>OZ022265.1:60119667-60144667 GCA_963978885.1 Nemotelus pantherinus
TACTCGTTGCCCACTGTTAAGCAATATAATATCACTAGATTATCCTGTCAATTGCCTATTTTTGACATCGCAAAACCACCCCCACAAACGAAATGACCGATTCTGTTGTTTTTACTAATTTTCGAAGAAAATTAATATAAAACTTGTATCGCCGAAAATGCATATTTCTTTATATATATACATATATATATATATATATATATATATATATATATATATATATATATATATATATATATATATATAAATATATATATATATATATATATATATATATATATATATATATATATATATATATATATATATATATATATTTATATATATATATATATATACATATGTATATTTTGGCGGCGGCGAGCGTTTTAGTGAATTTTCAAGTACTCCTATATTTCCAAGTAGTGTAAATTTTTGTTAAAGTAAATGTTTGGGAACGAAAACTTATTATGTTCTAAGCTTGTCTATGATAAAAACTTGGAATTTTTGAGCCGTGTGTGGGTGCAGAGTGCCTTAAAGTAGGCAAGGATTTTTTTCATATTTTGATTTGTCATTAGTTCTCGGAAAAACAATGGATCATCGTAAAAATTGCAAAGCGTTTTTATACTGACTAAAATTTAACACGTATGGATACAAGATAGTACGGGTAACCCTGTAGCTACGACAGGCTCCTGAACAAAAATCCTTCAAATCATTGACCTTCCTGAAAAATTTTTAATTTTGGACAAAAAATTCAGATTATTGATAAATTTTAGCCTTTGTCCATCATGTCAAATTAAATTTTTTTAAATTCCGATTTGCACAAGAACGGTAGCCCATCACCAAATTACCTCTATTTTCAGCACTCGAAAGTTCTGGTCACGAGAACTGACGACCGGATTATCCGATCATAATGAAATTTACAGAACATATTGGCATTAACTAGGACTAAGTTTGATAGAAGTGATTTTGCAATCCAGGCAACCCTATGGCAATGGTACCCTCTTGAAAAATCACTGAGTAAAAAAACAGCTTTCTGGCCTATAACTTCCAATTCAGCCATCACATTTAAATCAAATTCACATAATATTTGAATCTTACTTTAGATAGCATTTGGTGAATTTGGCTGAAAAATTTGAATACAGTTGCCAGCTATGATGCTTTTTGTCTCCTAAATCTTGCAAATTTGCTCAGCAAAACAAAGCTTTTTTCCCTATAACTTCCGGTCCAGTCTTGAAATCAAAAAGAAGTTAACGCAGTAAATGCACCTTAATGTGAACCAAATGTCGTAGGAATTTTGTTTAAAAATCATGAAAACGCTGCCAGCTAAGGCCATTTTTGTAATTTTGAGAAATTTCTATACTGAGCGATTATGTCATTAGATTTACAAATGGGAATGATCCTGCAATGAAAATTAACAACAAATATTAACGTTTTAAAAATTTGAAAAGTTGTGACGGTGGTAACCCTAAAATTATTTTCACCCGTATAACCTGTGATTCAATCGAAACGAAATTTACTGGTTGGGTTAACTTAACGTGAAGCAGATTTGGTATATATTTTGCTTTTCTGCTAACACAGGGTAACCAGCAATAGCCATTTTCGTAAATACTGCACCAACAGATGCTTCAAGTTACGTAATCATATGCAAAGCATTTGCGATAAAAAAAGAAACCAATTTTTTTAATTTTCCGAGTTTTGAACATTTTTCGGATGGCAGCCTCAAACAACGTTTAACCGTTGAAACTTTCTATGAAATCCTCCGATGAGAACGAAATTCAAAGGATAAGTTGATTTAAGTATGAGCTTGTTAAGGTAAACTTATTGCTGCTTCGTTGGGGAAGTGTTACCAGCACTGAACATTTTCATCATTTGTGTTATAGTTGAGTCTTGTTTCTTGGGATAAGGAATGGTTGATATGATTCTACAAAAAGTGTATTACGTCTTCCCCCATTTTTTTGTCACTCAAAGACAATTTCTTCGAAAATTAGTTTTCTAGTGGTTCTGATGCGCTATTAGTTTTTTTTTTTGTTATTTCTTAGCATTAAGATAGATTAGAAAATTAGCATTAAACTCACTTCGCCTAAAATTCATCATATCTCTCTCTCTCTATATATATATACATATATATATATATATATATATATATATATATATATATATATATATATATATATATATATATATATATATATATATATATAAATATATATATATATATATATATATATATATATATATATATATATATATATATATATATATATGTATATGTATAAAATGATTAAGGGAGATAATCTCTGGACTGGCTAATCCGATTGAGCTGCAATTTTTGGAGGACATAGATGTATATGGTATGTGGGTCCGTAATTTACTAGAATTAAAATATCCTATCTTTTTTGCGACGGCCGGCATTTAAGTGAATTTTCAGGTACTCCTATATTTCCAAGCAGTGTACATTTTTGTTCAAGAAAAGTATTGGGAATGAAAGCCTTTTAAGCTATAAGCTTGTTTATGGTAAAGAATTGAACATTGTGTTAGCGCTGAGTGCCTAAAAGTAGGCAAGGATTTTTTTTCAAATTTCGATTCTAAGAAAAACAATGAATCATCGTGAAATTTGCACAGCATATTGATGTAGAGCAAAATGTAACACACATGGACATTCAACATTGTGCGGGCAACTCTGTAGCTACAGCAGGCTCCTGAAAAACAATCCTTCAAATCATCTACCCTCCTGAAAAATTTTTGATTTTTGAAAATAAATTCAAATTATTGGTAAATCTTGACTTTTGTCCACCAAGTCAATTAAAAATTTTGAAAATCCCGCGGTAAACAAGAACGGCAGCCCGTGATCAAATTACCTCTATTTTCAGCACTCAAAACTTCTGTTGACGAGAACTGACGATCGGATAATGTGATCAATATGAAATTCACAGGACATGTTGGAATTAGCTAGGACCAGGTCTGATAGAAATGATTTAAAAGTACGGGCAATACTGTGGCAGTCGTGTTATCTTGAAAAATCGGTGAGAAAAAAAAATGGTTTTTGGCCTATAGCTTCCGAGTTTGCCACCAGATTTTAACAAAATTCACGCAGTAGATGAACTTTACTATGCGAAATATTTCATAGAAATTTGATTGAAAAATAGTATAGTGTTGCCAGCTATGGCAATTTTTGTCTTCTAAATATTGTAAATTTGGTCAGAAAAATAATGGTTTTCCCCCTATAACTTCCGATGCAGTAACGGAATCAACACGAAATTTTTGTGATAAGTCGATTTTTGATTCGGTAGGAATTTCGTTCAAAAATCATAAAAGGACTGCCAGCTATGATGGATTTTGTAATTGATTGACCATTCTTTATCGAGCGATGTTGTCATAAAAGTTGCAAATGGGAATCATTCGGCAATGACAGTTACAAATATTTAGGTTTTGAAAATTTGAAAAGTCTTGAGGATGATTACCTTAAAATTCTATTCACTCCTATAAATTCCAGTGCAGCCATTCAATCGAAAGGAAATTCACAGAGTGGATTTATTTCAACGTGTTGCAGCTATGATGCTAACGCATGATTGCCAGCACCAGACATTTTGGTAAATATTGCTCCAACAGATGGTTTTATTTTATATTCATAAGCAAAGCATTTACAATATAATTAGCAACCGATATTTGAATTTTCCGAATTTCGGAAATTTTTCGGATGGCAACCGAATACATAGTTTAATCGCTCAAACTTTCAATGATATCCTTGGATGAAAACGAAATTCAAAGGATAAGTTGATTAAGCACGAGCATGTTATGGTAGTCTCATTGCTGCTGTGTTGAACAAATGTTGCCAGCACTGAACATTTTCCTCTTTTTTGTTGTAGGAAATGCTGTCAGAAAATATATTTGTTCCTTTGAGTAAGAAATGGTTGATATGATACTACAAAGAAGTGTATCACGTCTTCCCACATTTTCAAGTCCCTCAAAAATAATTTCTTTAAAAAACAGTTTTCTAGCGGTTCTGATGCGCTAGACTTTTTACTAATGTTCGAAGAAGAACATTAGTATTAAAATCACTTTGGCCAAAAATTCATATTTCTATATATATATATATATATATATATATATATATATATATATATATATATATATATATATATATATATATATATATATCATCAAAAAATTTCAGTGAAAAAATCTCAGGAACGCGCCATCCGATTGAACTGAAATTTTTAGGACACATTGCTGTATATGCAGAATAGTGCCAGGTCTCAGAAAAAGTTAAAAATCTTTAACCCTTTGGCGCCGGTGGCCATTTTAGTGATATTTTTAATATACCTATTATTCCGTACACAAATAAGTTTTGTAAAAATAAAGTTAACAAAATAAATTTCGGACGTGTTTTACATGTGAATCGGATAATGTTTTGGAATTTTTTAACCCTATGTGTGCGCTGAGTGCCTAAAAAGAGAACGGGAAAAATTTAAATATTTTAAATTGCGGTAACTTTTGACAAAGCTGTTCAATCGTTACCAAATTTTCAGGACATATTGGTATTATTTAGTTGTAAATTTGTAAATATAATTTTAATAATAATTTGTAAATTTTTTTAATGAGCGTGCTGACAACCCTAAAGCTAGGGCAGGCACTGAAAGTGAAAACCTCCAAATCATCGTCTCTCTTGAAAAAATGCCGTTTCTTCAAAACACACCCACTCATATGTAAATTTCGTGCTTTTTTTACATAGATCAAAAAAAAAAATTATGTATACATATATTTATATTTTTATATATATTTATTTATATTTTTTTATTATATAAATATATATATATTTATATATATATATATATATATATATATATATATTTATATATATATATATATATATATATATATAAATATATATATATATATATATATATATATATATATATATATATATATATATATATAAAGAAATATGAATTTTCGGCGAAACGAGTTTAATACTATTGTTCTTCAAACATTAGTAATAATACCAATACATTCTGAAAATTTCGTAATGATTGTATAGCTCGTTCAAAAGTTATCGCAATTTAAAAATCTTCAAATTTTCCCGTTTTCTTTTTAAGCACCTAGCGCACACATGGGGTTAAAAAAAATTCCAAAAAACATTATCCGATTCGCATTGAAAAAACGTTCGAAATATATTTCGTCAACCTTATTTTTGCAAAAATTATTTATGTACGGAATAATAGGTATATTAAAAATATCACTGAAATGGCCGCCGGTGCCAAAGGGTTAACAATAATTGACATTTGACGAGAGCTGGACCTTTTCCGCATATGCACAAAAGTTTCAGCTCAATCGGATGGCGCGTTCCCGAGATTAACTCACTCACAGATTAACTCTTATATATATATATTATATATATATATATATATATATCAGCAAAATGATTAAGGGAGATAATCTCTGGAGTGGCTGATCCGATTGAGCTGAAATTTTCGGAGAACGTAGATGTATATAGTAGGTAGGTCCTCAAATTCAGATATCCTAAACCTTTTGGCGGTGGCGAGCGTTTTAGTGAATTTTGAGGAACTTCTATATTTCCAAGCAGTGTAAATTTTTGTTGAAGAAAAGTATTGGGAATGAAAACCAATTATGATCTAAGCTTGTTTATGATAAAGAATTGGAAATTTTGGGCCGTGTGTGGGTGCAGGGTGCCTAAAATTAGGCAAGGATTTTTTTCCAAATTTTGATTTGTCATTGCTTGTAAGAAAAACAATGGATCTTTGTGAAAATTACAGAGCGTCTTGATGTTGACTAAAATTTGGCTTATATTGATTTTCAGCATAAAGCGGGTAACCCTGTAGCTGTGGCAGGCTGCTGAAAAAAAATCCTTCAAATCATTGACCTTCCTGAAAATTTTTTGATTTTTGACAAAAATTTCAAACCTTTGATAAACTTTATCCTTTGTCCTTCATCTCAAGATAAAATTTTCAAAATTTCGATTTGAATAAGAACGGCAACCCATCACCAAATTACCTCTATTTTCAGCACTCGAAAGTTCTGTTCACGAGAACTGACGACCGGATAATCCAATCATAATGAAATTTACAGGACATATTTGTATTAACTAGGACCAGGTCTGATAGAAGTGAATTTGAAATGCGGGCAACCCTGTGGGAGTGGTACCATCTTGAAAAATAACTGAGAAAAAAAACATCTTTTTGGCCTATACCTTCCGATTCAGCCATCAGATTTTAACAAAATTCAGCCATCAGATTTTAAGACAGTATTTGGATGTTACTCTATGTAACATTTGGTGACAATTTGGTTGAAAAATTAGTATAGGGCTGGCAGCTGTGGTGATTTTAGTCTCATAAATCTTGCAAATTTGGTCAGCAAAATAAAGCTTTTTCCCTATAACTTCCGCTCCAGTGTAGAAATCAAATTTCTTAGGCAGAGAGTTGCCTACAATTCAAAATCTATCAGATTCGGTACTATTTAAGTCCAATGCATTCTGTAAATTTCAGTTGTATCTGATTATTGGTTCGTGAGTTCCCGTGAACAGAAGTTTTTGATGTTTTACCGTTCTTGTCCGACATGATATTTCCAAAGTTTTACTTTGAACGTGTAGATAAAGCATAAGATTTGTATACAAATTGGTTTTCTTGTAAGAAACGGACATTTTTTAGGATATTCGATGGTTTGAATGTTTTCACTTCAAATTTTTATTTTTTCAAATTTAAGACACCAAAATTATCATAGCTGGCAGCTCCAACCGAATTTTTCGACCACATTCTACCAAACCTGGTTTAAAGTAAGATTCAGCTACTGTGTGAATTTCGTTAAAATCGAACGATTCAATCAGAACTTATAGGGACAAAAGCAGTTATCTGTTTTAGTGATTTTTCAAGATGGCACCACTGTTACAGAATCACCCGCATCTCAAAATCACTTCTATCTGACCTGGTCAAATTTAAGGTCAATACATTCAATTTCAATTAATTCTGCTTATCGGATCGTGAGTTTCCATGAACAGAAGTTTTTGATGCTAAAAATGAAGGTAATTTGGGCAAGGGTTGCCAGGCGTGCCCGTTATACCATATCAATTTTTTTTAATTTTCTATGTAAACAAAGCACAAGATTTACATATGAGTGGCTTTTTTTTGAAGAAGCGGCATTTTTTCAAGAGAGACGATGATTTGGAGGTTTTCACTTTCAGTGCTTGCCCTAGGTACAAGGTTGTCAGCACGCTCATTAAAAGCTACACAAATCTACAACTAAATAATACCAATATGTGCTGAAAATTTCGTAATGATTGAATAGCTCTGTCAAACGTTATCGCAATTTAAAAATTTTCAAATTTTCCCGTTCTCTTTTTAGGCACCCAGTGCACACATGGGGTCAAAAATTCCAAAAAATTATCCGATTCACATGTAAAACACGTTCGAAATTTATTTCGTCAACTTTATTTTTGCAAAAATTATTTGTGTACGGAATAATAGGTATATTAAAAATATCACTAAAATGGCCGCCGGTCACATTTAGTGAGACCTGGACCTATTCTGCATATACACCAATGTATCCTGAAAGTTACTTAAGTAGTCGATCGGCCGAACTACCTCTTTAAAAAAAAAAACAATTTAATGTAACCGACTATAAACTTTATTCTGATAAAATTTCTATTCGAACTGTTCTCCTCAGTGATCCCACAACAACTGACTTAACATTCCGATCTTCATCTTACATGTTAATTCTGTTCATGGTGACATGATCTATTTTCTGCTGACTCGATGTCTGGAGTTTTACCTGATTCAAGAAAAGATCTAATGTTACACATCACCGTGTGATAATTGTTGGGGTGTTCATGTTTCATCTTATACATGACTTCCCCCTGCGTACTCTTTGAATTCTCCTGAATTCGATTACTGATATGAAATTTCCAAAAATTTTCTTTCTTTTTCTGATAAAAAACGAATCCACAAACTACGAATGAAATGGATATAATTAAACAAATATTAATTCCGTATGATAAATTTCTATGAGTTTGAAGGTCTTTAATTTTATTGATATTGTTAATATTATTTAAGATGATATCATCAAAGGTAAGTTTGCTTGTAAAGTTTTCATATAGTTCATTATTGGGGTAGAAAAAACGGTCATGTACTTCTTCTTTTGTATTTGAGAAATAGTGATCAAGTATTTTAACTTCGCAATTATTGAAATAGATTAATATATTTCCAGATAGAGTCAGTTGTCGTGAATCGCAGCTTTGATTGATTTTTAATTCTAAAGCATTTTTTATTACAATCGTTTCGGAATCTAATTCTATAATTTCTGTGTTTTTATTTTTTACAAGGTTACAATTTTGGCAGTATATACAGTGTTTACTTAATTTTAGTTCATTTAAAAATTTGTTCTTTTCATATTTGTATACAGTGTTATTGAGATTAAAGTTCATTTCGATATGACTGTCAATTTCTTTTGATTGGTTATTTGGTATAGGAACTATTATATCTAGTTGAACTTTTACAATTGTTATTGGTATTTTGATCGCAAATAATAACAGGTTTTCATTCGATTTGGCCAGTCCAATTCTAATATAAGGTAATTTATTAAGGTTGATATCATATTTTTTAATCTCTTCGTCAGTGAGAACGTTCGGGTGCAACATGCCATATCTCGCGGAGGCAATGTTGTCTTGAATGTGCTCAATTCTGCTCTTAAAAATTTGGATTTTGAACATTTGGTCATAAAAGATGTCGTTGTTATTTGAAATTTGGTTCATTTTATTCAAAATTGTATCCCGATCCCTATTGATTACGTTTCTGAGTTGTCGAAATGTTTCGTTGAAGTTTTTGTTGATGTCAACTTGTTGGTTGATTGTGTTAATTAGTTCCCAATTATTTGTTTCTACTGTTCTAAGGTGTTCGTCGATGTCCCGTCTGTCTTGATCGTCCATCGTCCCTAAAAGCCATTTTTGTGCGTTACCAACCAAATTTATGAGACCTCGTTTATGTCTTTTATCTTGAGGTATAAGGGTTTTAACTTTATTTGTCAAGTGCTGTAGTTCTGAAAGTATTATGTTTTTGTATTGTCCATTCATATTGTCGGCGTTTGTTTTGAATTCCGTTATTTAGTCCAAAATTTCTTTAGTGTTTATCACATGAAGTATTATGTTTGTTTTCGTTACTACTTCGGTCTCGTCAGCGTGAACCTTAATGAACCCTGTCTGTTCAGCAATGTTATTTATTTCTAACGTTCCATTGGCGGAGTTGAATAGCATAAATATAGTCAACATTGTTTTGAGTACCTGCAAGTTTGGATTGATAGTTATTATTGATGTTGGAGAAGCTATAGTAGAACGGATTTTATAATAGTAATTTTCCTTGCGCTATCTCAAGAATCATTCGTTCGCGTAAATTTGGTATGTTTTGTTGCTTAATTTATAGTTCACTATTCCTACAGATGTGTTCTGCCACCATGCATGAAAATACGCCGCAATCATTAGTATTTGTTTGACGTGGGCCGTTAACCATGGTTTCTAACTTAAAAGTGGATGTATCAAATGGTTTCTTT
The DNA here is from genome assembly GCA_963978885.1 of Nemotelus pantherinus. Lineage (NCBI taxonomy): Eukaryota > Metazoa > Arthropoda > Insecta > Diptera > Stratiomyidae > Nemotelus > Nemotelus pantherinus. Next base: position 60,129,202 of record OZ022265.1, read on the forward strand.
CGTTTGTCTAAAGATTCTTGTTCTAGATAATCCCTCAATAAATTCAGAACCTGCGGATTGTGGTTTCCCATGGAGTCATAATAATGTATAGTTTTGTTTTTAAGATGTACTATGGCCATACACCAATGTGCACCGCCTACGTGAACGGGTACTAGTATCAGATCGTATGCGAAGATGTTGGACTCGACTGGTCCATCTGCGCACCGCGTTGTAGCCTGAGCTTAAGAGACGAGGGATAAAGAACGTATTCATCGCATAAACTTTTGGCAGTAACTCAATATTTCGCTCAGATCTTTCGGCTATGAGGCTTAGGTAAAAATTTATGATGGTATCATTAAGCCATGCCTCGCCTATCAATGAATATCTTGCCGCGTCACATTTAAATTGAATTTTGAGAATACAACTTCTTCTGCAGGCCCCTGGGCTGTTAGTTTTTCAAGTATTTTTCTTTCTTCATTTGTGAAAACAAAAGTTTCATCACTACTGTAGTCAGTGAATTTAGGTTTCCGCTTAATGTTACACGGATGGACGTTGTTAAGTTTAGCTTTTCTATATTTCGGCAGCTGTTTTTGTCGAACCGCTTTATAATTCTTTATAAACCCTGTAGTTCTTACATCATCATAATATTCTCTGTTTTTGTTGAGTTTATTTAGGTATTTATTTTTACTGTCAATGATATTTCTCCTTATTTTCTCAAAATCGGCTTTCCGGTTTTGAACTTCACGGGGGGTAGACTTGATAGTAGTGTGAAATCGTTCATTATAGTTCCTTAATGTCTGTTGTATTATTCGCTTAGGGGAAACTCTAGTCTGGGTTAGTGCTAAGAGCCGGAATTTTTCTGCAATGGTCTCGTGTAATCTTTCTACGTCTGCTATTCCTGTGTGGCTATGAGGTTTGGTAAGATGGAGAATGACATTTTCTGTCCTACAAAATTCTTTTATTTGAACCACGCTAAATTCATTTCTTGACACTGTTTTGTCTGGTTTTCCTATCTTAGTAAAGTGCTCCTCTAACTTTTCAATGATCGTTACGTGATTTCTATCTGCTAGGTAATAAGCCGATCCAAATTTTGAAAATTTATCAATGATAGTAAGGAAACAGTATTTCATAATGAGGTATAAGTCAACTTGAATAATTTGGTTAATGTCCGAAGGTGTTTCTGTGAAATGAAATTTGGGTTTTATGGGGTTACGATCGTACTTTACTTCTTGACAGACTTCACACTGATTAATAACAAGCTGGATCAATTCGGCCAGTTTTTGGTAATAAATTTTGTTTTTTAGGCTATAAAAGGTTTCCGGAATACCTGAATGTAAACTTTCTTTGACATGGTACAATGAAATTTGCCTGATAGCTTCAACCTAAGTTTTAATATATTGTGCTCTAAGTGAACACTTAATGAATTTGATTTGAGAGTCGTTAGAGTACATTTCTCCGATTTTCTGCTGTACTATATTGTACTGTGTGCCTGGTAACCCCGAATAAATCCCCGTAATTCCCTTTTTTATATACCGTTGGAGAATATCACTCAGGTTAGGAAAATCGTATTCCGCTACGTAGATAAGTCGCTTCTTATGAAGAACTTCGATTTCCCGTTTTTTATTGTTAGTTAAAATCAGTTGTGTTGTGTACTTGTTTACGATCTCTTCTTTTGTTGGTATGTGGTCGAGTAGTTCTTCGTCGGCTGAATGTATCGTAGCCATTGTAGCATCCTCTTCTTGATTAAACTCACTTGCAGATCTGAATAGGAGTTGGTACGCTTCTCGTAATCACAAATCTCCTCTTGTTACTAATGTTCGAAGAAGAACATTAGTATTAAAATCACTTTGGCCAAAAATTCATATTTCTATATATATATATATATATATATATATATATATATATATATATATATATATATATATATATACATATATATATATAACTACATATATAATATATATATATATATATATATATATATATATATATATCATCAAAAAATTTCAGTGAAAAAATCTCAGGAACGCGCCATCTGATTGAACTGAAATTTTCAGAACACATTGATGTATATGCAGAATAGTGCCAGGTTTCACAAAAAGTTAAAAATCTTTAACCCTTTGGCGCCGGCGGCCATTTTAGTGATATTTTTAATATACCTATTATTCCGTACACAAATAAGTTTTGCAAAAATAAAGTTAACAGAATAAATTTCGAACGTGTTTTACATGTGAACCGGATAATGTTTTGGAATTTTTTAACCCCATGTGTGCGCTGGGTGCCTAAAAAGAGAACGGGAAAAATTGAAAATTTTTAAATTGCGATAACTTTTGACAGAGCTATTCAATCATTACAAAATTTTCACGACATATTGGTATTATTAAGTTGTAAATTTTGTAGTTTTTAATGAGCGTGCAAGCAACTCTGTAGTAAGGGCAGGCACTGAAAGTGAAAACCTCCAAATTATCGTCTCTCTTGAAAAAATGCCGCTTCTTCCAAAAAAAGCCACTCATATGTAAATCTTGTGCTTTTTTTACATAGACCAAAAAAAAAATTTGATATGGTATAACGGCCACGCCTGGTAACCCTTGCCCAATTTACCTATATTTTTAGCTTCAAAAATTTCTGTTCACGGAAACTCACGATCCGATGAGCAGAATTCATTGAAATTTGCAGACTGTATTGGTCTTAAACAGGACCAGGTCTGATAGAAGTAATTTTGAAATGCGGGTGATTCTGTGCCAGTGGTGCCATCTTCGAAAATCACTACAAAAGATACCTGCTTTTAGCCCTATAACTTCTTATTGAATCGTTCGATTTTGACGAAATGCACACAGTAGCTGGACCTTATTTTAAACCACGTTTGGTAGAAATTTGGTTGAAAAATTCGGTTGAAGCTGCCAGCTATGATAATTTTGGTGTCTTAAATTTGAAAAAATGAAAATTTGGAAGTGAAAACATTCAAATCATCGAATATCCTAAAAATGTCCGTTTCTTACAATAAAACAAATCTGTATACAAATCTTATGCTTTATCAACACGTACAAAGTAAAACAATGGAAATTTCATGTCGGACAAGAACGGTAACCCTTTCCCAGTTAACCTATATTTTTAGCATCAAAAACTTCTGCTCACGGGAATTCACGAACCAATAATGAGATACCATTGAAATTTGCATAATGCATTGGACTTAAGTAGGACCAGGTCTGATAGAAGCGATTTTGAATTGTGGGCAACTCTGTGCCAGTGATGCCATCTTGAAAAATTACAAAGAAAAAAAAACTGCTTTTTGCCCTATGAAATGTGAATTAGTAACCAGATTTTCATGAAATTGACACAGTAGCTGCACCTTACTCTAAGCTCTGTTTGATAGAAATTTGGTTGAAAAATTCGATTGGTGCTGCCAGCTAATTTTTATGTCTTTGGTTTTGAAAATTCTCTCAGGAAAATAACACTTTTTGCCCTATAACTTCCAGTGCAGTCATGAAATCAATACGAATTTCATACAATTAATGGAGCCTATTATATGCATTATTCAGGCCAAATTTGGTTGAAAAGCCTCGATAGGGTTGCCAGCTATTGTTGGTTTTGTGTTTGTTTGCAATATCTTTATTAAGCAGTTTTATCGTAGAAATTTCAATTGGTAATGATATTGTAGTGACAATAAACAGCAAATATTAAACTTTCGATTATTTGAAAAAACTCGCTGCAGGTAACCCTAAATTTCTTTATACTCCTATTACTCCGAATGTAATATAATAACGTGAAGCAGATGTGATATATTCTTGGCTTTAATGCTGGTGAAAGGTTGCCAGCACGAGTGGGTTGTGCTACTTTTGTATCAATAAATGCTTACAGTTAGTATTCATACCGGAAACATTTACAATGAAAATAAATAACCGATGTTTCAATTCCCTAAGTTCTGCAAATTTTTCGGATCGCAGCCCCAAACACCAACTTCAGTTACAGTGCTGCAGGCACTCAGCATTTTTTTCATTGATGTTATATGAGATGCTGCTTTCAAAGTTTGGTGAAATAAGCAACTGATAACGAATATAACTAACAAGTGTTTTCCTTTCATAAACTTTGAAACCCATGCCAGTGGTAATATCTGAAACCTTCTACCATATGAGCTATAATTCATTCTTGAGACCAAAGTAAAACGTGGCATTTGAAACAGTTTGGCCGTAATAAGCAGCTCATGTGGTGGAATATACACTCAAAACCTGCACGATTCTTCTACTGTTCTTCGAACATTAGTGTTTCTAGCGGTTCAGGTGCGCTAGAGTTTTTTTTTCTTCTTCGTTTTGAATTTGACTAAGGAAATCAGCCACATGGTTTTCCTTTCCTTTCAAATATTCGATTTCGTATTGATATGCGCTTAATTTTGTCAACCATCGTTGATGCTTGGGTGAAAGGTCTTTGCCTTTGTGTTTTGCGTTGAGATATTTTATTGGTTGGTGGTCTGTATATATTTTGAATTTAGTCCCATAGAGATACGGCCTAAAATAATGCGTCGCCCATACGATTGCTAGAAACTCCTTGTCGGTGGCGGAGAAATTCATTTCATGCTTTCGCAATGTCCTAGATGCAAAACAGACTGGATGTCCATTTTGGGAAAGGACGGCCCCTATCGCGTAATTAGACGCGTCAGTTGTAAGCTGGAATGGTTTATTAAATTCAGGAAAGCGCAAGATTGGGTGCGAGATAATTAGTGTCTTAAGCTTTTCGAATGCATCAATGTAGTTGGGATCGTTGCTATTTACTTTGGTACCTTTCTGGAGATATTTGATTATTGATTGGGCTACCTTCGCATAGTCTTTGATAAACTTTCGGTAGTAGCCCGTCATACGTAGGAAACTTTTGATATCTTTTTCGTTTTTCGGAAGCTTTAAATTTAAAATTACACAGACTTTCTCAGGATTAGGCTTTAGTCCGTCTCTAGTGATAATGATATCGTATACAGCGAACGTTTAGTCCGCGGACTAAACACCAAATTCCACCTAAATTTTTTAGTCTACGTGGTGTATAGACTCGCGAACCGACCTAAATTTAGGTCGGTCCAAGATTTCAAGCGACCTGACCTAAATATAGGTCGTGGACTATATCGCTGTAAACACACGCGACCTAAACATTGATTTTTGCGCGACTATTAATAATGTATGTATGTTGAATATAAGCTCATAACATTCCCCTTTGACACAAAATCGTTGAAATAAACATGTTTGAGAGACAAATGAAACGATAAATACAGTGCATGAAGGAAAATTAAACTAAATGACAGCTGTCATATACGAACGAGGACTAAATTCCACCTAAGCAAATTTTAGGTCAGATCGGTGTATACACTTGAGGACTAAGTTCATTTAGTCCGCGCTTTAGGTCAGGTCACTTTTGGTCCGACTGCTGTAAACCGCACTAATGTGACCTAAAAAACTCGTTTCTTTTTGCATAAAGTTGCATTTATCAATTTGCACTTTGAGTCGATGTGACTCAAGGACTTTAAATATATCTGTTAATGATTTGATATGCTCCAGTAGTGAAGTGCTGAAAACAAGGATATCATCCAAATAGACGACACAAGTTTGGTTTATGTAGTCTCTAAGAATGTCGTTCATGAGCCTTTGGAATGTCGCCGGGGCATTCTTTAGGCCGAAAGGCATTCTTATAAACTCATAAAGACCATGTGGGGTCACGAATGCTGTCTTTGCTCTGTCCTCTTCTCTAACGAGGATCTGGTGGTATCCTTTTGCAAGATCGAGTGTGGAAAAATATTGGGCTTTGCCGAGCTTATCCAATATTGAGTCTATGTTTGGGAGAGGGAATTTATCGTCCACCGTTATGTCATTAAGTTTTCTGTAGCCAATGACTATCCAAAACTTCTTTTCTTTAGAATTATCGCTTTTTTGGGACAACAATTAATGGACTTGCGTACTTTGAATAGCTTTTCTGAATAATTCCCTGTTTCTCCATTTCTGCTATCTGATTTCTCACTTCTTGTTCATGACAAGGTGGAAACCGGCACAGTTTGGCGTTAATTTGCTGGTCTGTAGTCGTTTTTATTTCATGCACTATTGTTGTAGTGCTTGTCAACTTATCTCCTTCCTTATAGAATGTATTTTCAAAACGTTTTACAAGTTTAATTATTTCTTTACGTTCTTCCGAGTTTAAATGGTCTAGCTTTAGTCTTGCAATATAGTCCTTTTCAATTTGTTCAATTGCGCAAGACTGTTTATTTGGATATGGGTTATTTATCAAGGGAATTGATTCGCCATTGAGTATAATGACTTGTTGTTCCATGTCAATTATTGTACCTAGCCTGTCTAATAGGTCAACACCAATGATAAATTGATATTTTCTGTTTTTCAATTCTCGAACTTTCCACCTAATTTGAACATGGGGTGGAGACTTAAGCTCTGCTGGGGGCGGGAGTATGTACTTCAAAATATGTAGAGTCTTTGCTCGTAATGGTAGTAAACTGCAATGGTTTTATTCTCATCTTTGGAAAATCGTTTATACTATCATCGATTATGCTGAACGACGAGCCTGTGTCGATCAATGCTACGTATTCTACTTGATTTATGCTAATTTTTATTAAAGGTAAATCGTCCGAGGCTAGTTGCAAAAAAACTGGTGGCCATCGTTAGAGCTGATTTGGTTTAATTCAGGTTGATCACTGGGTCCCTGTCTTTCTTGAATGTTCTGTTCAGTATTGACCTGGTTTTGTGTTGGCTCGACATTGTCGATTTCTATAGGAGTCACCTCTTGTTCATCCCTACGAAATCGTGAACTAAATCTAGAATTCTGAGAACTTTGCCTAAATTGCCTGGATCTGTTAGGGTTATTTGCGGGCTGGAAGTTATTCCTATCAGGGTGATTTTGTGAATTGTTCCTCCTGGTTTGGTCCGAATTTTCGTTATTGTAGAACCGTCTCCTGTATTGGTCGGGGTTGCTTTGGTTTTGTCTCCTATATTGGTCGAAGTTGTTGTATCTGTTGCTTTGTCCGTCATCGTCTGCTGTATTTTGTAGCCTTGGTTGTCTTATTTGCCCCGAATCGAGTTGACTATTTTGATTTTTATCTGAATGTCGCGAGAAGTTCTTATTTTTTAGAAACCCCCAACTTGCCACTGAATTTGAGATTTTATTTTTTTTAAATTCTGCCCTAATACACGAATTTTCATACCTTCTGCACTGCATAATTTTAATTATTTCATTCAAATTTCTCATCTCGTATATTTTATCCAGAAGGACACCTTGTGTCATTTCTTTTATAATATTGATTAGCAAAGATTCTACGTTACTTAAATCTATGAAAAGTTTATCTTTATAAAAAATTATTAGCTCATCGGCTTTATCTTTAATTTTTTGTACTTCAATCGATAATTCACTCACCGTGTTAACTCGAAGGTTGCTGATTTTTCTGGTAATGTCTCCGGGTTCCGTATCCGGTTTGAATCGTAGCTTCAGATTTGCTTTTATCACTTCCCAGTCATCTATTGGATTCAAGTTCACAATTGCATCTTTAGCGGGTCCCTGGATTTTTTCGTAGTACACCATACGAGTTGCTGTTTTTCTTGTATCGGGATTTTGGATGTTGCTGAGGTAGTACTCGATGCTACTACATAATAAATGAGTTTAATGACATGTCGCCAGTGCCAGTAAAGTTCGCTATGTGCTTAATTTCCCTCGGGATTTGCTCCGACTGGAATCTGTTGCCTGCTAATTGTTGTATCGATGCCGCTAATTGTCCAATATAGTCGTCTCGGTTCCTGTTTGCAAGTAATTCTTGCACAGCTGCTGCTAATTGGGACATCTCGTTTTCTCGCTCCTGCAGTTGCTGCTGTAGTTGTCGAACCTGGTCTTCCATATTACCTGAAACTAAATTTCTGTTTGAGCAGTAGTACCTGTCACGTTTAATTTTCCTCTCCGTCATTCACGGCTTCTCACTTCAATGTTCAAAACGGCTTCAAGCAAACTTTTCACGAATGTCACTTTTTGTCACTCATTCACTTTTTATTACTTTTTTTGTATGTTTGGGGCATCAAACCAGCCTCAGCCGACGTTGAAGGATGTAAAAAGGCTTAAATCCTCCCAAACCAAAGGAAAGTTTTTATTTATTTTAGATAATATCACAATGTTGTGTTTATAGTGGTTTTATTTTGATAATGTGTTTTTCCACGATTATTCTTCACGACTTTTTCGCTAACACACTAATTTTTAGTTTGTTTTACTTAATCTTTTCGATTTTTTTAAAACAAGTTTCCCGACTGCGCCACTTAAGCAGTCGACCGGCCTAACTAACTTTAAAAAAAAAACAATTTAATGTAACACCGACTATAAACTTTATTCTGATAAAATATCTATTCGAACTGAACCACAACAACTGACTTAACATTCCGATCTTCATCTTAAGCATAGTACTGAGTTCGATTTCACGTGAAATGTTCATACAAAATTTCACGTGAAATCTGCTTCGGCGAAAATTTAGCTTGAAAATAAGCAAGTTTGGTACTGTGTTCTTCGCATGAAAAGTTACTTCGATGTTGCTTTCGCTTTGAAAATATAGATGGCATTGACACATGTCTCCAATCATTTCACGCCTATTTAGTATGTGCAGTTCATTCTTTTCGGGCGTAAAAGTGACATTCGATGTCAAAAATCCCCTACAAATCGGAAAAATGCGAAGTGTTTATCAGTTGGTTATTGGTTATGTGATGGTTTATGTCAATTCTCTGTCGCTACAATTTTGCTAGGCCTTTTAATTTATGGCTTCTTATTTTTCCATTTTAATTCATCTTTTAATCGTATTGCAGAAGCGGCCAAAGAAAAACCACCATGTGCCATCTTTATTGATGAAATCGATTGAGTGGAGGCGAAACGAACTAATTCTGTGCTGCATTCATATACAATCTGATACTATCCGAAATGGATGGTTTCCATCAAAACGAAGGAGTCATTGTTTTAGGAGCAACAAACCGACGAGATGATTTAGACCAAGCCCTGTTAAGACCCGGTCGCTTCGATGTTCAGGTAGATCGCAAAAGTCGGTTTTCAGTGCAGTTTGTCAAGGATGTTTTGTTTTCTAGGTGGTTGTCCCGACACCAGTCTTTTCCGGACATTGATATGTTGGCGAGGGGAACTACTGGCTTCACAGGAGCTGACTTGCAAAACATGGTCAATCAGGCCGCTCTTAGGTAATGTAATACATTTTTTTAAATACATACATTTAATATACGTATATTTAAACATTAAATATATGTACAGAGCTGCAATCGATGGAACGGACAATGTCACAATGAAGCATTTAGAAGCAGCAAGAGATAAAGTACTGATCAGACCTGAAAGAAAGTCTCGTTTACCGGACGAAGAAGCAATGAAGGTGGACATGCTATCGTGTCATATTTTACGAAAGAGGCACATTCACTGCACAAAGGGAGAATCATGCCAAGAGGCCCGTCTCTCGGTCATACTGCATATATTGCTGAAAAGGAACGATATCATGTGACAAAGGCACAGCTTCTGGCTATGATGGATACAATGATGGGTGGACGTGCAGCAGAAGAACCTATTTTCGGAACTGAAATTTTCATCGGGTATGTAGATTTATTTATCACGTAAAATAGTTATTACGTTTACCTTTAATTTGATCACCAGGTGCAAGCAACATCAATCGCTTCACATATGGTTAAAGACTGGGGCATGTCAAAACGTGCTGGCTTGCGGACTATAGAAGGAGCAAAAGGCCTGATGCCAAGCGAAAATTTAGGAGCAAATACGATTGAAGTTGTTGATGTAGAAATTAAGAAAATTCTTAGTGATATTTACGAACGAGCCAAGGCGATTTTAAAAGCTCACTCAAAAGAACACAAAACAGCAGAGCAGTAATGTCCGGGGACAGAAAATCTAGTGATGCATATGCTTCATAGAAGATAAGTTTTAACGATAAGAAATAATATTGTAAACAGATTGCAAAAGTTTCGAAATAACTTTGTGCAAAACAAGGTATCCGAAATCATATAAATTGGAAGTAAAATAAAAATGGAAATAACTAATGCATACATCTGCTACAAAAAAAATATTTTTTATTAAATGAACAATCTAAAAGGAATATTTACATTCATATATATTTTATAGATAATTTATTGCTACATCATAAATAAATAATTTCAAGCAAAGCTTCTGTTAAATTTTATATTGCATACTTATGTTTTTTAATAATAAAAATGGGGTCAGTTTCATTGCAGAGTCTCTTCTTCATAACAGTTGTAAACCGCTTAGTCAAGAAACAAGCTATTAAATATTCATCATCCCCCGAAAGAAAATAAGATAGGAAAAAAATTTAAAAAAATTACATAACTTCAGGCTAAAGCATTGCTTAAAATTAATTTAACATAATTCATTTATTTCAACTTCAAATATCAATAATATATTAATATACATAAAACTATTATAAAAAAAGGTGCGGAAATCGATTTCCTTTGCTGCCGCCAATTGATCTTCTTCGATGGAATTGAAACGATTCTAATTAAAATAATAAATAATAATTATTTCATTAAAGCAAGAAAGCGGTTTTATTGTAGTGCTCGAACCGTCTTCAAATTGCGCCACTGGGCTCGGTCAGTCAAGCAGTAAAACCCATCATTCAAATTTTTAGTATAGTTATTTAAGCAAATGTTTGCCCAGATTGACGCTATTTTTTGGCTAAGCTTATTGAATTCTCTCCGCACGGACAATATCTAATTTCATTTAAAGTACATTCGATATATTTAAAAATTAACGAGAACACGAACTGCTTATGGTGGTTTTGCTTTAAAAAGCGAAATAGCTGAAATGCAGCAGCGCCCATATTTAATGAAACATGTGTTGGAAATTTTAAACCACCACGATTAAGATTACAAAGATAATCAGTATTACTGGAAAATGTGACACATATGTCTTTATCAGATAACAAAAAATTTGTGCAATCGATGCATTTTACTGCTTCATGCTTCAAATACATATTGGCCCAAGCTAGACCATCTCGGGCTGGGCCACCACAGACCAATTTGAGGACAGATGCTGCCGTCTACACTATGGCCGGAGTTGGTGAGCTTCAGCTGTCTATTATCAGCCTGCCAAATCCGTTTTGTTGGTGAATGTTGGTGCCCAAAATTCACTCAGATCGGAATGCAGGCCAATATGGACCAATCGTAGCCATCTCACACCAAGTGGGTGTACACATATTGGCCATATGCTTTGTTGGTCTGACATGGGCCAATATGTATTTCCTACATCACTGAATTTCCTGCCCACGTATCCGGCAATAAAAACGATTATGGACCGTATATTTTCGTCAATTTCAACGATGTCACACGAAGACAGAATGTCATTAATCAATGTTGCGTTAATTAAATTAATATTGAACGTGTCATCGTTGACGAAAATGTCTTTAATTTTTATATCACCCCGGCTATGTGAATGCAATTTTAACAAGCTTATGACGCGTAATTTTTTTTCTGATTCAAAGATTTGCTGAAGAGACACGTTATAGTTGCAACCGCTCATTCTTCGATATTTTCCAAATCTTTCTTCGAGGGAATCTGTTTGGAATTTACCTAGCAAAACGTATCGGAAATTTAAATCATTTAGCAAATAATTGCGAAGATGAAGTAATGACGCCGTTGTGTGAATGATTGCTGAATGTGTTTCGGTAGAAAGTTTGCCTCTTATGCTGCGCTCATTAAAATCGTCCCATGAAATTAGCCAATGCAAGCAAGAAACAAGGAAAATATAATTATCGCCAGTAGAACTTGTAATGGGCTCCGCATATTTTTGCCTTGAATTATGTCTTTTTTTAGGTCTTAAAATTGACAAATGTCCACCAAGGAAATATATTCTCTAGAAAATCAATTGTCCCAGTGGATTTGGGGAAAAAAGTTTTAACAGCCTCAATGGTTTTCTCATTGAAAATTCTCATAACAAGGGAAACATTTGCCGTTCAAAGCTATTAGGATTAAGTGCCTTATATGATACGGAAGGAGCTAATTTTAATGTTGAAAACTTTTCCTGGTCATGAATTTTTTTTAAACATGAGAAATCGGCGTCAGAAATCGATTGAAGGAAACTTAAGACTTTGCGATTTTTCATTTATCCAATTGTTTCTTACACATTTGAATGTATGAACGGTATCGAAAGCGAAATGGCCAGGAATAAATGGGGAATTAATAAAAGGCTGTAATTCTTTGTGGGGAGAAAATTGTTTAAAAAGTTTTCTATTTACTTGATTATTGTCAGCTAGCACACACACTACCTCATAGCCGATTTCGTGCAAAATTTTCAAAATAGTTTGAGTAGTTTCGAAGAGAAAAGAAGCACTTATGTCTTTAACTGGATATAGGCCTACTACATCCTTATTTTTGGATAAAAGTGAAGTTAACATAAATGCCTGGACAGTTGTAGCAGGGTGCAGATCTGCAATTTCATTTTTCGTGTTATGAGCGATTCCTTATACTTTGCCCCCTTTAAAACAAATAACCGGCTTTACATATATTTCATCCAGTAAAAGATTGACATATTTCTCGTGGGTTTCCAGCATTTTAAATTTATCTGTGAGATATTTTGTGGCAACGCCGGAATATAAATTTCCTGTTGCAAATGTTTTTATATAATTATGATGGGGCATTACCAATAATTTCATTTCCCGCACATATTTATACGCGGCAGGGAAAGTGAAAAAAATAGACTGAAAGATATGATATCATCTGAAGAGTACAGTTTTCGCGATGCAAAATTTAATTTAAGTTATCTGGAGAGGAAACAAAAAGTAATTTTATCTTCCTCGGATGTTTACTCATATTGAGCTAAATCATCTATTTGTTCAACAATATCATTTACGCGGTCTGTAACATTTATTGTGTTCAAATCAATATTATTAACGAAATTTAAAATATTGTTAATTTTTGAATATAGGTCACATTTTAAACTGCTACCTAATACGTGTTTAATAGGTTGTAAACGAATTTCTTTGTCTTTTGAAAATAATCGCACTTGAAAAACTTCATTAATTGAGAAATATTTTTCAATGTGCGGTACTCTTTCTTTAAAATTTAATTTATAGAAGTAAATTGTGCAATCCTCCACTGATGTATGCCAATCTTTTAAGGACAATTTATCTAAATTATAAACAATATTATTGATTGACAAAATGCTATCCTGTTGAAGCCATTTTATATGTGCTTCTTCATTAAGCAGCAAAGCTCGATTTATAGCCGGATCGTTTCGAGGAGTTGAAAATGAGCAAAGATACGTTGGTAGCCCCGGGAAAAGTGTAGGGATAGCATCTTTACGTAATTGACATCTCCCTCTTAATACTGACAAACCATCTTTTTGAAGCGTACCTTCACGGATGATTTGCCAGTCTTCGAAATGCACGTCGCATATCACTGTATGTTTCCCAACTTTAAGGTCTTTCCTAGGGCTTTTAGCTAGCCACCTCTTTGTGGCGTTAGTGTCCCTAGGAAAGCTAAAAATACTGTTGGTCTTATAAGTAGACCGACAGTTTGGAACGCAGCAGGAAGAAGGCATTTCTGAAATTATATGTTTTTTTGTGAAATCGGAAACAAAAGTTTACAAATAAGTTTGATTAAAAGTAATTTTATTTCAATGCCTGCCATGACAAAATGTGTGGAGAGATTAATGTCTTGAAAAACATATTTCCCTTGCAAAATAGTATCTTCTGTTAAATTTTCACATTAAATAAACTGAAACTAGGTTATATCAGCAAAACAATCATGTATTTCAGCCAAATAATAAAAAATAACAAATAATTTTCAAAACTGGATAGGAATTTGTTTTCGTAAATAGTTTCATATATTATTTGGTTACATTCTAAATTTACATTTTAACATAATTTTAAGCAGGATTTTTATGCAAGATTATTGAAAAATGGAGAATATTTTTTATCTATATTGAGTAAATACCAAATAAATATTGTTCACTTCCTTCGTTCCAGCCTGATCATACATCAATCAGCGTGCACGATCCATGTGCATTATTTTTCTCTTAAATAATATTTCATTATTTAATCAGAACTATTCACACTTTAGTCCAAAAATTACGGCATTTACACCTGTTTCGTTACAAACAGCTCTCAATTTGAAACCAAAATCTCATAATCATCGTATCCAATGTCTCGGCCTTCGTATGCGATATAGCAAGAGCCATGTGATGGGTGAACTTTTCCAGGTATAGTTTTTCCATTATGTATGACTCGTCCAACAAAAAGAGCTTCACCACTCTCACTTTGACCAGCAATAATAGCTTGCGGAGGTATACTTCCTCCAGACGCAGACATCCATTGATAACCAGTTCCGCATAAAACTTCATACACCCTCAAAGAATGTTCACTTCCGCCCAAGCAATGCGAAGAACGCGTTCTGAAGGGACTACCTAAATAAATTTAGTATAAGTTATTGTTTTGATTACTGTATTACATTGTTTTCGAACTTTTCCAGGAGTTAAGGCACGCTGATGAATCCCTCAGCCAATATATAGTGGTTCACTATCTTCGCTGCATGGTGTAGCATACGCAGGTTTCCTTCCCTTTGTCACTTGAATCCACCTTCCAGGACCATTGCACGGCGGTGACGGATACATTTGTTCTTGAGGAAATTCAGCTGACGGTGGAGCTATAAAAAAAATTGTTATTTTCCCTCTTGAAGGATCGAAATATGCTGGCTAGGTAGCGACAATCATAGCACTATCTAGTTATCGAAGAAAATAAACTGTATACTTTCAATTATCCATGAACCGGATGCATCCCATCCTGTGCATACACCAAAACTCTTTATGACAATACGTGAAAATGGTGCATTTTCGCCTTCTCGGCCAATTGACAAAATCTGGAAAAAGTTGATTCATGGTTAGAAATTAGTGCTGGAATAAAAGTTAAAAATATGTACTTGATTTTGCCACCGAATCCAAAAGCGTCTATACTCTTCAGGATGCAATATTCCTGGTGTATCGATTTCAACAAGATTTTGTGCATTTCCGCTTAACGTTAATGCAGATTTTTTGTTGCGCCACCCTCCGATAATCAACTCCTTTTTTCGTTTTGTAAAAATACGATCACTTGCAAAGCATTGTTTGGAGCTCTTACTTTAAAAATGAATTCATTGATATTGACAGGATATGTCATATAAATTAGACAATCTGGAGCTTCCAATTCTGAAAGAAAAAATATTCGTAATTAAAATTAAGTTTCATTTTTAATGAACTGAATTCGTGAGAAAAATTTCTATCCGCAGTAGCACTACTGTACGTAAAGCTTGATAGATTTTCTTACATTACAATCCAATAATATTTTCGGATTGAATAGTAGCCCATAAATAACTGAATAGAAGGTCGGTTTTGCATTGAATTTTGGCAACATAATACTCAAAAATCTATGTTTAATTCTTTCGCCAACAAAATAAAAAGGAAGACATTGAAACGCTAAACTTTTTTCTCC
>OZ022265.1:60147167-60297167 GCA_963978885.1 Nemotelus pantherinus
CGTTAAAAGATATGATACTAAAGCAGAGAAATATTATCGAAGAAAAGAAAGTATTACCCCTAACAAGAAATGTGGTAAAAAAACTAGAAAACACTAAAAAAGCGCAAACAAGAAGAATAATCAATCCTAAACATAACCAAATGGCTAATGAAATCTTCATATGGGACAGCGATTCCCCAGCTGATATAAAAAATCTAATAAAATTAATCTAATTAAAATAAAATTAATCTAATTAATTATTAGTCAAATACAAGGTTTTTGTCTGCTTTTCCTTGTAAATAATTCTACTAGTTGGATTCCACATATACTGTAGCAACTACTGAAAATATGTATTATAGTTGTAAAGACAAGAATAGTCTATATCTCTAACCTAAGATATTCTAATGAAATGTACCTAATACCAACATGAAATAAAGTGAATTTGAATTTGAATTTAATCTAATTAATTAATTTATGTTTGAAAAAAATCAGATCTTGGTTCGATGCAGCGAAAATCCATCGGAATTAGTTCCAACAATGGAGAAACTGACATCACAAGCAACTAGAAGAAATATTGCAAAAATATACACAGAAGAAAGAGATGTGATATATAACATGATAAATAAAGAGGAATTTAAAAACAAATTTAATCAAATACAGAATTGTATCCTAACAAATAATAAAGAACCCCTAAAAATAATATTTTACAAACAACGAAAACGAATAACTGATAAAATAATACAATTCAAACTAATAAATAATTACCACACAACACCGATAGGAGGACACTTGGGTGTAAGAAAGACATTACTTAAACTAAAACAAAAATTTATATGGAAAGATATGAACAAGATGATAAAAACATTTATTAAAAACTGTGAAATTTGTACGAAAAATAAACAAACAAAACATATAAAAGAAAAGCAAACAATAACTGACACACCGAAACATACATTTGAAATAATTGCTATAGATACAGTAGGACCACTTAGAATATCCAACGGTTATAGATATATCCTTACAATGCAATGCAAATTATCTAAATACGTTATTGCCTACCCAATAGAAACAAAAGACGCTAAAACCATCGCTAAAACATTAGTAGAACAATTAATATTAAAGCATGGTATTTTCAAAATATTGAAATCAGACAATGGAACTGAATTCGTCAATGAGCTTACGGAAAACATTTGTAATTTATTAAAAATTCAACAAATCTTCTCAGCACCATATCATTACGAAATACTAGGCACTGTGGAACGTAACCACAGAGTACTAAATGAATAGTTGCTTAATTTTGCTGATGACTACGAATGGGACACATGAATACCGTACTATACTTTCGCGTGTAATACTACCCCATATGTAGACACGCAATATTCTCCATATGAACTTATCTATGGAAAATTACCCCAATTACCCGACGATATTGTAGAAGAAAACGAACCTATTAACAATTAGACTTAAGAGAATTAGACTTAAAAATAGCATTAGTTTGCCTCGAAAATTGATTGAGAGAGTAAAAATGAAAAGAAAAGATAGATTAGATACTCATAGTAACATAAATCCAGCAAACTTCAAAGTAGGAGACCTAGTTTAAGTCAGAAACATTAATAGAAAAAAATTACAGAATACATATCACGGACCATATGAAATACTAGAAAGAAATTGTGTTAATACCAATATATTAATGAATGAAAGATGTAAGAAATACCACAACAATTTCTTAAAATTATATACACCACTAACTTGAAATTACTAGATAAATGTATTTGAATATGTACATCATTATTATTGTAAGACAATACCAAATAAGTAACAAAAAGTATAAAGTCAAAAAAAAAAAAAAATATGCAAAAAAAAAACATGTAATCAAAATTATATTTAAGTAAGATTTATCATGAATTGAATAACAAACAAAAAACAAAAACAAATAAAAAAATATATATATATATATATATATATATATATATATCTATTGTAAGCATTGATATGAAATATATATATATATTAATGAATGAAAGATGTAAGAAATACCACAACAATTTGTTAAAATTATATACACCACTAACTTGAAATTACTAGATAAATGTATTTGAATATGTACATCATTATTATTGTAAGACAATACCAAATAAGTAACAAAAAGTATAAAGTCAAAAAAAAAAAAATATGCAAAAAAAAACATGTAATCAAAATTATATTTAAGTAAGATTTATCATGAATTGAATAACAAACAAAAAACAAAAACAAATAAATATATATATATATATATATATATATATATATATATATATATATATATATATATATATATATATATATATATATATATCTATTGTAAGCATTGATATGAAAGAATATGGATACGAAATGGCTATCCGTGTACCCATACGTGAGTGTGCTTTTTTTAATACATGCACAACATTGCTCTCTGACAAAAATTCCGCTCAGTGCACTCCTTTCTGCCGCACTCACACCCGAAAAGCCTTAATGCTGTGTCTTAATGCTGGGAACCCCAGCTCGGTGTAAAAGCGTGCAACGAGCAACACAAAAAGAAACGTCAATGTCGGTTTGATTTGTGTCGGCGATTCAGAGCATTGACTTTTTATCAAAATTTATAAAATAAAATTCGGAAATTTTTCGGTGTATTCGGTGGAAACGTATATCTACATTTGTGCGTAAATCATTTGTGTCGGTTCCGCGGATAAATTAGTGGTAAAACATTATAAAACAGTGCGATAATGAAGTGCCGCATTTCAGGCTGCAAAAGTGGCTACCGAAGTACATCGCAGGGGATATCGTATTTCGGGTTAGTAAAATTAACCTTTGGCTTTAATTTAGGATAGTTTTTGTGTGGAATCATAGTTAATTTCATTAACAAAAAGCATTTTTATCTCCACTCGCCGGTTTTGGTAAAGAAATGTCAAACGACGTTCAAAATGGCGATCTCTCGTGCTTTTGTTACCATAAGAACTGTGTAGGGCACACACCAGTACCTCATTCTCACACCAGTAAGCAAAAAGTCGAAAATTAGCACATTTCTCTCGGTCGATTTCTAATCCATTCTCTCTTATATCTGTGATTGTAAGCTACCTTAATTTGAATCATGAGTTTTTTTTATATAAAGAACGCAATGGAAATTATTTGACCAAAATTCGACGAAAATTGTAAAAGTGTATGGATTTGTAGTTAAAAAAAATTGTTTGTTTCCCAGAAGAAAAAAAAAATTTTCTCCCCAAAAGGAGAGGGTGTTGTGTCCTATTGTTGACATGTCAAACTGACAAATGTCAACAATTCATTCCACTCACCGACAACAGCGACAACCTCCTCCAAGCGGGCGAAACGCGAGATACATTAAATTAATTTTGATTTTTTTTGAAAACCCGATCCATACACTGTCTAATTCAAATGTACCATATATATAGGAGAAATTGATATCAATAAAGTAGTCTGAATTGGTAAGCCAACATTAATCGGCGACCATACAGACGTTCTAATAGGAATAAAAAAAACTCTAGCGCACCTGAACCACTAGAAAACAAATTTTCGAAGAAATTGTCTTCACTACACTGTTTTGTAGAATCATATCAACCATTCCTTGTTCAAAGCAACAGAACTCAACTATAACACAAATGATGAAAATGTTCAGTGCTGGCAACATTTTCCCAACGAAGCAGCAATAAGTTTACCTTCACAAGCTCATACTTAAATCAACTTATCCTTTGAATTTCGTTCTCATCGGAGGATTTCGTCGAAAGCTTTAGCGGTTAACGTTGTTTGAGGCTGCCATCCAAAAAATGTTTAAAACTCGGAAAATTTTTAAATTGGTTTCTTAGTTTTATTGCAAATGTTTCGCATATGAGTATGTAATTTGAAGCATCTGTTGATGCAATAGTTGGCTTAAGCTGGTTAATGGAAAATAGCTAAAGCTGGTTACCCTGTGTCAGCAGCAAAGCAAAATATATACCAAATCTGCTTCACGTTAAATTAACCCCAACCAATAAATTTCGTTTCGATTTAATCACTGCGCTACAAGTAATACGGCTGAAAAAAATTTTAGGGCTACCAGCCTCAAAACTTTTCAAATTTTTAAAGTGCTAATTTTCATTGCAGGATCGTTCCCATTTGCAAATCTAATGACATAATCGCGCAGTAAAGAAATTACAAAAATTGTCATAGCTGGCAGCCCTTTCATGATTTTTGTACGAAATTCCTATAATATATTTACTGCATAAATTTCATTTTGATATCATGACTGCACCGGAAGTTAAAGGGAAAAAAGCTTTATTTCGCTGAGCAAATTTGCAAGATTAAGGAGACAAAAATTACTATAGCTGGCAGCTCTATTCTAATTTTTCACCAAATGTTATCTAAAGTAAGATCCAAATATTGTGTGAATTTTGTTTAAATCTGATGGCTGAATCGGAAGTTATAGGCCAAAAAGCTGTTTTTTTCAGTGATTTTTCAAGATGGCACCACTGCCACAGGGTTGCCTGCATTTCAAAATTACTTCTATCAGACCTGGTCCTAGTTGATACCAACACGTCCTGTGAATTTCATTATGATCGGATAATTCGGTCGTCAGTTCTCGTGAGCAGAACTTTCGAGTGCTGAAAATAGAGGTAATTTAGTGATGGGTTGCCATTCTTGGGCAAATCTAAATTTAAAAAATTTCAAATTGACATGATGCACAAACGCTAAATTTTATCAATGATTTGAATTTTTTATCTAAAATCAAACATTTTTCAGGAGGTTGAAGAATTTTTTTTCAAGAGCCTGCCGCAACTACAGGGTTACCCGCATTACCTTGGAAATCCACGTGTATGAAACTTTAGTCAACATCAATACGCTCTGCAAATTTCACGATGATCCAATGTTTTTGTCAGAAGTAATGGCAGAAAAAAAATCCTTGCCTACTTTTAGGCACGCTGCACCCACACACGGCTCAAAATTTCCAATGTTTTGTCATTGGCAAGCTTAAAACATAATAAGTTTGCATTCCCAATACTTTTTTTGAACAAAAATTCACGCTGCTTGGAAATATAGGAGTACCTCAAAATTCACTAAAACGCTCGCCGCCGCCAAAAGGTTTAGGATATCTAAATTTTAGTAGTATTATAATTTAAAAATTAAAAATAATTTAAATTAGTAGTATTATAATATTAATATAACCTACCTACTAAATGCATCTACGTTCTCCGAAAGTTTCAGCTCAATCGGATTGGCCACTCCAGAGATTATCTCCCTTATATATATATATATATAGATATATATATATATATATATATATATATATATATATATATATATATATATATATATGTATATATATATATATATATATATATATATATATATATATATATATATATATATATATATATATATATATATATATATATATATATATATATATATATATATATATATATATATATATATATAAAGAAATATGAATTTTCGGCGAAACGAGTTTAATACTACTTTTCTTCGAAAATTAGTAAAAATCTGTTCTTATTTCTCGATCACGTCGAAGCTAATGCTAAAGGGGCGGCTAAATTCGCCACGCAAAGGCAAGGACTGATTGAATTCATTAAAAGGAAAAGTTTATCATTTTCGTCTTTGCCTTATTAGAAAAATATAAATTAGGAATTCCCATCTTACGACATTTTACTAGAAGCGAGTGGCATCCACCCATCCCTTTCTCCTCGTGAGCAAAGCCTGCCCAAAAACCGCCGCCCTTACATCCCAGTTTAGGATGAAGATTTTTAGTGGTACATAACGTAACAGTGCAAAAGAGCACACCATACCTTGCTACACAAATTAGCGTTCACGTTCAATTCAAATTCACGTGTTGAACAGCTTGTAACTTCGTCTTCACAGACACAAAATCAACCCTCGACGTCGACAGCATTACACCCTCAATCATCGACTTCTACCCAGCATGCATTAAATCGTCAATCTTTGAACACTTCTTCCTTTGAACCTACACCGTTGAGTTCACTTTCTGCTAATATGGATATCAAGTCAATAAAAGCAAACAGTAGGAAAGAGGTATTACTTGCTACTGCATTAGTGACGGCTGAATAGCGAATCCAATCCCGGGATCCCGAATCCCGGGATCCCAGGATCCCAGTCAATTTCTGGTCCCGAAAATCCCGGGATTGATGAGCTCTAATCCCGGGATTTTCGGGATCAGAAATTGGCCTGGATTCCGGGGCCGGGAGTCAAGCATAATCGGCAATCAAATTACGGCAAGACTCGAAAAGAGCAAATAGAATCCATATTTATGAAAAAGCAATTTGCATGCAGGTTCACATCAAAATGCGTAAAGAATAGAGCAAAACAAACCGATGTAACAGTAACAAGAGAATACAAAGGGGTTTGTAAATAAATAAGTATAGACTGTTTCGCATTTAGTGCATTCGTTACTTCGAATGATTTGAGGAAATTAATACTAGCGAATGCATACACAGATTTACCAAAATCCTCAATAAGAATCAACAAAAGGCTGTGGGCTTTGCTAGCAGGATAAAAAAAAATAATAAAAAATGAGATAAGACAGGCTAGTATCTCAGGTGAACGGTTCAGTTTCACGTTTGATGAGTGGACCTCGACAACAAATAGGCGCTACAGAAATATTAACATCTACTTAGTGAATTCTTACTGGAGCTTGGTGCGAGTAAGGATGTCAATGACAGTTGCAAACTACCTAGATATGTTATAAGAGCGTTTCGCTGAGTTTGATGTTTCTTTAGGAAAATACATTGTTACCATCATAACTGATAGGTCAAATGAAATGAGAAAAGTAGGCAGACTAGTTAATACAGAGCAACATATTTGTTTCGCGCATAGCATCCTTTTGGTAGTTTGCGATGTTCTCTTTAATAGGAAGTCCATTCTAGATCAAAGAGTTGATGAAGCAGCTGATAATCTGGACGAAGACCACGAAGATTCGGACGCTCCTGAATCAGCTTACTACGTTGAACCCGGTCGCCTGCAAGACACGCTAGATCTGACGAAGGACATCAGTGCATGCATAAAGAAAGTTCGTAAGGTAGTTTTATATTTTAAAAAAGCTCCAGCGAAAAATAATAACGATCTTCAAAACTATGTCAAATCCGAGCAAGGCATTTAATTATCTCACTTACTGGATTGTAAAACATGATGAAATAATCTCTTGACAATGTTTAAACGGTTTTCCATTTTGAAAAATAGTAAAATTAATAGGCCTGCAATATCCAGAGCGATTAAAAGGAACTGAATTTGATTCGATTCAGAAACTTATGGAAGTTTTACTCCTTGTAAAATTGACTGTGGAGGCCTTAAATCGCAAAGATGCAAATTTATGCACTGCTAATACCTCATCAAGATTTTTATTTAGGCTGCTAGGAGAAAAACGGTCCATTCTTGTGAATGCTATGACAATTGCAATATTCGACCGAATAAAAGAGCGTCCATGTACTGAGCTATCTGGTTAGCTGAGCTATCTGGTTAGCTAAGCTATCTCCAGAATCTACATTGTACCAGCAAAAATTTACCAAGTGAAATAGAGTCTCTATTTTGGAAACCAAGCCACACAAATATTAAAAAACAAAAATACTTCAATGATCTAGATGCTGAACCATTTGCTTGCTAGCCAAAGAAATGAGGAGATCCCAGTATATACCCATATTGAATCAGAACAAGGTAGTCGTAAATTAACGCTACAAGAATAGCTGCAAAAGTATGAAAATAATCAATCATGAAATGCCGCAAGAAACTAATCTAATTAAAACTATTGCAAAAGAAATGAAGCTTTTCGAAAGTGGTGACACTCGCATAGTTTGGAGCAGGCTTACCAATATTTATCGACCATTTCCGCGGCGTACAACATCGGGAATAAATTTAGAAGCAGGCTTGGAGACGATACTTTGGACACTTTGCTATTGCTTCAATGTTACTTCCGAAAAAACCAATGAACTTTGGCAGAATTTTTATGTGTTGAATATTTTATATGTTAAGAGTTGTGATTTATTGTCGTGATTTTTTGTCGTGATTTGTTGTTGTAATTTGTAATAGTTGTAATTTAAAATATTTGCTTTTATACTGCCAACGTCTCGGATAACTAAAATTATTGTATTTATTTGCATCAATTAAATAAAATAGTAATTATTCAGTAACATATTTTTTATACAGTTTTCAGCATACTTATTGCTGTAGTTTTGAAATGATGGCACATAATATACTCTGTTTATTAAAAACTTGACTTATTTTGTTGTGTTATATTTTGAACCTCGAAGATTGAGATTTTTTAATCCCGCAATCCCGGGATTGAAAAAATGTTTCGGGATTGGAAAGCAACTAACGGACCCGTAGTGCTCCGGGATTGCAGACGTCACTAATTACTGAATCTGCATCGCAGAGATAAGGACTCAAAAGAATTTCAACTAACGTCACGATATCAGGAATTGGAAAGACCGAAGGATTGACACCCAGTGGGGTTTTGAAAATTCGATTACTATTGAGCAACAACAAACACTTGAATATCGGAGCATTGATTTTGAATAAACTTACAAACGTAATACCATCTCAAGTCATTCCTACATCTATTTGGAGATAATTAGAAAACTTGGCTGGATTATCTCAGACAAAATTAATATTGATGGTGCGCAGACCGTACAAGCATTGAAAATGGAAATTAATGAAGACATTGACATTAGCAATTAGTTGAAATGCTTTTGGGAAATCGAAGAACTAGAAAATACAAAATTTGGACAATAGAAGAGAAAGAATGTGAGGAACACTATAAACGTAGCATGGTCAGAAAACCAGATGGTCGATATCAGGTACGATTACCATTCAAAACCGAAGAACATAACAATCTATTAGGAGATTCCAAATAAGGGGCAACAGCGAACTTATTATCTTAGGATCCACGCTTCAGGAAAAATAAGGATCTACCAACAGAATATTGACAAGACTATATTGATCTCGGCCATATGACACAAAGTCTTAGCATTGAAAAAAGTCAAACTTGCAAGCATAATTTCTTAGGAAAGGAAAGTACGACAACTAAGCTGCGTGTCGTATTTGATGCGTCTATTAATTAAATTAATGATACTCTCATGACCGGACCAATCATCCAAGACACTATGACTTCGTTGATCATCCGATGGAGACTCTAGCAGTTCGCAATAGTTGCTGGTATTGCTAAGATTTATAGGCAGATTGACGTGCACCCGGAAGATGCTTCATATCAGAAAATTGTTTGGAGACAAAATCTGAACCATCCCATTTAAGAATACAGTGTGAAGACGGTAACCTTTGGAACGACAATTGCACCATTTTTGGCAATCAGGACTCTCCATCAATTAGCGAAAGAAAAAGTTAAAGTTTTTCGTAAAGCCAGCACGGCTGCTTTCAATGTCGACAATTTGCTGTCAAGAGAGCACTATTAAGAAGAACGTATTAACAAAAGAAACGAACTAATAGAACTTTTAAAATCTGGTGGATTTACACCACGAAAATGGATTTCAAACGAGAATAGAGGTCTACAAAGTCTTAAAGAGGGAGCACAGTTAAGAAGAATGTATCAACAAAAGAAACAAATTAATAGAACTTCTAAAACCCGGTGGATTTACACCAGGAAAATGGATTTCAAATGAGAAACAAATTCTACACGGTCTTAAAAGAGATGCAAGAGAATGTGAGCCTAGATGAGGAAAATGTATATAAATCACTCGACATAAAATGGTATCTTTCGACTGATTACTTTACATAGAAACTCAAATCAGAAACATTACAAAATTCATATACAAAAAGAATGGCACTATCAGAAATAGCAAGACTCTTGACCCATTAGGCTGATTAGCACCTATTCTCATATAAGCTAAATTTCTACTACAAACCTTATCGACAAGACTGGGACGAACCCTTCTCTGATGTGACTAATACAGAATGGACCACTTTCCAAATGCAATTGAATGAAATAGAAAAAAACTCTAGTGGACCTGAACCGCTAGAAATATTAATGTTTCGAGTGCAAAATCACTTTGATCTTAACAATGCCTTTAAACTCATAGGGTGGAAAGATTTTCAGAATTTCAAGATTAGGGAAAGCCAAATACTGCAAAACTTGGAAAGCAGCATAACATAACATAAAAAACTCTAGCGCACCTGAACCGCTAGAAACACTAATGTTCGAAGAACAGTAGAAGAATCGTGCAGGTTTTGAGTGCATATTCCACCACATGTGCTGCTTATTACGGCCAAACTGTTTCAAATGCCACGTTTTACTTTCGTCTTAAGAATGCATTATAACTCATATGGTGCAAGGTTTCAGATATTACCACTGGCATGAATTTCAACGTTTATGAGAGCAAAACACGGGTTAATTATATTCGTTATCAGTTGCTTATTTCACATAATTTTGAAAGCAGCATCTCATATAACATCAATGAAGAAAATGCTCAGTGCCTGCAGCACTGTAACTGAAGTTGGTGTCTGGGGCTGCGATCCGAAAAATTTGCAGAACTTTGCGAATTGTAACATCGGTTATTTATTTTCATTGTAAATGTTTCCGGTATGTATACTAACTGTAAGCATTTATTGATACAAAAGTAGCACAACCGACTCGTGCTGGCAACCTTTCGCCAGTATCAAATCCAAGAATATATCAAATCTGCTTCACGTTGTTTAATTACATTCGAAGTTATAGGAGTATAAAGAAATTTAGGGTTACCTGCAGCGAGTTTTTTCAAATGATCGAAAGCTTAATATTTGCTGTTTATTGTCACTACAATATCATTACCATTTGAAAATTCTACGATAAAACCGCTTAATAAAGATATTGCAATTAAACACAAAACCAACAATAGCTGGCAACCCTATCGTGTCTTTTCAACCAAATTTGGCCTGAATAATGTTTATGACAGGTTTCATTAATTGTATGAAATTCGTATTGATTTCATGACTGCACTGGAAGTTATAGTACAAAAAGTTTTATTTTCCTGAGCGAATTTTCAAAACCAAAGACACAAAAATTACCATAGCAGGTAGCACCAATCAAATTTTTCAACCAAATTTCCACCAAACAGAGATTAGAGTTAGGTTTAGCTTCTGTGTCAATTTCATGAAAATCTGGTAACTTATTCACATTTCATAGGGCAAAAAGCAGTTTTTTTTCTTTGTAATTTTTCAAGATGGCACCACTGGCACAGAGTTGCCCACAATTCAAAATCGCTTCTATCAAATCTGGTCTTACTTAAGTCCAATGCATTCTGTAAATTTTAGCTGTATCTGATTATTGGTTCGTGAGTTTCCGTGAACAGAAGTTTTTGATGCTAAAAATATAGGTTAACTGGGAGAGGGTTACCGTTCTTGTCCGACATGAAATTTCCAAAGTTTTATTTTGAACGTGTAGATAAAACATAAGATTTATATACAGATTGGTTTTATTGTAAGAAACGGACATTTTTTTGAATATTCGATGGTTTGAATGTTTTTACTTCCAAATTTTTTTTTTCAAAATGAAGACACCAAAATTATCATAGCTGGCAGCTCCAATCGAATTTTTCGACCAAATTTCTACCAAACGTGGCTTAAAGTAAGGTCCAGCAATTGTGTAAGTTTCGTCAAAATCGAACGATTCAATCAGAATTTATAGGGCTAAAAACAGTTATCTTTTTTAGTGGTTTTTCAAGATGGCACCACTGGCACAGAATTGCCCGCATTTCAAAATCACTTCTATCAGACTTGGTCCTATTTAAGGTCAATACATGCTGTGAATTTCAAATAATTCTGCCCATCGGATCGTGAGTTTCCGTGAACAGAAGTTTTTGATGCTAAAAATATAGGTAAATTGGGCAAGGGTTGCCAGGCGTGCCCGTTATACCATATATTTTTTTTTTTTTTGGTTATGTAAACAAAGCACAAGATTTACATGTGAAAGGCTTATTTTTGAAGAAACTGCATTTTTTCAAGAGAGACGATGATTTGGAGGTTTTCACTTTCAGTGCCTGCCCTAGCTACAGGGTTGCCAGCACGCTCATTAAAAGCCGCATAAATCTACAACTAAATAATATCAATATGTCCTGAAAATTTGGTAATGATTGAATAGCTCTGTCAAAAGTTATCGAAATTTAAAAATTTTCAAATTTTCCCGTCCTCTTTTTAGGCACCCAGCGCACACATAGGGTTAAAATATTCCAAAGCATTATCCGATTCATATGTAAAACACGTTAGAAATTTATTTTATTAACTTTATTTTTGCGAAAATCATTTGTGCACGAAATAATAGGTATATTAAAAATATCACTTAAATGCCCGCCGGCGCGAAAAGGTTTACAACAAACTGACATTTAAAGAGACCTGGACCTATTCTGCATATACACCAATGTATCCTGAAAGTTTCAGCTCAATCGAATGGCGCGTTCCCGAGATTATCTCACTGAAATTTTTTGTACATATATATATATATATATAAAGAAATATGAATTTTTGGCCGAATCGATTTTAATACTAATGTTCTTCGAACATTAGTAAAAACTCTAGCGCACCTGAACCGCTAGAAAACTAATTTTCGAAGAAATTGTCTTTGAGTGACAAAAAAGCGTCGAAAGACGAATTACACTGTTTTGTAGAATCATATCAACCATTCCTTATCCAAAGCAACAAAACTCAACTATAACACAACTGATGAAAATGTTCAGTGCTGGTAACACTTTCCGAACGAAGCAGCAATAAGTTTACCATAACAAACTCATACTCAAATCAACTTATCCTTTGAATTTCGTTCTCATCGCAGGATTTCATCGAAAGTTTCAGCGGTTAAACGTTGTTTGAGGCTGCCATCCGAAAAATGTTCAAAACTCGAAAAATTTAAAAATTGATTCCTTATTTTTATTGAAAATGCTTTGCATATGAGAACGTAATTTCAAGCATCTGTTGGTGCAATATTAACGGAAATGGCACATTGCTGGTTAGCCTGTGTCAGCAGCAAAGCAAATTACATACCAAACCTGCTTCACGTTAAGTTAAACCCAACCAGTAAATTTCGTTTCGATTGAATCACTGCGCTGGAAGGTATACGGGTGAAAATAATTTTAGGCTCAAAACTTTTAAAATTTTTAAAACGTTAATATTTGTTGTTAATTTTCATTACAGGATCATTCTCAATTGGAAATCTAATGACATAATCGCTCAGTAGAGGAATTCCACCAAATTACAAAAATGGTCATAGCTGGCAGCCCTTTCATGATTTTTGTACGAAATTCCTACGACATTTACTTCACATTAAGGTCCATTTACTGCATGAACTTTGTTTTGATTTCTACACTGGACCGGATGTTATAGGGAAAAAAGCTTTATTTTGCTGAGCAAATTTGCAAGATTTATGAGACAAAAATCACCACAGCTGCCAGCCCAATACTAATTTTTCAACCAAATATTATACAGAGTAACATCCAAGTATTGTGTAAATTTTGTTAAAATCTGATGGCTGAATCGGAAGTTATAGGCCAAAAATATGTTTTTTTTCTCAGTAGTTTTTCAAGATGGTACCACTGCCACAGGGTTGCCTGCATTTCAAAATCACTTCTATCAGACCTGGTCCTAGCTAATACCAACATATCCTGTAAATTTCGTTATGATCAGATTATCCGGTCGTCAGTTCCCGTGAACAGAACTTTCGAGTGCTGAAAATAGAGGTAATTTGGTGATGGGTTACCGTTCTTATGCAAATCGGAATTTTGAAAATTTTATCTTGAGATGAAGGACAAAGGATAAAATTTATCAAAGATTTGAAATTTTTATCAAAAATCAAAAATTCTTCAGGAAGGTCAATGATTTGAAGGATTTTTTTTCAGCAGCCTGCCACAGCTACAGGGTTACCCGCTTTATACTGAAAATCTATATGTGCCAAATTTTAGTAAACATCAATACGCTCTGTAATTTTCACGATGATCCATTGTTTTTCTTACAAGTAATGACAAATCAAAATTTGAAAAAAAATCCTTGCCTACTTTTAAGCACCCTGCACCCACACACGGCTCAACATTTCCAAATCTTTATCATAAACAAGCTAAGAACATAATTAGTTTTCATTCCCAATATATAAATATATAAATTTTCTTTAACAAAAATTTACACTGCTTGGAAATATAGGAGTTCCTCAAAATTCACTAAAACGCTCGCCGCCGCCAAAAGGTTTAGGATATCTGAATTTGAGAAAGTTGCGGACCTATCTACTATATATATCTACGTTCTCCGAAAATTTCAGCTCAATCGGATCGGCCACTCCAGAGATTATCTCCCTTAATCATTTTAATATACTTAATGTAAGAATACTTAATGATACGAAAATATCAAAAAATGCCTCGCGCTGGCAACCCTTCGCTAGCATTAAAACCAAAAATATATCACACCTGCCTCATATCAAAATCAACCTGATGGCTGCATTGGAAGTTATAGGGGTGCAAAGAAATTTAGTGCTACCAGTCGCAAAAGTTTTCAAATTTTCGAAAACTTAATATTTGCTGTTTATTGTCACAACAAGATCATTACCGTTTCAAAATTTTGCGAGAAAATCGCTTAGTAAAGATATTGCAAATAAATACAAAACCAACAATAGCTGGCAACCTTTACGTCGCGTCCACATTGGCCATGGGAGATGGCATAACATTCGACTTGCCATGGAAATGGAAAATGTAGACGGTATATGGCATACCATATTTGATGGCATACCATAAATGTCAAGCCATATGGCAAGACATTTGCATGGCCATGAGTATAGCCATATTCTGACAGTTGTGAAATATGATGGGGTCGTCACGAGATAAGTTCGTTGTTGGGCCTTGGGATATTTCTCTGTTTTCTTGTATCGACGCAGGGTCCTTACTGTAGAGGAATAAAGGTTAGACTAACCCAACAGTGGAGAGTGGATTGTACCACTATTCAACCTACCAAAGCGGCGAGGCCGCAGTTATTGATGGCACCATGTCAAAGCTAACCTTAGACATTTGCCGTGCTTGAATTATGCTCCGCAAGAATAACCTCGCTAGCAGAGACTCAATAGAATAAAACAGTGTATTGCACGCTTACTCAAATGAATCTATTTTCACAATATTCTTACCACTCCTTATATACGATTTTTACAAAACATTACAAACATAACTTAACCTATTTTATTATCTAAACTCAGCATGCCCTGAAATAAATCAATAACACATAAATTTCCCATGACACAATAATCTATATGAATCACATGTGTTCAACTTTCACACGCTACACTTGACCAACATTTCTAGCGCCACTCTATCAACACGTACAAGATTTATTGCCATGTGCGCTTATTCACACTGTAACCAAAACATAACATATTTGGATCGCGTGCCATAGTGACACATAATTTATTATCGATCGCAATATGACTCTGTACTGCATTTGAATATACCATATGGCATGGATATTCACGGTCGCTACTCGGAAACCTGATATGGTTAGTTGAGCACAAGTGTATAGCATAGTACTTGACCTACATAATACGTGTGGTCTGCTATTACGTAGACGATATGAATGAACTACATGGTGTTCTATTTTGACTTGTTTGTTTTGCTTTGATTTATTTCATGCACGTGATGGTATATCATTACACTTTTACCCTTTTTTTGATTAGGGTTCATTTGCAACAAAAAAAAATGAAGACTAATCACAAACATTAGGTTCAATAGTCCCAGAAGGGGTTTTTATAATAATATTCTCTTATCTTTAGTCACAACAAAGTTTATCATTCTTAATGTACTTTAAAATATAACAAAATTTCTCTATTTGTAGGTTTAATATTTTTTTATGGTTCAATATTTTTTTTTTTCTTTTTATTTACAATAATGCTTACTTAGCTTAACTTAACATAATGCGTATCATTCTGAACGTTTTTATTACAAAATTTTTTATATGTAGGTTCGTATATATATATTTTTTTTTATTTAACTACATTGTCGTTTATGTTACATGTGTGGTAAGGTTTTAATCTGTTTTTATGTACTAATTTACGGTTTCCTGCTATGTCTAAAGTGACATTACAGTGATCCATGTCCAATACTCTATATGGACCTTTATATGGCGGTTGATGTTTCTTTCTATTTTCATTTTTCAAAAGTACGAAATCTCCTATTTTAGGATTCAAAGAATGTATATTTGTTTGGTTCACTGTTCTTTTGATTTTAACTTTTTCAATCAAACTTCGTGCTCTATTGATCGACATCCTCAATCTTGCCTTTAACTCGTTGGCATAATCATCTAAATCGTAAATTACATCTTGATTATCAACTATGTCATTTGGTAAATATGGAAGTTTACCGAAAATCAATTCAAATGGAGTGTAGTTTGTATCTACATTTGGGGTTGTATTGTACGCAAATGTGTAATATGGAACCCATTTGTCCCATAGTTGGTCATCAGCAAACGAATACATATATTCGTTTAGTACCCGATGATTCCTTTCTACTACTCCTAAAGTTTGGTGGTGATATGGTGTTGAAAATATTTGTTTTATTTTTAGCAAATCACAGATGTTGCTCATAAGCTTATTTGTAAATTCAGTACCTAAATCAGACTTGAGTACTTTGAAATGTCCATACTTTAATATAAATTCATTAACTATTCCTACAGCTATGGTTTGCGCTTCTTTATTCTCTATTGGGAACGCTACTACAAATTTAGTCAGTTCACATTGTAAGGTTAATATGTATCTATAGTTATTAGATATTCTTAGTGGACCTACGGTATCTATTTGTATTGTTTCAAAACTCGTTGTTGGTGTGTCGGTTTTCATCATTTCTTCTTTTGTGTGTCTCACCTGTTTGTTTATTTGACAAGGTGTGCAATTCTTTATGTGGGATTTAACCATACCGTTCATGTTTTTCCAGCAATATCTTTGTTTTAGCTTTAACAAAGTTTTGCGAATTCCTAAATGTCCTTCGTGCGGTGAATTGTGATATTCTTCTATTAATTTCACCTGTTCATCTTTATTCGTTATTCTAGCGGGCGGCTTGTATATCATTATTCTTAGCTTCATATGCGCATTATCTTTACCTTTTCGTTGCAACAGGTTAAATACTTTCTTAAATTCTTCCTTGTCTATAGACTTCAATATAATATCATCACTTGATAATGAGAGTTCTTGGATTTTGTTACGTCTAGCAAAATCTAATAGTTTCTCCATAATCAAAACGTATTCTGAATGTGGATTATCACTATTATTCTCATTACTTTTGTGTCTGCGGGTACCCCTATTTATTGTTAGCTTTGCATTAACGGAAACTGGTTTCACGTTAGATATATCGCTACAATATACTTTTACAATATCTTTCGTACGTACGATATCAATACTTTTATTTTCATCATTGCGCAGGATAAATTTTAACTTCATAACACCGGTGATATCCGACAAGCTAGTGCAATCCCAACAATAGAATTGATCAGGTTCTACTTTTACGTGGTTGCTTTCGCTGCGGTTTTCTTGCTTTTTATCCTCTGTTTTCTTTGCCATGCCCCTTGTAATTGCTAATAGCTTACGTTTTGCTGTTTCATCTATAACTGGAGGTATTAATGCTTTTAAAGAGTCAGAATCCAACTCAATCCTTGACAAGGCATCAGCATTCGTGTTCATGCTGCCTTTCTTGTACACAATCGTGAAATCATAATCCGATAAGTCAACTCTAATTCTAGTGAGTTTTGATGAAGGATTTGCATGGGTGAATAAAGATACTAGTGGTCTATGGTCTGTGACAACTACGAACTTTCTTCCGTAGAGATAGGGTCTGAAAAAGTTTATGCCCCAATGTATGGCTAAAAGTTCTTTTTCTATGACTGGTTTGTTGATGTCGTGCTTTGCTAGCGACTTGCTTGCATACGAAATTGGTAAATCCTGTCCAATTTCACCTTGCGATAATACAGCGCCTAATGCGTAATTAGATGCATCAGTTGTTAAAATGAATGGTTTTTCGAAATTTGGATACTGCAAAATTGGTGGCTCAATTAATTTATTCTTAAGTGTATCATACGCTTTTTGACATTCTTCGGTCCATTCAAATGTAACGTTCTTTTTCAATAGCGAGTTCAAACTTTTGGCAATTCCGGCAAAATTCGGAATAAAACGCCTGTAGTAGTTGCAAAACGCAACAAATCTGCGTACTTCATCTGCACATTTCGGAACCGGATAGTTTCTGATCGTCTCAAACTTAGATGGGTCTGTTTTAACACCTTCACTGGTTATCAAATGCCCTAAATACACTACTTCCGATTTCAAAAAGTGACACTTCCCAGGGTTCAACTTTAAGTTGTACTGTCGCATTCGCTGTAACACTTTGCGAAGATTGTCATTGTGGTGTTTGACACTGCATCCAAAAACTATGATGTCATCTACGTATAGGAATGCCTCATGACTTAAACCACTCAAAGCTATCGTCAACATCCGTTGGAAACTGTTGGACGAAATCTTTAATCCAAATGGTAGTCTCTTGAATTGATAGTGACCATCACTGGTCGAAAACGCGGTGACGGGTCTAGATTCTTTCTCAAGTTCGATTTGGTGGAATGAACTAGTCATGTCCAAAGTTGAGAAATACTTCGCTCTACCGAGCCTATCTAGAACGTCTTCCAATCTAGTCAAAGGAAACTTATCATTGATGATTTTGTCGTTCAATCTACGAAAATCCACTACAAGTCTCCACTTAGCTTTACCATCTGAAGTCTTCTTCGGCACAACCAAAAGTGGTGAATTGTATGGGCTTACTGACGGTTCGACAATATCATTGTCTTCTAAGTCTCTAACTTGTTGTAATATTTCTTCGTTTTGAGCTTGAGGTAGCCTATAATTCTTAATGTAGACCGGACTATCGTCTGCCATCTGCAGCTTTTGTCTGTAGAAATTGTTTGTTGTCAACTTCTCTTCCTCCAAGTGAAAAACATCTTGATATTCTTCGATTATCTCAAGCAAGCTGTCCATAGATCTTCTGTCCAAATTATCTTTATCTATAACTCCCAGCAGTTTCTCGAAACGTTTCTGATCACCTCTCTGTTGTTTTCCTGCATATACTTTGTAGTTCTTTAGTGGTTCAACCTCTATGTTGAAGTTGTTTATGACTACATCTCTATCAGTTGTGTTCAGAACCTTTACGTGTCGAACGCCTTTGGCTGGTATAATAGTATTTCCGATGAAAACACCCTTCTCAATTTCTGCGTTCAGCACAATGCTATCCTCATCAATGCTTACATTTATCGGAACTATTGCTTCAGTTCTCGCGGATATATTAATTCCCGAATGGTTCTGACGTTTTGTATCCATGGGTAATACAATTTCCTCATCTGACACACTAAAAGAAATGGTGAATGTTTCATAATCAATTTTACTCATGAAACTAACTAATAAATCTCTACCGATAATACCGTCTGTACTAATTGGAAAATTGTCGTCTACAATGTGAAATAGTTCTGCTATCCTTTTGTTCCCAATTAATAAATTTAATTTCGAAGTACCTAAAGACGTAGTTACTTCCTTAGTAATACCAGTTAACTTAATTTTTTCCTTGCTATTCACTCTATGTTCTAACGCCTTAAATATACCTACTTTACAAATTGATACGTCTGCACCCGTATCTATTAAGAACGATAGTTGTCTATTCGCTCCATCATTATAAATTCTTACGTAATTCGTGCAGCCATCAGTTATTCTGTAAATTTTACATTCCTTACTCGTGTTATTTATTCCGGGAGGTTCCTCATTTCCTCTCCGGAACCTAGGACGTTTCCCTGGTCCGAAATTACGTGTATACTTCTATTATTGTTATTGCGGTGATTACTATGGTTGTTGGCATATCTGTTATTCCTACGGTGATTATCTCTGTTATCATTATTATCCCTATAATGATTTGATCTGTTATCTGTTTTTCTATTAAAATTTCTATGGTTATCGTATCTTTTATTCCTAAAATCTCTTCGACTGTCTCTATCCCTATAACCATTGCTATTTCTATCATTGCCATTGTTTCTGTATCTTCGATCACGGTTATTTCTATTATTTGCAAAATTGCCGATATGCATTACGCTACTCGTAGCTTGAGATTCTAATGTCTCAATTTCTTGCGCTAATGATACTGCCTCAGCAAAAGTTTTGGGCCTAGCTGAAAATATTGTGCTTTTCAGCTGGTCGTTAAGTCCACTTTTAAAGATAGTGAGTGCATAAGTATCGTTCATTTGCGCGATAACTTTCTTTTCTGGTTCTGTAGCCTGATTACCTAGCCCTTGTACCTGTAATTGATTGAGCTCATCAACCAAAGATAAAATCTTATCTTTATATGTAGTAACAGATGATCTGTTCTGACACATGTTACTGAGCATAGAATGAATCTGTGGTACTGTTTTATTGTTCCTAAACCTGCTAGATAATTCATCTTTTAAAGATTCAAAAGTGCTGATTGAGGTGTTAATCAAAGATAATCTCACATTCGCGGTAAGCTTAACTTTAGTGACGAAATCTATGAGTTGAGTTTTTCCTGAAGCGGTTAATGTGGAATTTAGTAATTCTACCATTTTCAAAAAGGATTCTAATTCCTTATACTTTCCCTCGAAAGTAGGAATTATTTTTATGGCAGTCTCTAGACTAAACTCAGACATCTTGGCTTTGTCTTCTAGTACTTGTAAACTAGTCTCTAATTCTTCGGTGATGTCGCACTCTTGTTGGACGTCTTCCGCAGAATATCCTTGTTTACCAAGCTGTAGCCAGATTTCTCCCTCCAATATCGCTGATACCGCTTTGAACTTTAGTTTTATATCTAAAACCTCAGAGCTTTCGTCATTAAAATTGCTGATTGTTTTCCTAAATTTTTCTTTACGCGCCTGTAAATCGTTCAATTTTTCTTTTAAAGTTTCAAACCTATATAAATTCTTCGAACTTTTTCTTAAATTTCTCAAAACCTGTTCGTTTTCCAAGATTAAACCTTCTAAAGTGTCCATACATAATTATTGTAAGACTGGAATTTTATAAGAAAGAACCGTACATTCATAAATAAAAGTTTTTAAAATTCATGTATCAAGACATATATATTGTTTTAATTATTGCTATACATCTATACTCCTATTTAACCTCTTAGCTACATACTCCTTATTCTTTTTATTGTAAACATAGAATATTCCTAATACTATACAGAAAATTGCTGCTGTTGTTAAAGATTGTTGATACTCCTGTATCACCGTTACCTCCTCCGTCGAGCAATTATTTCCCATCTTCTTTAAGTTCCCGTAGTCTCTTCCGGAAGTACTCTTTCTGCTGCCCAAAAGAAATTCGTACCAATCTGTGTAGTTCCGCTCGTTCACGCTTTAACTTTGTTTTCCTGCCTCCACGTGGCCGTCTTGGTTTGGGGATGGTGTCCAAGATATCTTTTTCAGCTTTCCTTTTGTTGAATTCTTCAATTCTCCTAGGTCTGGGTCCAGGTGTATTTATTGCTGTGGGCTTGTAGTAGGATGGTGTAGTCGACACTGGCTCAGGGACGTATTCTTCCCGTTCTAACTGTCCTTCTTCTTCTATGCAGCTGCCTGAATCTTCATAGTAGATTCCAGAGTTCCGTTCATCAGGATCGCCATGAAATATGATGGGGTCGTCACGAGATAAGTTCGTTGTTGGGCCTTGGGATATTTCTCTGTTTTCTTGTATCGACGCAGGGTCCTTACTGTAGAGGAATAAAGGTTAGACTAACCCAACAGTGGAGAGTGGATTGTACCACTATTCAACCTACCAAAGCGGCGAGGCCGCAGTTATTGATGGCACCATGTCAAAGCTAACCTTAGACATTTGCCGTGCTTGAATTATGCTCCGCAAGAATAACCTCGCTAGCAGAGACTCAATAGAATAAAACAGTGTATTGCACGCTTACTCAAATGAATCTATTTTCACAATATTCTTACCACTCCTTATATACGATTTTTACAAAACATTACAAACATAACTTAACCTATTTTATTATCTAAACTCAGCATGCCCTGAAATAAATCAATAACACATAAATTTCCCATGACACAATAATCTATATGAATCACATGTGTTCAACTTTCACACGCTACACTTGACCAACATTTCTAGCGCCACTCTATCAACACGTACAAGATTTATTGCCATGTGCGCTTATTCACACTGTAACCAAAACATAACATATTTGGATCGCGTGCCATAGTGACACATAATTTATTATCGATCGCAATATGACTCTGTACTGCATTTGAATATACCATATGGCATGGATATTCACGGTCGCTACTCGGAAACCTGATATGGTTAGTTGAGCACAAGTGTATAGCATAGTACTTGACCTACATAATACGTGTGGTCTGCTATTACGTAGACGATATGAATGAACTACATGGTGTTCTATTTTGACTTGTTTGTTTTGCTTTGATTTATTTCATGCACGTGATGGTATATCATTACAGTTGCACATTTTCAAAATGGCGATGTCGAGGGAAATAGTGCTACGAATATTAAATGAATATAAAAAATAAGATTGCTTGTGGAATTTTAAAAGCTCGGCATATAAAAGACTGGATGTGAAGAAACAAGCGTGGCGCCAAATCGCGGAAAAATGCGGGGCCGATGTGAAGAGTATTAAAAAGAAAATAAAATACTTGCGCACGGCATACGTCGCCGAGAAGAAGAAGGTTGATGCGACCACTGCATCGGGATCTTCTGCGGACGTGTATGAGCCGTCGCTTTATTATTTTGACGAAATGCGTTTCCTCGATTCGTCAATAAAGCTCAGAAAAAGCGAGGACAATTTCCCTAAGGCATTGAATTTAGTTTTGTTTTCAAGAATTAATAACTTGTTTTATAGGTTTCAGTTAGTGATGAGCCGGCGCTGCAGGAAGAAGAAGCAATGTTGTCATTTCCTGAGGTGCCGAACGAGAAAGGGCAGACGGTCCCTTTGGAAGAAAGTGGGCCAGGTACTAAGAGGCGAAAAACCACCAACGTTGCTGCAAAATACGATGCAGCAATAGAAGAGATCATGCGGACAGCGACTGCGCCGGCAAAAAACATGTTTTTGAAATTCGCGGAGAGTATTGCTTCTCAGTTGGAAGCAATGCCGCGAATCGAGGCAATGAAGTTGATGACCCGTATTCAAGGAACCGTTGCCACGCATGCCATTGAATTGTTGGAGAAGGAAAATTTGGTTAAAAATTCGCAAGACGCTTTCCAACCTGATTTGATATCAACGCCAAGGCAGACGCAGCCGAGTTGCAGCTCAGGGATGCGAATAATTTCAAATATTCGTATAAAACCTCCCACTTTGTCCTCGTTGAAGGAAGATGCGATTGAAATTAGTAGTCCAAACAGCCCCAGAAGAGCTCTGTATACCTTGGATAATGTCAATGTCAGTGACATGTCCAATATTATAAAAGCTGCGTTCGACAGTGCATTCCCCGAATTCAATGATTGAATTTTGTGTGTTCTAATTTTTTTTTTTTAAACTATAGTATAAGACTGTTGTTGTTTGTAGTTGTAGTGTTGACCATTTTAAGTTGTTATTGTTTGTAGTTTGTGGCTATGTAGGGAATATATTATGAGTAAGATGTATATAGCTGTTCACACAATAAAAAATGCCTTACATAAATTTATGTTGGAATTTTTTTTTTAATTTTATTCAGTGAGCTATCAAATCAATGTTTTTTCTTACATAGTATGATTTACTTTTTTCCACTGATATTCCACAGCTCCGTCTGTTAAACAATATTTGGCTACATTTGTCCTTATTTGCGTTGCTCGAAGATATGTAGGATATTCTTGTGAGTGCAGAGGAGTTATGGTTTCGGGAAGTGCATCCACTAAAGCGGACATGTTTTCTTCAATTAGAATTGGTTTCGTAATTTTTTTTGTTAAATAGTTGTGCAAAACACAACATGTTTTTACTATGGTGTTAACCGTTTCCACTTTCACATCAATTGGGCGGTGAAATATGCGGAAACGCGATGCCAACCGTCCAAAAGCCATCTCTACTGTCAATCTTGCGCGACTCAACCTATAATTGAATACCTGTTCCATGGTAGACAATTCTCCGCTCCGATTGTATGGCTTCATTAAATGCTTATCTAGTGCAAATATATCGTCCCCGATCAAATAAAATGGCGTATTCACTAATTGCCCTCTCAAGTTTGATGGTGGCGGCAGGTTGCACTTTTCCTCCTTGATAGCTTGATACAGGTTTGTGCCACTAAATACCAGGCTGTCACAAGCTCGCCCATTTGCTCCAACATTAATATAAATAAACTGACTGTGTGTGTTTACAACTGCTAGAAGCATCACACTGAAAAAACGTTTATAATTAAAGAAATCCGAACCAGAGTTCGGTGGTGCAGTGATTCGAATATGATTGCCATCTATCGATCCCATTGTATGTGGAAAGTCCCAAAAGTTTTGAAAATCCTCCGCAATGTCCATCCATTCCGCTTGAGTTGACGGCATCTGGAAAAACTCCTTTTAATTTATTGATTTATAGCATTAACATTTTACCTTCAAATGTTCAGGCTGCAGTACATCGTATATTGCACACAGGACTTCCGGCACGAAACAGCTTATAGTTCTGCGGGACACTCGCGTTAGACACTCCAAAGATCTGTACGAGTCCCCGGATGCTACATACCTAAGGGTTATTGCTAACCTTGTTCTAGATGGTATAGCACAACGCAACGTAGTGTCCTGCTTCTTTATTCGCGAATCAACCTATGCAAACACCTTATTATAATTTAAATATTATTGAAATTTATTCCTCACCTTTTGCAACAGTAATTCGAAGCTGTCGATAGACAATCGGCAGAAGTTGCGAAAGTCGCTTCCATCCTCCCACAGCAAATCATTTAAAACATTGCCTTCTAAAGAACATGTTGACCGCTTCTCCAAAAATGGATTTACCCAATATGTTCTCCTCTTCCTCAATTTACGCCTTTTCTCACATTCCGCTTCCTCTAATCTTTGCAATGTTTTCAAACACCGGATAGCGCGCACATGTTCACTGCTGAGCGACATTTTCAAAATGATATGGCATGACATGCCATTGCCCAGCCACCAGATGACATGCCATAAACTGACATTCGTTGCCATCGCATATGGCAGAGCTCATGGACAATGTGGACTCTAGGTTAATGATTTTTTACTAGATTCCTTCTGAATAATGCCTATAATAAGTTTCATATATCATGTGAAATTCGTTTTGATTTCATGACTGCACTGGAAGTTAGCTGGAAGAGCTTGAGTAGCCTAGTGGGTAGAGCACTGGCTTCTTGTGTGTGGGGTCCCTGGTTCGAATCCAGGTTCGGACGAGGGTCCACGCACCAAGCTTTGAGTTCACCTAGCTCTAATTAGGTACCTGATTTAAATCAGGGGTAAAGTGAGTCGTGGAACTAATCACTCCACACTCGTATCCACAATGATTAATAAAATTGTAATGAAGCTCTCTACCAGCTTCAACCCCTAGACCCGTACAAGGGTTGTCGTGGGATTGCTTTTTACTGGAAGTTATACGGCAAAAACCTTTATTTTCCTGAGCAAATTTTCAAAACCCAAGGCACCAAAATAACCATAGCTGGCATCACCAACCGAATTTTTCAACCAAATTTCGATCAAATCCGGTTTAGAGTAAGGTTCAGCTACTGTGTCAATTTCATGAAAATCTGGCAACTGAATCGGAATTCATAGTGCAAAAAGTAGTTTTTTTTCTTTATAATTTGTCAAGATGACATCACTGGCACAGAGTTGCCCGCATTCCCAAATGGATTCTATCAGACCTGGTCCTACTGAACACCAATATATCCTGTGAATTTCATTTATGCCCGATAGTTGGGTCGTGAGTTCTCGTGAACATAAGTTTTTGATTCTTAAAATATAGGTAAATTGGAGGAGGGTTACCATTCATGTTCGATGTGAAATTTTAAAAGTTTAGCTTTGGTTGTATAAAGAAAGCACACGATTTTTCTATGAGTTCGTTTTCACTGTAAAAGACGAAAAATTTTCATAAGAGTCGATGGTTTGAAGGTTTTCACTTTCAATGGCTACCGTAGCTGCAGAGTTGCCAGCACGTTCATATTAAACTACACGAGTCTACTACTTAGTAACAGCAATATATCCTGTAAGTTTCATAATGATCTAATTATCTCTAAATCTAAAATTTTTAAATGTTCGCAATCTAATTTTAGGTGCCTAGCGCACAAATAGGGTTAAAAATTTCAAAAAAATTATCATATTCACATTTGAAACACGTTCAAAATTCATTCCATAAACTTTATTTTTGCGAAAGTTATTTGTTGACAGAAAAATAGGTATATTTCAAATATCACTAAAATGGCCGCCGGCGCCAAAGGGTTAAATATTATTGGCTTTTTGTGGGACCTGACACTATTCTGCATGTACACCAATATACACCAATGCATCCTGAAAATTTTTTATGATATATATATATATATATATATATATATATATATATATATATATATATATATGTATATATATATGTATATATATATATATATATAAATATATATATATATTTATATATTTATATATATATATATATATATATATATATATATATATATATATATATATATAGATATATATATATATATATATATATATATATATATATTTATATATTTATATATATATATATATAGATATATATATATATAAATATATATATATATATATACACACATATATATATATATATATATATATATATATATATATATATATATATATATATATATCTATATATATATATATATTTATATATTTATAAATATATATATATATATATATATATATATATATATATATATATATATATATATATATATATATATATATATATGTATATCTATATATGAATTTTTGGCCAGTGATTTTAATACTAATGTTCTTCTTCGAACATAAGGAAAAACAAAAATCCCAAGATAGGTGGCGCATAAACCGGAGGCCACCGTAGAGAGCCACGGGTTTTGTGATGCTTTTGAACAAGCATATGCTGCAGTAGTCTATCTGGTGACGCGTTCGCAAGCAGGAACTAGCTCTTATCTGATTATGGCTAAATCTAAGGTTGCTCCAACAAAACCAATTACGTTTCCACGTCTGGAATTATGTGGAGCTGTTTTGTTAGCATGGATCCTAAAAGAAATGAAACGGTCATTGAAATCAGATAAAATACCT
Organism: Nemotelus pantherinus; assembly: GCA_963978885.1. Taxonomy (NCBI): domain Eukaryota; kingdom Metazoa; phylum Arthropoda; class Insecta; order Diptera; family Stratiomyidae; genus Nemotelus; species Nemotelus pantherinus. Next base: position 60,174,376 of record OZ022265.1, read on the forward strand.
ACATGGTTATGGACTGACTCTGAAATAGTTTTAGCCTGGATCAAAGGACACCCGACACGCTGGCAATCAAAAAAAGTGACATAACTTTCATCCGAACACTGCTGCTTGTCGCGAGCTCCGTGTTTACTTTTAATTGATCTGTTCCGCTCGTCGCTTTTACCATAACTCATAGTTTCGAAAACTTCTTGTAGTTCTTCTACACGTCGCCGTTTAGTGTTTTTATGCGATAGAAGGTGCTGTTCTTCGTTTTCTTACGACAAGATCTTTGCTTTCACATTTTTACCACTTGCTGCCTTAAGCTTTGCGTGCTGTCACTGACTTTACCGCGTTGAGTGCGTATGTGCTTTTTCTCTTAGTGAATTTGTACATTTTCGACATTTAATACTTATCATCCGGAAAGTGTGCGCGCTTGATCATAGTCCGTGCTAATTTTGAACTTGTGCTTTTTTTATCGAAGCTTTTACATTTCCGACATTTGATACATATTATCCGGAAAGTGTGCAATCGTGATCATAGTTTGTGCTTTGCGAACTTGTGGTTTCTTTAACATTATTGAAGCTTCAATTCATCTACTGCTTTCGGACAATTTAAACTTTTGGACAATTTCTACTTTTGGTCAATTTACCAATTTATCCTTAACTCTTCGCGTATAGTGTGTGTGTAATATTGACACTTTTCAGTCGTTGTGTGGTAAATAAATTTACAACTAATTGAACATTATGGCACTCTGTGATGCTGCTTGGTGCTTGGACAAGAAGGATACCTCACCCATGGTGACGTGTGCTGGCTTTTGTTCGCTGACGTTCCATTCAAAATGTGTTTCACTGCGGGGAAAGTGCACTGATGCAATCTCTAATCGAGACTCGGGGTGTACTGGTTCTGCGTGAAATGCAGAAAGCATTCTATGGCTTCCTATGCTTCGCATCTTCGTTCCGCTAAGTCGGCCATCGATATGCTAGCGAGATCTCTTGCTAAATTAACGGGCGAATTTCAACCCACCAACAAGGAGGTTGATCTGCTGGTCCGTATTGCCAACGTTGAGCAACCTTCAACATCTTCATCCGGAGGGCTGAATAATGACTGTGTTTTAACGAGCCCACCTGGTTCCCCGACAGCTATGCGTACTCGTTCGCGGGTTCAAACCACAGCTTCGCACCCTAAGATGCTGCCTCAGTTGCAACCATCGCAACTATTATTGCCTTCATCTGCCGTGTTCAATACACAGGAATGTTTGCAGCCTGTGAACCGTGTCAAGTATCCGACCGTGCCTACTAACGATACTGCGGTCTGCTCACCGGCTAAATCTGCAAGTGCTAAGAAGAGCGCGAGTCAGCCATCGGCCGTCACTCCGGTTCCGGTGACTGATCTTCCCCGTGCCGCTCCTCTATTAACAGTTGTGCGTCCACCGTTACAAATATTTGTATCGCGGCTCGCATACTCTACAACGGCTGAAGACATTAAGTCGTATATTTTGGCAACGCTGGTCCACGTTCCTTCGCTTCTTACGTGCGCAAAATTGACTAAGGACAATCTGGACACCCAAACCATCGCTTCGTTTCGAATTACTTTGCCTCCTGGCTCAGAAAAGGCTCTCCAAATCAATTTCTGGCCTCCTGGCACCTTAGTTAAGGAGTTTATTCCAAGACCTCGGAAAAACTTTCGCAGGAATTCATCGCGGAGATTTCGAAACTAAACTCATCAAAAAGCAGAGCTTGAACCGACCTCTTAAAATTTACTACCAGAACGTTCGTGGTCTGAGGACCAAGGTTCATTATATAAAGACCCCTCGGTAATCGCGTCTGATGACATTGTCTGTCTTACAGAGACCTGGTTGTCTGGGGATACATACAGTAATGAAATCTTTCCACTTCACACTGTTTTTCGTAGAGAACGGAATCGATCTGCGTGTAATATTTCATTAGGAGGTGGTGTTTTAATTGCTATTTACAAATCTTTGAATGGAACGCTCTGCAGTGACTTCATTCCCTCCGTCCCGGTCGAATGTGTGATTGTCCGTATTTCTCCTTCACCATCTGTAGTGCTGCTTGTTTCCTCTATCGACATTCCTTGTAGTAGCCCCGTACTGGTATATGAACGTTTCTTTGCGGAACTCTCGTCCTACCTTAATAACCGCTTCCCTTCTGCTTCCTTACTTTTATGTGGTGACTTTAATATGCCATCGCTAGTTTGGGATGATACTTTCTCAAATATTTTGTCTTCTAGCAATATTTCTCTCGCTATTTCTTCCTTCATGTCCCTTTGCTCCATTTTCCAATTTAACAACGTTCCGAATACTAACAACAGGATTCTGGATTTCGTTCTAACCAATATTTACCCTTCTTCCTTTTGCTTGAGTCGTTTTCTGTCTCCGTATGTGCAACCTGATCCTCACCATCCTCCTCTTTTTATGGAATTAACACTTAACCGTTCGTCTAAAGTCAAATCTGTTTCCACTCTTCGTTTTAATTTTAAAAACTCTAGCGCACCTGAACCGCTAGAAACACTAATGTTCGAAGAACAATAGAAGAATCGTGCAGGTTTTGAGTGCATATTCCACCACATGTGCTGCTTATTACGGCCAAACTGTTTCAAATGCCACGTTTTGCTTTGGTCTCAAGAATGCATTATAACTCATATGGTAAAAGGTTTCAGATATTACCACTGGCATGAATTTCAACGTTTATGAGAGCAAAACACGGATTAATTATATTCGTTATCAGTTGCTTATTTCACAAAATTTTGAGAGCAGCATCTCATATAACATCAATGGAGAAAATGCTCAGTGCCTGCAGCACTGTAACTGAAGTTGGTGTTTGGGGCTGCGATCCGAAAAATTTGCAGAGCTTTGGGAATTGAAACATTGGTTATTTATTTTCATTGTAAGTGTTTCCGGTATGAATACTAACTGTAAGCATTTATTGATCAAAAAGTAGTACAACCGACTCGTGCTGGCAACCTTTTGCCAGTATCAAAGCCAAGAATATATCACAGCTGCTTCACATTGTTTAATTACATTCGAAGTTATAGGAGTATAAAGAAATTTAGGGTTACCTGCAGCGAGTTTTTTCAAATAATCGAAAACTTAATATTTGCTGTTTATTGTCACTACAATATCATTACCATTTGAAAATTCTACGATAAAACCGCTTAATAAAGATATTGCAAACAAACACAAAACCAACAATAGCTGGCAACCCTATCGTCCCGTCGGATGCTCACGGCATAGATAGTAACCGATAAGTAAAAGGGAAGAACATTAACGTAATTAACCTTCTTGGGCGACCGGAGCTGAATTTAGTAGATCACATTGCGAAAGTGCACGGTGCGTCGAAATATCAACGTTCGCAGTGTTTCTATCGAAGTTGCGCTACGTAAAATGTTCAGATGCATCAGCGGACGTTTCACACGGACCAGAGGCATTTGAAAGTAATCATTTGCTCCGACCCAGCACATACGTACAGTACGGAGATGTTCGAACTTTTCGATAATCGACAGAAGAATGTGAAACTATTGCAATGTCCCATGTTCTCGGCTTATCGAAAATGGATTTATGTAAAACACCTTCTAATGGATCGCATCGGCAAAGATCATTCTCACATAGAACCGATCAATGTGTACCCACCTGTATACGATTGCATTCACGGCATGTACGGACGTGAAGATTCATTGTCGATTCGGCAAAATCGGGCGAATGAACATCCAAATAGGCTGCTCTATGTTTGTGGCTTGGTTTTAATCAAGTCTTTGCTCCCGTTGGCTACCCAGGGCAGTCAAATAGCCATATCATCAATCAAAACGACTAGTCTTGTCTACATCGGTGGCAAAGTAAACGAAAGTCGTTTTGCAATAAAAAGCCGCTGAATTGGTACCCTCATTGCAAAAACATAGTAGCGACAAATCAAATTCGTATGCATACAATTCAACATCAACAGTCACCTGTAAAATACCTAACTTACACGCCAACGAAACTCAGGGGTGGACTTAAACCCGACCGCCATGAGAAGTTATTGGATTGTAAACCCAGCGGTTGGTGGAAATCCTCGATAAGCGCGTGTGAGAGTACATTCACCCAGTCATACGGGAAAGGAGAACTTACGGTACTCGAGAAGAGAAAACAGCGGCACCTGACGACGAAAAATTTTCCATTCTTTGTGCGACAGTGAAGTCGTGCAGTTGAACATTTTCAAAATTAACAACCAGGTACAGATTCTTTGTGCGACAGTGAAGGCGTTCAGTTGAACATATTGGAAATTAACAACCAGGTACAGATTCTTTGTGCGACAGTGAAATCGAGCAGTTGAACATTTTAGAAATTAACAACCAGGTACAGATTTTTTGTGCGACAGTGAAGGCGTTCAGTTGAACATATTGGAAATTAACAACCAGGTACAGATTATTTGTGCGACAGTGAAGGCGTGCAGTTGAACATTTTGGAAATTAACAACCAGGTACAGATTCTTTGTGCGACAGTGAAGGCGTGCAGTTGAACATTTTGGAAATTAACAACCAGGTACAGATTCTTTGTGCGACAGTGAAGGCGTGCAGTTGAACATTTTGGAAATTAACAACCAGGTACAGATTCTTTGTGCGACAGTGAAGGCGTTCAGTTGAACATATTGGAAATTAACAATGAGGTACAGATTCGCTGGGCGACAGTGAGAGCGTGTAGTTGAACATTTAGGAAATTAACAATCAGGTACAGATTGTTTGTGCAACAGTGAAGGCGTTCAGTTGAACATATTGGAAATTAACAGCCAGGTACAGATTCTTTGTGCGACAGTGAAGGCGTGCAGTTGAACATTTTACAAATTAACAACCAGGTACAGATTTTTTGTGCGACAGTGAAGGCGTTCAGTTGAACATATTGGAAATTAACAACCAGGTACAGATTCTTTGTGCGACAGTGAAGGCGTGCAGTTGAACATTTTCGAAATTTACAACCAGGTACAGAATCTTTGTGCGACAGTGAAGGCGTGCAGTTGAACATTTTGGAAATTAACAACCAGGTACAGATTCTTTGTGTGACAGTGAAGGCGTGCAGTTGAACATTTTGGAAATTAACAACCAGGTACAGATTCTTTGTGCGATAGTGAAGGCGTTCAGTTGAACATATTGGAAATTAACAATAAGGTACAGATTCTTTGGGCGACAGTGAAGGCTTGTAGTTGAACATTTAGGAAATTAACAACCAGGTACAGATTCTTTGTGCGACAGTGAAGGCGTTGAGTTGAACATATTGGAAATTAACAATGAGGTACAGATTCTTTGTGCGACAGTGAAGGCGTGCAGTTGAAAATTTTGGAAATTAACAACCAGGTACAGATTCTTTGTGCGACAGTGAAGGTGTTCAGGTCAACATATTGGAAATTAACAATGAGGTACAGATTCTTTGGGCGACAGTGAAGGTGTGCAGTTGAACATTTTGGAAATTAACAACCAGGTACAGATTCTTTGTGCGACAGTGAAGGTGTGCAGTTGCACATTTTGGAAATTAACAACCAGGTACAGATTCTTTGTGCGACACTGAAGGCGTGCAGTTGAACATTTTGGAAATTAACAACCAGGTACAGATTCTTTGTGCGACAGTGAAGGCGTTCAGTTGAACATATTAAAAATTAACAATGAGGTACAGATTCTTTGGGCGACAGTGAAGGCGTGCAGTTGAACATTTTGGAAATTAACAACCAGGTACAGATTCTTTGTGCGACAGTGAAGGCGTGCAGTTGAGCATTTTGGAAATTAACAACCAGGTACAGATTCTTTGTGCGACCGTGAAGGCGTGCAGTTGAACGTTTTGGAAATTAACAACCAGGTACAGATTCTTTGTGCGGCAGTAAACTTGTGCAGTTGAACATTTTGGAAATTAACAACCAGGTACAGATTCTTTGTGCGACAGTGAAGGCGTGCAGTTGAACATTTTGGAAATTAACAACCAGGTACAGATTCTTTGTGCGACAGTGAAGGCGTGCAGTTGAACATTTTGGAAATTAACAACCAGGTACAGATTCTTTGTGCGACAGTGAAGGCGTGCAGTTGATTATTGTGGAAATTAACAACCAGGTACAGATTTGCGACAGTGAAGGCGTGCAGTTGAGCATTTTGGAAATTAACAACCAGGTACAGATTCTTTGTGCAACAGTGAAGGCGTGCAGATGAACATTTTGGAAATTAACAAACAGGTACAGATTCTTTGTGCGACAGTGGAGGCGTGCCGTTAAACATTTTGGAAATTAACAACCAGGTACAGATTCTTTGTGCGACAGTGAAGGCATGCAGTTTATCATTTTGGAAATTAACAACCAGGTACAGATTCTTTGTGCGACAGTGAAGGCGTGCAGTTGAGCATTTTGGAAATTAACAACCAGGTACAGATTCTTTGTGCGACAGTGAAGGCGTGCAGGTGAAGATTTTGGAAATTAACAACCAGGTACAGGTTCTTTGTGCGGCAGTGAAGGCGTGCAGTTGAACATTTTGGAAATTAACAACCAGGTACAGATTCTTTGTGCGACATTGAAGGCGTGCAGTTGAAGATTTTGGAAATTAACAACCAGGTACAGATTCTTTGTGCGACAGTGAAGGCGTGCAGGTGAAGATTTTGGAAATTAACAACCAGGTACAGGTTCTTTGTGCGGCAGTGAAGGCGTGCAGTTGAACATTTTGGAAATTAACAACCAGGTACAGATTCTTTGTGCGACATTGAAGGCGTGCAGTTGAACATTTTGGAAATTAACAACCAAGTACAGATTCTTTGTGCGACAGTGAAGGCGTTCAGTTGAACATATCGAAAATTGACAACCAGCCAGGTACAGATTCTTTGTGCGACAGTGAAGGCGTTCACTTGAGCATTCTGGAAAAGTGATTGTACCAAATTCTTTGTGCGACGGCGAAAGCGAGCAGTGGGAAAAGAAATTTTGAAAATTGATAGTAAGGAAGAAGGTTAGTGTACATTTTAGAATAGTTGTAAGAATTTATTTAGTTCTAAGCAGTTCAGAACGGAATCAAAGGAAAATTTTCAGAACTTTACGCATATCTAGGATTTTTAAAAGCATTTTTGTGTAAATATTCAGTTTGTTATAGTGGAGTGGTGGATTTCGGTAATTGAAACGATAATTAGAGTAATCTAACGTAGCATAAGACGGTTGAAATGAATTGTTTCTGTGTTATGAGAATCGCGAGATCGCGGAGGTTGTAAAAATAAAGATTTTGTTTAAAACTTACGAAATCGTAGTTATTCGTGGCACAAGAAGGAAGTTAGGCAACCGTTTCGCGGTTCGGTGGTTCGGCGGATGAGAAATAGAGGGGTCGTGCTATACGCAGCGGCGACCCCCATACCTGGTTCTTTTGACCTCGGTGAACCGTAAGCTCACTCGGCGGCTCGTGGTCCATTATTGGGTGAGTGAGTGGCGCCCACGCCCAGTCTCCTGAGCAAACTCGGGACCCAAACGGACCAAGCCGGGAGTCAGTACCCCCTCAATTTGGCGGGGAGGGTAACAAATTAGCGCCCAACGTGGGGCCCTAAAGGAGATTACCGCGGGGTAATTTCTTTGAAATTTTCGGTGTTGAAATCAGTGATAGTGTGAAAATCGAAAATTTGTGACAAATCCAAGCAGAAGTAGACCACAGCATCACGGTGGTAGATAGTTGGAATAGGAGAAGCAGTTGACCAGTTGAGGACCTGGGACCTTAAACCAAATAACAGATTCCAGGCAGAGTGTGCAAGGAGCGACAGCTAGATTGCGCGGATTGCGAGACCGAACAGGAGCGGCTGAAATTCATTTGATTTGTAAATTTAATCAAGATTTAGATTGAAATAAAATCTGTGTTTTATTCTACTCTTAAGTAATATAAGAACTTAGCATTTTTAACATAAGAACTTAGCATTTTTAATATAAGAACCTAGCAGTGTGGAAAATCCAGGATGGCGTCGAAAACCAGGATTCTAATCGACAGACTCAGCAAGGAGGAGCTGGCCTACGAGCTAGAAATCAGAGGACAGCCGACTGGGATTGTGGAGGCAATGAGGAAGACGCTTCGAGTGGCACTATGGGCAGAGACCTCCATGGACACCTCTCTGATTTCGATAAAGAACTATCCATATTCCACGGAAGAGGACGTGGCTGCCGTCAAGGAGAAGCTTGAGGAGATTCAATCACTTATCGCAGTCTTCGTTGGAAACCCGCAAACTTTTGAATTTCAGAAGATTGAAACCAAAATTGAATTTGGGATGCGGCGGTTGCACAATACACAGCAGGAGACCGGAGAAATGGGAGAGGAAGCTGGAAAGCTGAAAGTGTGCTTGATCATGGCCATGGGAGAGCTTCTAGTGGAAGCCGAAGGGGATGATGGGGACGAGGTAGCAGAGACAGGGCCACACGTCAGGCATGTTGGCGAAGAGGACGAGGGGCAAAGCACGACGCAGGGCGCGGGCGACGAGATGGAACATATGGGGGGTGGAAACGTGGCACCAGCCCGAGAACTGAATGAGTTCAACGGCCCTATAGCATCGACGCCCAGAATAGCGGGGATGACTTCGAAGGGGCAGGAAATTTTCAAGTGGGGGCTCCGCTATAATGGGGACTCTGGTTGGCTGAGTGCCTTCTTGGAGAGAATAGAAGAGCTCCGAGAAGCCCGAGGAGTATTTACTCAGCAACTGTTCCAGTCAGCGGTAGAGATGTTTGAGGGAAAGGCATTGGTACCGGGCAAATCGTAGTCGGGTACACTCATGGCAGGAGTTGGTCGGAGAAATGCGTGCCGAATTCTTACCGCCTGATTATGATGACCCTGAGCCAATTCCTTCAGGAAGAGTTCCGATTAATGGGGGAAGGTGTTGGATGCACTAACAGGGTGGAGCATGTCATCAAGACCAACTAACAACTAAGCAACGTTATTATCCGATCTTGCCGGCCGTACAAAAGCATGGATACGGAGCTCAACGAGATGTTAGAGCAAGGGATAGTGGAGCCTTCTGCAAGCCCATGGGCCTCACCCATTCTCTTGGTGAAGAAAAAGGACGGCACCTATTGGTTTTGCGTCGACTATCGAAAACTGAATATGGTTACTGAGCACGATGCATACCCAATTCCGTACGTATCACCCACGTTAGATAAATTACGCGACGCAAAATATTTATCGTCACTCGATATTAAGTCAGCTTATTGACAGGTGCCAGTGGCAGAACAATCGCGGAAATATACGGCTTTTACCGTGCCCCATCGAGGTCTTTTTCAGTTTCGGAGGATGCCATTTGGCTTGCAATATGCTCCAGCGACGTGGCAGCGGCTGATTGACCAAGTGCTTGGACCGGATCTCGAACCTTGCGTGTTCACCAATCTCGATGATATCATCGTGGTGACGCAGGATTTCGCGAAGCATTTGGAGCCCTTAAGGGAAGTCTTCCGGCGGTTGAAGCAGGCGAGTCTGAAAGTGCCCCGCGACAAGTGCGAGTTTTGTCGTCCCCAATTGAAATACATGGGTTACGTCGTAGACGAGAGGGGTTTGAACGTGGATCCGGAAAAGGTAAGGAGTTTGATGGAGATTCCCTCGCCTAAAAATGTGAAGGGAGTACGGCAGTTCCTGGGAATGGTCTCTTGGTATAGGAGATTCATCACAGACTTTGCCACGCTAACAGCACCACTCACGAATCTCTTGAAAAAGCACCAGAAGTTCAAGTGGACCCAGGACTGTCAAGCTGCTTTCACCCAGGCGAAGGTGAAACTTTCCACTGCCCCAATCCTTACCTGCCCGGACTACAGTCTACCTTTTTCGATACAGACTGATGCTTCAGATCTGGGGTTGGGGGTCGTTCTGTCACAACAGCACGCTGAAGGAGAGAAGGTAATCTGCTACCTTAGCCGATCACTGTCGAGGGCCGAAAAGAATTATAGCACCACAGAGAAGGAGTGTCTCGCGGTTTTGTGGGCTGTGGAAAAGCTCAGGCCATATGTGGAGGGGGCCAAGTTCACAGTGGTTACCGATCACTACTCTCTCGTGTGGCCAAATAACTTGAAAGACCCATCAGAGCGGTTGGCTAGGTGGGCGATTCGGCTGCAACAATACCCCTTCGAGATCATTCATAGAAAAGGGAAGGAACATCTCAAGAAGAAGTAGCAATGCTGGTGACCACGGAGGATAAGTGGCTTGAGGAGATGAAACAGAAGGTTTCGAATGCTCCAGGACGTTTCGCAGATTGGCGGGTGGTGGGAGGCTCACTCTGGAAGCATGTGCCGGGTCGATACCCAGAGCTGGAAGGAGAAGATGCATGGAAAAGGGTGGTACCCAAGGCGGAACGAAAGGAAATTCTTCGTCAATGCCATGACAATCCAACGGCGGGACATATGGGGTTCAGTCGCACGCAGTCACGAGTGGCCACGCAGTATTATTGGCCCAAGATGTCCGTGGATGTGGGCTGCTACGTACGAAAATGTAAGGTGTGTCAAGCAAATAAGGAAGAGCGACAAGCTCCGGCTGGGTTTATGGTCACCCGAAGTGGTGAACTACAACGGCCATGGGAGATGGTGTGTGTCGACTTGCTGGGCCCCTTACCTAGATCTACCCGGGGATATACTCATATCCTCACGGTCGTGGACTACTTGAGTAAATTCACAGTGTTGTTCCCAGTGCGAACGGTGACTGCCGCCTCTGTTTGTCGTTTACTTGAAGAGCAAGTATTCCTGGTGTTCGGAGTACCAAAACGGCTTGTATGCGACAATGGAGTCCAGTTTCGGGAAAAACTAATGCAGCAGCTAGTGGGGAAATACGGGACAACCATTAAGTACACCGCATTATACCACCCACAAGCCAACCCGGCAGAACGACGGAACCAGGACATCAAGAGAATGTTGCGTTCGTACGTCGCTGATAGCCACCGTGGGATCAACACCTGGCGAAGATTGCCTGCGCGCTACGTACTAGCAAACACGAGGTAACTCAAGTCACCCCATACTTTTAAAACTTTGGCAGATAGATGGTGACGTACCATGACGGCCAGGAACAGCCAGGAGAGGGGCAGGCAGCAGTAGAGCCCGAAGCTAGGGCCGAAGAGCTCGCCAGAGTACGCACAGATGTGCTGGAGCGTATGAAACACGCAACTATGCAGAGTGCTCAAAGATACAACTTGCGTAGGCGTGACGTAACGTTTGCGGAAGGAGAGGCCATGTGGCGGAAAAATTATACCCTCTCGGACGCAGCAAGATTCTATTCGGCAAAGCTAGCGCCTGAATATGTGGGACCCTTCTGGGTCAAGAAACGGGTATCAGGATGGATTTACCTACTGGTAGATAGAAAGGGCCAGAATGCAGGAACATGGCACGTCAAGGATTTAAAAAAGTATGTTAACTAGAGGTTTCGAGGAAGGACCACTCAAAATTTAGATGATAAATTACATAATCCCTAAATCCTAAACTTACAATCTAACTCTTAGGATCTAGATTTAAATTCTATGTACGGATATTCAAACTTAAACAACTAAGCTTGGAAATCTAAACTTAATATCTTAGTCTTAAAAAGTAAAACTTAATTCTCTAAGCCTGAAACCCTAAATCACCGCTGACTCGTTCTTTTCGCTGCCAGTTGCTAACATCGCTCGAAAATTCCTTTTTTTCTGGGGCGCAGGCATTCCGGGATCGCTATCGTCCCTCTGCCCACAGATCATTGGATTTAGGCGCCCGATACTGTCATCACGACAAGGAACCTAAAAGAAACCGTGAAGGTGCGATTTAGTATGAGAACTGGTGAAATAGCAATAGGCTGGAGAGACGCGATCAAATGGAATTCGGGATAGCTAGATGGGAATCAGCAGAATTAGAAAGCCTTAAGTAAAAGAAAAAGAAAATTAGCCATAACCACATAGATTAAGGTAGAATTTAGAAAAGTTATAGAGTCCTAGGTAGCATTAGATAGAAGCACAGAGTGTTAGGTGGAACGGGGTAGAAACATAGTGCATTAGTGAGAATGAGTTAAAAGTTAGTTTAGGTAGACATTAATTATTAGCTAACAGAAACCGTGAAATTAGAAGTCAGCTTATTAGTTAACTATGAATTTCGAACAAACTTAATTTAACAAATAAAAGTGAACCAGATACCTCAAATGAAAATAGATAAGAATTAGCTACTTCAAATGAAAATAGATAAGAATGAACTAGATACATCAAATGGAAATAGATAAGAATTAGCTCTCAAGAGCAAACACTGATAGCATAAGGAGGGATGAGGAGAATTTCTTGAGAATAAAGATAGAAGTTAACGGAATAGGAGTTATTGCCATAGAATAAATATAGGAACTAGCGATTAACGATTAATTACCATTGAATAAAGATAGAAACTTAGTGAATAGAGAGTAATTGCTAGGAAGTAAAGATAGAAATTAGCGATTAGAGAGTAATTGCCATAGAATAAAGGTAGAAACTAGCGATTAAAGTTTAATTCTTATGGAAGTTTAATTGTTATAATAGTTTAATTGTTGTAATAGGGGGTAGCACACGGTGAGTGCTGACCCGCCAAATTTCCTTCCTGGGATAGAGGCAGATACGCTTCTCTTACTACCGTACCACGAGAATGAAACAAACAATCTGTAACCACGAGCTAGAATTCGGATTTCGGGAAATCCTCTTGTGGTTAGGGGGGAGTTAATACGTTGTTACAATGTGTACGAGTACGTGTACACGCTTTTACATTGGGAAAGAAATACAGCCTTCCCCGGGGAAGGCTGAGCAATCGCGGGCAATCCACCACTCTACTACATAGGAAGTTTGTACCCACCACTCATAGTTAGCGTACTGCCGTAGCATCCGACCTGTGTATTGTACCCGTCCGATGCTCACGGCATAGATAGTAACCGATAAGTAAAAGGGAAGAACATTAACGTAATTAACCTTCTCGGGCGACCAGAGCTGAATTTAGTAGATTACATTGCGAAAGTGCACGGTGCGTCGAAATATCAACGTTCGCAGTGTTTATATCGAAGTTGCGCTACGTAAAATGTTCAGATGCATCAGCGGACGTTTCACACGGACCAGAGGCATTTGAAAGTAATCATTTGCTCCGACCCAGCACATACGTACAGTACGGAGATGTTCGAACTTTTCGATAATCGACAGAAGAATGTGAAACTATTGCAATGTCCCACGTTCTCGGCTTATCGAAAATGGATTTATGTAAAACACCTTCTAATGGATCGCATCGGCAAAGATCATTCTCACATAGAACCGATCAATGTGTACCCACCTGTATACGATTGCATTCACGGCATGTACGGACGTAAAGATTCATTGTCGATTCGGCAAAATCGGGCGAATGAACATCCAAATAGGCTGCTCTATGTTTGTGGCTTGGTTTTAATCAAGTCTTTACTCCCGTTGGCTACCCAGAGCAGTCAAATAGCCATATCATCAATCAAAACGACTAGTCTTGTCTACATCGGTGGCAAAGTAAACGAAAGTCGTTTTGCAATAAAAAGCCGCTGAATTGGTACCCTCATTGTAAAAACATAGTAGCGACAAATCAAATTCGTATGCATACAATTCAACATCAACAGTCACCTGTAAAATACCTAACTTACACGCCAACGAAACTCAGGGGTGGACTTAAACCCGACCGCCATGAGAAGTTATTGGATTGTAAACCCAGCGGTTGGTGGAAATCCTCGATAAGCGCGTGTGAGAGTACATTCACCCAGTCATACGGGAAAGGAGAACTTACGGTACTCGAGAAGAGAAAACAGCGGCACCTGACGAAGAAAAATTTTCCATTCTTTGTGCGACAGTGAAGTCGTGCAGTTGAACATTTTCAAAATTAACAACCAGGTACAGATTCTTTGTGCGACAGTGAAGGCGTTCAGTTGAACATATTGGAAATTAACAACCAGGTACAGATTCTTTGTGCGACAGTGAAGGCGTGCAGTTGAACATTTTAGAAATTAACAACTAGGTACAGATTCTTTGTGCGACAGTGAAGGCGTTGAGTTGAACATATTGGAAATTAACAATGAGGTACAGATTCTTTGTGCGACAGTGAAGGCGTGCAGTTGAACATTTTGGAAATTTACAACCAGGTACAGATTCTCTGTGCGACAGTGAAGGCGTGTAGTTGAACATTTTGGAAATTAACAACCAGGTACAGATTCTTTGTGCGACAATGAAGGCGTGCAGTTGAACATTTTGGAAATTAACAACCAGGTACAGATTCTTTCTGCGATAGTGAAGGCGTTCAGTTGAACATATTGGAAATTAACAATAAGGTACAGATTCTTTGGGCGACAGTGAAGGCTTGTAGTTGAACATTTAGGAAATTAACAACTAGGTACAGATTCTTTGTGCAACAGTGAAGGCGTTGAGTTGAACATATTGGAAATTAACAATGAGGTACAGATTCTTTGTGCGACAGTAAAGGCGTGCAGTTAAACATTTTGGAAATTTACAACCAGGTACAGATTCTCTGTGCGACAGTGAAGGCGTGTAGTTGAACATTTTGGAAATTAACAACCAGGTACAGATTCTTTGTGCGACAGTGAAGGCGTGCAGTTGAACATTTTGGAAATTAACAACCAGGTACAGATTCTTTGTGCGACAGTGAAGGTGTTCAGGTCAACATGTGGGGACCACATGGACACACTGGCACGGCAGTACCAATTGCCCGCACTGCACAACCATCGTCAGTACGCAGAACTAACAACAGATCTTCTTCATCACCCGACCGAACAGGTCGGGCCGTGAACGCGTTCATTATTCCTATCCTATCTTTTAGTTTATATAGTAAATAAATTGTTTCCTTGGTTCCGTATTAAATAGTGTTTCATTATCCGACAACATAGTTACTCATTCGTAACAAACATATTGGAAATTAACAATGAGGTACAGATTCTTTGGGCGACAGTGAAGGTGTGCAGTTGAACATTTTGGAAATTAACAACCAGGTACAGATTCTTTGTGCGACAGTGAAGGTGTGCAGTTGAACATTTTGGAAATTAACAACCAGGTACAGATTCTTTGTGCGACACTGAAGGCGTGCAGTTGAACATTTTGGAAATTAACAACCAGGTACAGATTCTTTGTGCGACAGTGAAGGCGTTCAGTTGAACATATTGGAAATTAACAATGAGGTACAGATTCTTTGGGCGACAGTGAAGGCGTGCAGTTGAACATTTTGGAAATTAACAACCAGGTACAGATTCTTTGTGCGACAGTGAAGGCGTGCAGTTGAGCATTTTGGAAATTAACAACCAGGTACAGATTCTTTGTGCGACCGTGAAGGCGTGCAGTTGAACATTTTGGAAATTAACAACCAGGTACAGATTCTTTGTGTGGCAGTAAAGGTGTGCAGTTGAACATTTTGGAAATTAACAACCAGGTACAGATTCTTTAAGCGGCAGTGAAGGCGTGCAGTTGAACATTTTGGAAATTAACAACCAGGTACAGATTCTTTGTGCGACAGTGAAGGCGTGCAGTTGATAATTGTGGAAATTAACAACCAGGTACAGATTCTTTGTGCGACAGTGAAGGCGTGCAGTTGAACATTTTGGAAATTAACAACCAGGTACAGATTTGCGACAGTGAAGGCGTGCAGTTGAGCATTTTGGAAATTAACAACCAGGTACAGATTCTTTATGCGACAGTGAAGGCGTGCAGATGAACATTTTGGAAATTAACAACCAGGTACAGATTTTTTGTGCGACAGTGAAGGCGTGCCGTTAAACATTTTGGAAATTAACAACCAGGTACAGATTCTTTGTGCGACAGTGTAGGCGTGCAGTTTAACATTTTGGAAATTAACAACCAGGTACAGATTCTTTGTGCGACAGTGAAGGCATGCAGTTGAGCATTTTGGAAATTAACAACCAGGTACAGATTCTTTGTGCGACAGTGAAGGCGTGCAGGTGAAGATTTTGGAAATTAACAACCAGGTACAGATTCTTTGTGCGGTAGTGAAGGCGTGCAGTTGAACATTTTGGAAATTAACAACCAGGTACAGATTCTTTGTGCGACATTGAAGGCGTGCAGTTGAACATTTTGGAAATTAACAACCAGGTACAGATTCTTTGTGCGACAGTGAAGGCGTGCAGTTGAACATTTTGGAAATTAACAACCAGGTACAGATTCTTTGTGCGACAGTGAAGGCGTTCAGTTGAACATATCGAAAATTGACAACCAGCCAGGTACAGATTCTTTGTGCGACAGTGAAGGCGTTCACTTGAACATTCTGGAAAAGTGATTGTACCAAATTCTTTGTGCGACGGCGAAAGCGAGCACTGGGAAAAGAAATTTTGAAAATTGATAGTAAGGAAGAAGGTTAGTGTACATTTTAGAATAGTTGTAAGAATTTATTTAGTTCTAAGCAGTTCAGAACGGAATCAAAGGAAAATTTTCAGAACTTTACGCATATCTAGGATTTTTAAAAGCATTTTTGTGTAAATATTCAGTTTGTTATAGTGGAGTGGTGGATTTCGGTAATTGAAACGATAATTAGAGTAATCTAACGTAGCATAAGACGGTTGAAATGAATTGTTTCTGTGTTATGAGAATCGCGAGATCGCGGAGGTTGTAAAAATAAAGATTTTGTTTAAAACTTACGAAATCGTAGTTATTCGTGGCACAAGAAGGAAGTTAGGCAACCGTTTCGCGGTTCGGTGGTTCGGCGGATGAGAAATAGAGGGGTCGTGCTATACGCAGCGGCGACCCCCATACCTGGTTCTTTTGACCTCGGTGAACCGTAAGCTCACTCGGCGGCTCGTGGTCCATTATTGGGTGAGTGAGTGGCGCCCACGCTTAGTCTCCTGAGCAAACCCGAGACCCAAACGGACCAAGCAGGGAGTCAGTACCCCCTCAATTAGGCGGGGAGGGTAAAAAGTTTCAAGGGCCTTGGCGTGATCTTCGATTCCAAGTTGAAGTTCGATTTACATATTTTACACGTCACTGTCAAGGCTTCTCGTTTTTCCGGCTTCATCTTTAGATCCTCTAAACGTTTTGTAAATCTTGCCACTCCTCTATATCTGTTTTTTTCCTTGGTTCGTAGTGTTCTTGAATACTGTTGCCCAATTTGGTGTCCCCATTACGCATACTTGATTGCTGCAGTTGAATCCGTGCAACGCAGATTCACCAGCTCATTGTTCAATAAGTTCAATATTCCGTATCGCGATTACAGTATACGCCTCTCCAGCCTTCAAATTCCTTCCCTTGAGTCACGTAGAGTGTTCCTCGACGAGTGCCTCCTTTTTAAACTTCTCAACGGCTGTATATTGGTGGACCCCAGCATTCACCTTTCTGTTAGAGATTCGGGCCGTCCTGATAGAACATTTTTCAAATTTAATGTTACAATTGCCCGTACTGACACCTATTTCTTTTCTCCCCTTTAACGTTTGCCTCGTCAGCAAAATAACCTTAACCTTGGTCCTCTGCCTCGAACAATAGCTATGTTTAAAAAAACTCTAGCGCACCTGAACTGCTAGAAACACTAATGTTCGAAGAACAGTAGAAGAATCGTGCAGGTTTTGAGTGGAATACATGAGCTGCTTATTACGGCCAAACTATTTTAAATGCCACGTTTTACTTTGGTCTCAAGAATGCATTATAACTCATATGGCGGAAGGTTTCAGATATTACCACTGGCATGGGTTTCAAAGTTTATGAAAGAAAAACACTTGTTAATTATATTCGTTATCAGTTGCTTATTTCACAAAATTTTGAAAGCAACATCTCATATAACATCAATCAAGAAAATGCTCTGTGCCTGCAGCACTGTAACTGAAGTTTGTGTTTGGGGCTGTGATCCGAAAAATTTGCAGAACTTAGGGAATTGAAACATCGGTTATTTATTTTCATTGTAAATGTTTCCGGTATGAATACTAACTGTAAGCATTTATTTATACAAAAGTAGCACAACCGACTCGTGCTGGCAACCTTTCGCCAGTGTGTGTGTGTGTGTGTGTGAGTTGGGGGAGAGGCGCATTGGCGCCTCGAAGCACTCAGGCCAAAAGACCCATTGTACTCATTTCCCCCTGCCTACCATAGTTTCCCAGACCTTTTGATAAAGTCTAGGATCACTGATAGGGGAAAAGAGGCTATCGTCTGCATGCGTGCAACATTCCAGCCAAAGCATTGATATCTGAGACGCGCAAACGCTGGGCATTCACAGAGGAAATGCTCCGCAGAGTCCGCCTCTTCTAGACAGGATGAACAGAGGTCATCCTGTGCAACACCTATTCGGTACATATGTCCTCCTAGGCAGTTGTGTCCGGTCAGAATACCCACCATGGCCCTGCAAACTTTCCTGCTCTTATTGAGCAAGAATCCCGCAGTCACATGGTTGGGTTCTGAAAGGAATACCTTCGTGTGCCTGGCCACACCGGTAGCCGTCCATCTATCTTTGTGAGCATCATCTACCCACTTTCGAATAATGGCACGTGCAGATGCGATCGGCACACCCAAGGCGGGTTCAGGGCCCCGTAGCGGAAGTTCCGAACCTTGCTTCGCAATGACGTCAGCAATTTCATTCCCCTCAACACCACAGTGCCCCGGTACCCAGAGCAGATGCACCCTATTGCATCTGGCAACAGAGTTCAATCGTGCTCTGCACTCTTGGACAATTTTCGAGTTTGTCAGGGGTCTACGCAGCGCCATCAGTGCAGCTTGACTGTCACTGCAAATAGCAATGCTCTTTCCCCTCCATCTTTCCTCAATTGCCCAACAGGCAGCTCTCAGGATAGCAAACATTTCTGCTTGAAAAACCGAAGCGTGCTCTCCAAGAGAGAAAGCCCATCTGCCATTCGATGAATGTAGATAGACACCAGCTCCAGATCTACTATCTGACCTCGAGCCGTCCGTGAAGAAGATCTCCGAATATCCCCTCGTACACAGATCCGGATCATCCCAGTTACTTCTGCTTAAGAGGATTACTTCGTACCTTCTTCTGAAGTCGAGGAAGGGCACCCGAGCGTCCGAAGGCATCGCGAGAATCGGAGAGATCTCACACATCGACCTCCTAATAGAGCAGTGCCCCACATCGTCTTCACCTACCCATAAGCCAAGCTGAGCTAGTCTATGGGCAGAGCTCATCGCCACACTCTGAACTTGAATGTCGAGAGGAGGCAGATTGAGAAGCGCATCAAGGGCCGCACCCGGAGTAGTGCTCATGGCACCACAGATACCCAGGCACACCGTCCTTTGCAGCGTGGCTAACTTTTTCCGAGCATACAATTGCCTCACGATAGTCCACCACACCACCGATGCGTACGTGAACATCGGCCTAATTATTGCAGTGTAGATCCACATCACTACACGAGGCTTTAGACCCCATGTGGTAACAAAAGCTCTCTTGCACTGCCCGAAAGCTTTTATAGCACGAGTAAGCTTCACTTCCACATGTTTCTTCCAGAGAAGTTTTTTGTCCAAGATTACTCCAAGATATTTGACTTCATCTGAAAGTTGAAGTGTTACACCCTTCATGATTGGAAGCACTAGTCCTCTCAGTTTTCTTTTCCTGGTAAACAAAACAAGTTTTGTCTTACCAGGATTCACTGTTAAGCCGTGCCTCGAACACCAGCTGCCAATCAGATCCAATGCACGCTGTGTATTTCTACATACCACATTCAGATCTTTACCGACAGCCAGTGCGGTCACGTCATCAGCATAAGCTTGTGCGTGCAGCCTTTCTTGTTGCAGTTCGTTAAGCAGGGAGTCGACTAGCATACTCCACAGGAGCGGTGATAGGACGCCCCCTTGAGGGCATCCATTTGTCGCCTCTGTTCTTAAGTAGCAATCGGATCCAGCTTCCGCCAGCAACCATCTCTGCGTCAGCATGGCATGAATCCACCTAACTAATACATCATCCACGCCATGCACTTTCGCAGCATCACATAGTTCCACGAAGGGCGCGCAATCAAAGGCCCCTTCAATGTCCACAAACACCCCCAACGCATACTCACCATTGGAGATCGCTCCCTCAACTCTGGCCACCAAAGAATGAAGGGCCGACTCGCATGATTTTCCTCGCTGGTACGCATGTTGCTCATCATTCAAAGGGTTAAACCTAAGCGCCGTAGTACGTATGTGTCGTTCGACAAGTCTCTCTAGGCATTTCAACATAAACGAAGTTAAGCTGATCGGTCTAAAGTTCCTTGGATCGGAATAGTTATCTCTCCCCGGTTTAGGTATAAAAATTACCTTAACCTCTCGCCAAGGTGATGGAACATACCCCAAGGAAAGGCATGCCCAGAAGATTTCTCTCAGGTCTGCCCCCAAGTGGTCAATTCCCTCCCTAAGCATAACCGGATAGATACCATCCAGGCCCGGCGATTTGAAATTTTCAAAAGACATGATTGCATCCCTGACCTTTTCACTAGTGACCACAGATCTAGTTGTGTACCAGCACTTCCTACTGCTGCGAAGAGCAGGGATTTCGGTCACAGGCGCATTTGCCTTCTGCGACTCAATCACCGGGGCTCCCGGGAAGTGAGTCCCAAGTAAAGTCTGCAAAGACTCCTTTTTGGACTTGGTAAAATCACCATCCGAGCGTTTTAGAGAGTCTAGCTTCGCTGATTGATCCTTCTCTAGGACTTTGCAAAGCCTAGACGTCTCCCGTGCGCCTTCCAGTCTTTCACAGTAGGATCTAAATGATTCCCTCTTAGAGGTCCTCACCAGCTTCTTATACGTTCTCTGCAAAGATCTGTAGGCGATCCAGTCATCCTCATTGTTGCTCTTACAAGCTCTGTTGAGAATTTTCCTGGTACTTTTCCTTAGCTTCTGTAGTTTCCGATTCCACCAGGGAACCGTCTTGCCACATCTGCTCTTACTGATCGGGCAGGCCTCTTCATAGCTACTCATTAGGTCTCTATTCAGAGTGCTCAACCGGGATTCTATTGACTTTGGCGATTTTATCCTACCACTAGGACGCGCTCTGTCTGCAAGAAGCCGATTGAACGTAGGCCAATCAGTGTTTCTTGGGTTTCTTCTTTCCACCACGGGTGTTAGATCCGTGGCTAAAGAGAACACCAAGTAGCGATGATCAGAGAGTGAATCCTCATCTGATACATTCCATCCAGTCATTGATCCAACTATTCCAGCTGAACATAGCGATACATCAATGACCGCCCTTCTGTTTGGGGTAACAAATGTGGGAGTAGTCCCAGTGTTTAAAATCATCAGCCCGGCAGAAGTTATAAAATCAAAGAGACTTTTACCCCTGGCGTTACATTTGTTGCTACCCCAGCTGGTATGCTGGGAGTTGGCATCGCAGCCCACCACAAGTTCAAGTCTCTCCGATTCAGCGTACAAAACCAGGTCCTTTAACTCCTGTATCGGCGGCGGGAGTAAGGAGTCAAAGGGAAAGTAAGCTGAGGCAACTATCGTGCGCTTAAGCCTACCATTTTCTCGGTGTTGTACGACGACCGCTGACAGGTCCGGGCTTGAAATCTGTCTGAGCATGGTGGCATCAAGCAGATTGGAAGCCAGAACACAAGTCCTCGGCCGTATTGACCTTTCATCATAAAAGATCTTGGCCCCCGTGGTTGGACTAAGTCCGTAGATCCTACCGCCTCGAACCCACGGTTCCTGTACAAGTGCAATGTAGGGGGAGGCTTGCAGTTTTGTCAATTTTTCGCTCAAAAGATAGGACGAAGCCTTGGCACGCCGCAAGTTGATCTGGACAAATCTTATACCTTCAGGCACAGAAACGTCCGGAGTTTAAATCTTTGGATCCCTTTGCAGGGACCCTTAGATAATGTCCGCGTGACCAGTGAAAGAAACTCTATGGGAGAGAATTTCCACTGGATCTCTGCGTTTTGCTCTGCCGATCTGTCCATAGACAGTCACAAAAGTTCGTGCCTCACCACTTCCTGATTTGGTTAAATTTAACCGCATACAAGAAGTAGCTCAGCACCATCCGGTACCTGTCTCTTAGCATCGAGAAACTTCTCTGGTCAAGTACGATCACCAGATTGAAACCATCTTCACCTGTGGCGGGATTCTTCCTGGGATTCATGTACTTGATGATCCAGTGTTTCGCATCGATGCCCGGATTCAGTTTGCCGAACATGCCAGTGATGTCACCTGCACTCTTGCGAGGACCAGGGATCCAACAACTGACATAATAGGGTTTGGCCAGGTCGGAGTCCAAAATGGTAAATTTGGGCCGACTGCCAGTACCCAGTTTAAGAACAATCTGTGTGAGCCACTCCTTAGATGTTTGATTGGAGCAGGCGACTTGGAGGTGACCATCCACAAACTTCGCTTCCGTGAAGTTGTAAACTGGTCCCGACTCCGCTATCTCTCGCCACAGTTCGTTCTTAAGGATAGCGCACTGACCTTCGGTCAGTTTGCCACCCTTGCCAGACACACCTATCATAACAACCAGCGAAAAAGACGCAGCTTCTGCATACGTTCTCCTCCCTACCCTTGTGGAAGGTGTGTTTGTGCCAGAAGGGCCAGCTTCTGCAAGATCTCTCTCGCAGATTTTGACACCTTTCGGCACCTTGCGCTCAGAGATGCAGGTATCCGCTTTCGCCTCAACCGTGCGTCTCTTTCGTGCGCCGCCGCTGGCAGATTTGGCCTCTGTGCTGGCCGGCTGGGAGATCTTCGGTGTGACCGGTCCCTCCTTACCTTTCAGCGTCGTCGCTGAATCCCGATTTGCATCAGGAATCATCGATTTCTTGAACAGAGTCCTCTTCTGTCGACGGCTAAGAGCTTTCCCTGGTTCACGAAGTCCAGTCGGCGTAGCTTTGCATCCAGGCGCCGGTCCAGAACATTTCTGCTCCGAACATGCGACCTTAGCATCACCAGCCAACCTTTCTTTCGCTACCCCGGGTCGGCTCAGAGGTTTCGCTGCCTGACGTCCAGTCTCCAGGGAAGCACCTGCAATTAATACTGCATTTGTCTCTCCGTCAGCCTTCGGCGGCAGCTTGCCCCTTTTGCGCAGTCTCTTACGTTGTCTGCGACTGAGAGCCTCCACAGGTTTCCAGAGTTCAGAGGAATGAGCACTCTTACTATCTGTACTTCCCGCGGGCGTCTCATTTGCACTAGTCGGAGTTACTTCCTCTAATGCATCCCTTCTCCTCTTATGTGAGGATTCGGGAAGAAACATCTTTACCCCTGGTACGGCCGTAGTCGGACTTCCAGCTGGTGCTGTACTCGCCTTTCCGGAGCCTGTGATCAGGGGGGATGCTATCAGCAAGTCCGAAAACTTGCTGGCCATGGAGTCTTCCACGATGGTAACCTGTGAGCTTCCACTGCAACCAGGGTCCTCCATTGCAGTCATACATGAGGTTGGGGCCTGCAGAATCCGAGCCCCTGCCGTGCTGAGCACGGGTGGATTTCCAGACTCAGTCTGGCTGCCACCTGCAGAGATAAAATCCTTGGGATTCATCCTCATGCTTACTACAGCCATTAGGCTGCAAATATACACATTTTACTGAGGATAGAGTTACCTCGTTACCTCAAACCCACCTCCTTTCTCCGGGCTTGGGACCGGCATATCACAAGTTAGACTTGTGAGCGGCGGAGCTTTCGCCAGTATCAAAGCCAAGAATATATCACATCTGCTTCACGTTGTTATATTACATTCGAAGTTATAGGAGTGTAAAGAAATTTAGGGTTACCTGCAGCGAGTTTTTTCAAATAATCGAAAGCTTAATATTTGCTGTTTATTGTCACTACAATATCATTACCAATTGAAAATTCTACGATAAAACCGCTTAATAAAGATATTGCAAACAAACACAAAACCAACAATAGCTGGCAACCCTATCGAGGCTTTTCAACCAAATTTGGCCTGAATAATGCTTATAATAAGTTCCATTAATTGTATGAAATTCGTATTGATTTCATGACTGCACTGGAAGTTATAGGGCAAAAAGTTTTATTTTCCTGAGAGAATTTTCATAACCAAAGACACACAAATTACCATAGGTGGCAGCACCAATCGTATTTTTCAACCAAATTTCTATCAAACAAAGTTTAAAGTAAGGTGCAGCTACTGTGTCAATTTCATGAAAATCTGGTTACTAATTCACATTTCATAGGGCAAAAAGCATTTTTTTTTCTTTGTAATTTTTCAAGATGGCACCATTGGCACAGAGTTGCCCACAATTCAAAATCTTCTATCAGACCTGGTTCTACTTAAGTCCAATGCATTCTGTAAATTTCAATGGTATCTGATTATTGGTTCGTGAATTCCCGTGAACAGAAGCTTTTAATGCTAAAAATATAGGTTCACTGGGAAAGGGTTACCGTTCTTGTCCGACATGCAATTTCTAAAGTTTTACTTTGAACGTGCAGATAAAGCATAAGATTTGTATACAGATTGGTTTTATTGTAAGAAACGGACATTTTTAGGATATTCGATGATTTGAATATTTTCACTTCCAAATTTTTATTTTTTCAAATTTAAGACACCAAAATTATCATAGCTGGCAGCTCCAACCGAATTTTTCAACCAAATTGTGTCTACCAAACGTGGTTTAAAATAAGGTCCAGCTACTGTGAGAATTTCGTCAAAATCGAACGATTCAATCAGAATTTATAGGGCTAAAAGCAGGTATCTTTTGTAGTGATTTTTCAAGATGGCACCACTGGCACAGAATCGCCCGCATTTCAAAATTACTTCTATCAGACCTGGTCCTATTTAAGACCAATACAGTCTGCAAATTTCATTTAATTCTGCTCATCGGATCGTGAGTTTCCGTGAACAGAAGTTTTTGATGCTAAAAATATCTGTAAATTGGGCAAGGGTTACCAGGCGTGCCCGTTATACCATATCAATTTTTTTTTTTGGTCTATGTAAAAAAAGCACAAGATTTACATATGAGTGGCTTTTTTTTGAAGAAACGGCATTTTTTCAAGAGAGACGATAATTTGGAGGTTTTCACTTTCAGTGCTTCCCTAGCTTCAGGGTTGCCATCACGCTCATCAAAAGCTACACAAATTTACAACTAAATAATACCAATGTTCTGAAAATTTGGTAATGATTGAATAGCTCTGTCAAAAGTTATCGCAATTTAAAAATTTTCAATTTTTCCCGTTCTCTTTTTAGGCACCCAGCGCACACATGGGGTTAAAAAATTCCAAAATAATATCCGATTCACATGTAAAACACGTTCGAAATTTATTTTGTTAACTTTATTTTTGCAAAACTTATTTGTGTACGGAATAATAGGTATATTAAAAATATCACTAAAATGGCCGCCGACGCCAAAGGGTTAAAGATTTTTAACTTTTTCTGAGACCTGGCACTATTCTGCATATACATCAATGTGTCCTCAAAATTTCAGTTCAATCGGACGGCGCGTTCCTGAGATGTTTTCACTGAAATTTTTGATGATATATATATATGTATATATATATATATATATATATATATATATATATATATATATATATATATATATATATATATATATATATGTATATATATATATATATATATATATATATATATATATAGCAGGAGAAGCAGAAGCACTTGTTAAGCACTTACCAGTCTGTGACAATAATTACGAGCCCGCTTGGAATTTAATAAAAGAGCGTTACCAAAACAAAAGACTATTGGTTAATGCGATTTTAAATAAACTTATGTCACAACCTGGAATCTGTGGAGACGGAGCTCATGGGATCAAGGCCTTGCACGATGTTACTCAGGAATGCGTGTGGGGACTCCAATCATTAAAGATTGAAGTGGATCAATGGGACCCAATTCTTTTATTTATGCTCGTCAAGAAATTGGATAAAGAGAATCATATTTTATTTGAACAATCTCTTGAGTCTCCACGAGAATTCCCAAGTATGAAGGTGTTTTTACGTTTCCTGGAATTAAGATTCCAATCTTTAGAAGCGCTGGGTAACAAAATCGCCCGGCCATCAAAGGGAGTGCCAAACAGAACCTCACTTACTACCGGAAAATCAACCGAAAGTTGTTGTCAGCTTTGTAAAAGCAATCATCCGATTAACCATTGCGAAAAATTCCTTAACATGGAATTTTCAGCACGGAGAAAATGTATATCCAAATGGCAGCTTTGCTTTAATTGCCTTAAATCAGGTCATTCTGTTAAAACATGTACTTCAAGAAGTTGCTTAAAATGCGGTAAAAGACATAACACGTTGCTTCATCAAAATAAGGGACCAGACGAATCACAAACAAAGTCAAGTCAAGTATTGACAATGCAGCGGCCTGATTTCCAAGTATCTTACGTCTTTTTGGGAACAGCATTAATAAACATACAAGATACAAACGGAGAAGTTGTTACCGCCAGAGCACTCTTAGATTCTGGTTCACAAATCAGTTTTATTACTGAAAGGCTACATAAAAGACTTGGATTTAAAGGGATTCCACAAAAACAAGCTATATTAGGAATCGAAAATTGTTCACAACGCACGACCAAACGGGTATGCTTAAATTTGATCTCTAAAACAAGTAACTTCGAAACTCCATTCGAAGCATTCATTTTAAAAGAAATTACAAGCCAGCATCCAGAAAGACTCGTGGACGTTTCAAAATGGTCCATTCCCAAAAACATTTCACTCGCCGATCCAACATTTAATGTACCACAAGTGATAGATGTGCTGTTAGGAGCCGAACTATTTTGTTCCTTAATGGTCTCAGGAAAAATTTCACTTGGAGCTCACTTACCAAGTCTACAGAACACTACTCTGGGCTGGATGATCTTGGGAAAGGCAAAAGACCCATCACACGAAGCGAAATTCTGCGGAGCAGTTAGAGATTTATATGAGCAACTGGAAAAATTCTGGGAAATTGAAGAAAAGGGTATTGATTTACCAATAACTCTATCTGAAGAAGATAAAGAATGTGAGAACTTCTTCACCTCAACTGTAGCAAGAAATGCTGACGGAAGATATATAGTACGTCTTCCATTTTTAGAATCACCCAATCGTTTGGGTCAATCCAGACAAATTGCAGTACAAAGATTGAACAGTTTACAAAGAAGATTCATTCGCAACCCAGACCTGCACACAGCATATAAAAATTTCATAGATGAATATTTGAAACTAGATCATTTGGAACTAGTAACATCCGTAGACGAAACAAAACCACATTATTATCTACCACACCATTGTGTTTTACGGCCAGAGAGCTTAACCACTAAATTACGGGTCGTATTCGATGGATCGTCAAAAACCTCAACCAATTTGTCGTTAAACGATATCCTGCAAACAGGACTTACACTACAAGAAAATCTATTTAATATTTTACTCTGATTTCGATACCATAAATATGTGATTACGGCTGATATTGAAAAAATGTATCGGCAGGTGTTAATCCAAGAGGACGACAGAAATTTTCAACTTATTCTTTGGCAAGACCAAATTGAAGGCAAAATAAAGACCTATCGTCTTAAAACTGTCACTTACGGTACGAGGAGTGCTCCATATTTAGCAATTAGGTGCTTGAAAAGATTAGCAGAAGACGAAGGCTCGACATTTCCTGCAGCAGCTCAAGTAATGATTCGAGATTTCTATGTAGACGATTTGCTAACCGGTGTTGATGACATAGATGAAGCAGTCATACTTCAAAATCAACTGAGAATGTTACTTAAAAAAGGAGGATTCCATCTACATAAATGGTGTTCTAATAATACGAAGCTTTTGGAATCAGTGCCACCAAAGGACAGAGCAGCAGAATGTAACATTACAACATTAGAAAATGATAACATTATCAAAACATTGGGTTTAAGCTGGAATCCTACAACAGACGAATTCAGGATACAAATATTGAATCACACCAGCAACCGGCAAATAACTAAACGAACAGTTTTATCTGAAATGTCAGAGCTATTTGATCCTTTGGGCCTGGTTAATCCAGTAATCGTTTTAGCGAAAATATTTATGCAGCAACTCTGGCAGATCAAAATTGACTGGGACACTTTACTTCCAGAAGACCTTCAACAGAAATGGATAACTTATAGAGCTCAGCTACCCATTTTAAGTTCTTTGAAAATCCCAAGAAGAATTAGAACATTTGGGAAGTCAACTAGTATCCAACTACATGGATTTGCAGATGCAAGTGAGCGAGCATATGGCGCCTGTATTTATTTACGGTCTCAAAGCGCTGGAGGAGGCACTACCGTATTTCTAGTATGTTCAAAAAGTCGTGTAGCGCCTGTGAAAACCCGAACTATTGCTCGATTAGAGCTGTGTGCTTCTCAATTATTGGTTCAATTAATGAAGCAAGTTAAAGATGATCTTCAAGTCACGATAGAAAAAACCTTTTTTTGGACTGATTCAATGATTGTACTGCAGTGGATTGCGTCACCTCCATCTAAATTCACAACTTTCGTTGCAAACAGAGTAGCAGCAATACAAAGGGCAACAGGAGACGGATTATGGCAGCATGTCGAGTCTAAAGAAAACCCCGCGGATATAATCTCACGAGGTATGCTTCCGTCGCAGCTGCTATCAACAAAAATATGGTTTGAAGGCCCTACTTTTTTAAGACATCCTATACGAGTTCAAACAAAAGTCAGTGAAATTATAGTTCCTGAAATACGAAAGACCAAATTTGTTTTAGCAACGTTCAACATCAGCTCCGATATTATTCAAACTATACGTCATAACAATAATTTTCAACGACTTCAAGAAGTACTAGCTCTAATCATTCGCTTTGCACATAACTGCCGTGTGTCAAAAGAAGAACGACTTTACGGCAAACCAACACCAATTGAAATGGATAAAGCTTTGAAGTTAATAATTCGCAAAATGCAGGAAGACGATTTTCAAGAAGATTTGAAACAACTTAGTAAGCACGGCGTAGTGGCGGATAATAGCAAACTTCGAGCTTTAGGGCCTTTTATTGATGACGAAGGTATCTTAAGAGTAGGAGGACGGATTACTCATAGTAAGTTACCATTCAAAGCAAAGCACCCCATGGTGATATCACCTTCAAATTTATTCACCAAATTGCTATTTCAACAATTGCATCAAAGATATTTGCATGCAGGAGGACAAACACTACTGTATATTACTCGGCAAACGTTTTGCTGCCTTAATGGGAAAAGTCTTGCTAATGCAACTGTTAGGAAATGTATTCGGTGTGCCAGAACAAGACCTCAGCTGCTCAAGCAAATCATGGGAAATCTTCCTGCTGAAAGAATTCAACGATCGAGACCATTTTTGAACGTTGGAGTGGATTTTTGTGGACCCGTACATATACACTTCAAAATACGCGGTAAAAAACCAACAAAAGCATACATTGCTGTGTTTATTTGTTTTTCAACTAAGGCAATACATCTGGAGCTGGTAACAGACCTAACGTCAGCAGCATTTTTAGGAAGCCTTAAGAGATTTATTGCTAGAAGAGGACGTCCATCGAAAATATTTTGCGATAATGCAACTAATTTCATTGGAGCACACTCAGAGTTTCAAGAGCTAACTGCTGTTTTTCAAAGTCATGAAGGTAAAGAATCTGTTAAATCATTCTGCAGCTATGAAGGAGTTGAATGGCATCATATTCCACCAAGATCACCTCACTTTGGCGGACTGTGGGAAGCTGCAGTTAAATCAGCCAAGTATCACTTGAAGAGAGTACTCGGTTGTGCATCACTGACTTATGAAGAGCTTAATACCGTGATTTGCCAAATCGAGGCAGTTTTAAATTCTCGCCCGATAACGCCAATATCAATAGATGCGAACGATTTACAAGCTCTCACACCTGGACATTTTCTAATCGGACAGCCGCTTTCAGCATTACCCGACCCAAATATGGAACCAGAATCATTATCATTAGCAACGAGATGGAAACTAGTTCGATCACTGCATATAGAATTCTGGAAACGATGGTCGAAGGAATATCTACAAGAATTGCAGAATCGTTATAAATGGCAAAAACCACAACGGAACATTAATCAGGGTACTCTAGTGCTGTTAAAAGAAGACAATTTACCCCCGTTGAAGTGGCGTCTGGGCCGCGTAATAGATACAATTAAAGGGAAAGATGGTTTTATTAGAGTTGTAATCATCAAAACATCATCAGGAGAATTACGACGTGCCATCCATACAATATGTCCACTTCCATGTGACATAAACACACCGGAACTTCCTTCTAATGACTCAATAGAATCTATGAAGAGTGAAAACTCAACTGTGAAAAATAAAGTGAGAATCGATAAGGTTTCTACTAATTATCCAAATCTAGTGAAAACAAAGCCTTTGAAACGGAAAACTGAGGAGAATGAGCCCGGGAAAGTCAAAGTAGGGAGAAATTCTCTTTTGCAGACACTTCTGTGCATCTGTTTCGTCTTACCACTATTTAAACAAGCTGAAGCTGCAACAGCGACTAATCCAATTGAGACCATACCTTTCAAAGATAATCCTGGAATTTTCTTTGAAGAGATCGGCAAGGTCAAATTCACGCATAACACATGGAAAATCATAACATATTATGATTTGACTACTTACTGGACTGAATACGAAGGGCTTGCTAAATACATTAGAGAAATGATTGGAGTTTGTGCAGCAGAAGACAAACTATTAAACATCAAGCAGTACTGCAATGTTGTCGTTTCACAATTCCAACATTTACATGCGGAGGTGCAACAACGAAACGAATTGCTATATCAGCATCAAACTATACCAAAAAGGAAAAGAAGATCACCTTTCAACTTCATTGGATCCACAGCACGTTTTCTATTTGGTGTATTGGATGAAGAGTTCGCTAAACGAAATGAAGAAGATATCGATAAGGTAAAAAAAAAAAAAAAAAAAAAAAAAAAAAAAAAATATCTTCTTAAATTGCTGAAAAATCAAACCAGCATTGTAGAAGGCACCGTGAACATTTTTACAAAAAGCATTACTGAGATTCATCAACAATTTAAGTCTATTGAATCCCAGATTGAACAGCTTACGGCCAAAAATCGCAAAATCGAGGAAATTTCCAATATATTTGGATCAATTGCTCTTCAGACATCGCTTTTGTTAATCCATTTACAAAACACCCAAGGTATGTTACTGCAAGTTATAGCCAATACTTATCACGGCAAACTCAATCCGTTACTACTAAATGTCGCCCAGTTACGTGCACAAGTGCAAACAATAAGGGAGAATCTTCCTCCTGATCAGATTATACCAGTATCTCCCGAATCATTACTCAACTTATATAATATAGCGACCATTAAAACGAGAACGACGAATCGGCATATTATATTTGACATCCAGATTCCACTTCTTAATCCTGAAATCTTTCAGTTATTGAAGCTTCATCCAGTACCAACGCAACTAAAAGAGACATCTGTCCAGGTCAATCCCACAACGACATATCTTGCCGTGACAATGCACAGAGATAAATATTATCCGATGTCGGAATCAGAACGATCATCTTGTTGATAATGACTATCTCATTTGTTATCTGCAACATCCCATCTATACAAGGCAGTCTAATATTAGCAGTTGCGAGGTGTCACTTCTCACGCACTCCTCTAATGCTTTTTCTATGTGCAAATTTCAACATGTTCCCACTGGAAACCACTGGATTCAATTAGAAGCGGCTAATAGCGGATATACGTGATACCACAACAGTTAACTCTTGATGTAGTATGTGGTCAAAGAATATTCAATGAGCAGATAGAAGGAAGTGGAGTTTTAAAATTGAATCCTGATTGCACTTTAAATCAAAAGGATGTGATAATTACTGGCCACGCTGAAGTTACTAATAGGATGAATTTCTCTTTTATGCCAATCATGAATTTATCTAACCACTTCGAGAATATGACGATAAATGATACAGTCTTTGAAACAATACCAGATTTAAAGCTCGACCAATCAAATATACAAAGGCTTAAACAAGAATTAAAACTACAAATGGATCCGGAACTTCCCGAAGGCATCTCTATGCATGATGTTTGGTAATTATTTTAGGAATAGTAATGTATTATCTAAGACAGCGAATGAGTAACATTAAAGGCCACAATAAAGTACAAGCTTCAATTGTTGAAATTCAATCTCGAGATTTCAAGGTGGCGGAAGATGTTAAATAAATTAATGTACAATAGCAATGCTATTCATAATAATTACAAAACATGCATAAATGTTCAATAGCAATGCTATTATTCGAATGTTGTCATTTCTATGTAAGCTATCATAATTGTTCTAGTGGGTCATTACCGCGTATTTTCCTTGCTTGCAATTCAGCAAATTCATTGTTGATGTTGATTCATTCAATGGGTCAGTTTATGACCCAGTAAACTTTCTAGTGTGCATGCTTGCAAGTCAGCAATCTTGCAAGTATCGATATGAATTAATATTTGACCTACTTAAACAGTTATGCTAGCTATTTAAATTATGTATAAAAGTAGTATGGTAATAAAACTTATTGTCAGTTACAAAGTACTTGTCTTTGCTACTTCAACCACGGAAATAGACTCACAAGGAGTTTATCTCGTATACATTTAACCATAAGTAAACTCACAGGGAGTTTTATCTGAGTTCACAGGGAACTCAACAAACATATATATTATTATTATTTATTTTATTTTATTTATTCACCAAACAAGGTACAAAATCAGATATCAAATAACAAATTAAAAATAAAATGGAAAAGTAAAGTCAAGTAAAAAGTAAAAACAAACAAGTTAAATAAGTAACAAACAAATGAAAAAAGTAACAAATAGATTACTAAATAACAATCAATAAATAAAAAGATTGACATATAAGCTATGGCTTAAGGTTTAGGGGTATGGATGGCATGCAAAAGAGAGGATTTGAAGGGTGATTTGGAAATCGTAGGGGAATATAGATAACTTATGCTGTTGAATATTCTGCAGCATCTATTTATTGGCTCATTTGCTGCATATATCGTCGAATGTGAATATTCTTTTAGGAAACGATTGGACCTGGTGTTCCTCACAGGGATATTTATCGAAATTTTACTATTCAGGAATTCTACATTAATAGCGCCTCTAATGACGTCGAATGTGAAGCAGGCCGATATCATT
Source organism: Nemotelus pantherinus (assembly GCA_963978885.1). Taxonomy (NCBI): domain Eukaryota; kingdom Metazoa; phylum Arthropoda; class Insecta; order Diptera; family Stratiomyidae; genus Nemotelus; species Nemotelus pantherinus. Next base: position 60,207,292 of record OZ022265.1, read on the forward strand.
ATTCTTCTGGAGGCTAGTGTTGATAGATTTAAATGACCCAGTCGAAACTCATAAGGGGGTAGGCTATTAAAATCATAAGGGTTGTACAGTTCTCTCAAGACGAAAAGTAAAAATTGTTTTTGTATTGACTCGAGTCTGTCACTGTGGGTTTCAAAAGCGGGATTCCAGCTAATGCAAGCGTATTCGAGAATAGGACGTACAAGTGAAGTGTATAAGGATCTTGTCACCCACAGACTACGGAATTCTTTGGCACGTCTTTTGATGAAACCTAGCTGTTTGTTCGCACGAGAAAGCATTTTATCAAAGTGTAAGGTGAAGCGGAGTTTTTCATCTAAGATGACACCGAGGTCAGCAATGTTATCAACTCGGGTTAGCATATTATTGCCGAGAAAGTACGTATTGTGTGTGACCGTGCATTTTCTGGAAAAACTAATAACTTGGCATTTGCTGATATTGAGAGAGAGCTTGTTTATATTACACCACTGATCGAGTGAATCAAGCTTGGATTGGAGAAAGGGGGCATCCGATTTCGATTCAATAGTCTGATAAAGTTTGAGATCGTCTGCATAGAGTAAATGAGGTATGTCTGCTAGGACGTCAGATAAGTCGGAAATAAATATATTAAAAAGAAGTGGGCCAAGATGGCTACCTTGGGGTACACCAGAGGTAGCACTAACGTTTTTGGATAAAAATCCTTGAAATTTTACGCATTGTGTTCGATCGCGTAGGTAGGAGGTCAGCCAGCTGAGTAAAGACCCGGCAATACCAAATTTCTGAAGCTTTAGAATCAAGGTAGAATGGTCAACTCTGTCAAACGCCTTACTGAAGTCAGTGTAGACTGCGTCAATTTGGTATCCTTTTTCCATTTTGCATAGAACGTCAGAGATTAGAATTGTCAAACTCGTGGTAGTTGAGCGACCTTTTCTAAAGCCATGTTGTTGCTCGTTCAAACGGGAATCAAGAAGCGGAGAAAGTTTATCGTATACCACCTTTTCGAAAAGTTTCGGACTCGAAGACAAAATGGCAATGCCCCTATAATTTCGGATACAGCGTCGATCACCATTTTTGAATATGGGTGCGACATACGAAAGCTTCCAACAGAATGGGAAAATTCCCGACGAAAGTGATCTATTAAAGAAAATATGCAAGGGATCTATAAGCTGCTCTACACACTTGCGCAAGAAGATCGGAGGAAGAAGATCGGGCCCAGGGCCTTTGTTGCAGTCGAGATCCAAAATAGCTTTACGTATTTCATCACGGGAAATTTCTAAATGGTTCACAAAAGCTATTGAAGCTGAATCAGCGGAGGAAAGGTGTGAGTTTGATGGGTCTGGTGCATCGAAAATTTCTTGGAAACTATCAGCGAATAGGTCACATATCTCTTTAGGAGAGGAAGACGTTATATTATTAAGAAACATGGACGATGGATAGCCAGTAGTTTTTTGCTTCACATTAACAAAATCAAAGAATTTTTTCGGGTTGCGGACTATATTTTCGCCGGTTGTTCTAATGTAAGTGTCATAAGCCTCATGAGACTTTGCTAAAAATTGCTTAGCAACTTCATTATATTCTTCCTGAATAGCAGGACTAACATCGGTATTTTCTTTAATAAGCTTATAAAGTTTGTCCCTACGATTTCGCATATGCCTAAGGTCCCTATCAAGCCATGGCTCAGACAATTTATTCTTTTTTTTTATCTTTGGAATATATCTTTCAACGGCGTCAAATATTTTATTGTAAAAAGACGAAATGCCTGTCTCGAGATCTTGTGTTGAAAGAACAGTTGACCAATCAGTAGTATCAAGAACATGTTTATTGCTTTCATAATCAGCATTACGGAAGTCAAATACAATTGAGTTATTGTTAGTTTTTAAGCAGGTGGAATCTGGAGTGGAAAGTTCGACTGACAGTGCTGTATGGTGTAAACTGTTGCAAAAAAGATGCTCTGCGTCACTAGTTGGACTAACCACTACTTCGTCATAAGCATTTGTGAAAACAAGATCTAACCAATTACCATTTTGGTTAGGAGTTTGGGAACCTGCTGCAAATCATTGCCATAAAAGGCACTCGCAAGATTGAAATCGTTGGTGTCTACAAGGTTTACGGGGAGAAGGTAAGAGTCATTTTCATCCGGAACAAAGCAAAGATTCGGACGATTGAAATCACCCAAAACTATTATTTTATCTTTTTCGCTAAGTGATGTCACTAGTGAAGATATTGTGTCACAAAAATTGCTGTAGATGGATTCGTCAGATCTAGGGGGGATGTAGACTAGACATGGGTAACGCAGCGCTGCGCCGCGCAATTGCGTTGAAGCACTAGCCATGATACCACTGCGCTGATACCGATTGTCGGTATCAGTAGCGCAGTAACGCACTTCGGTATCAATGGTGTTGGCGCTGCCGCTTTGCAATGCCAACACCATTTGGCTTGGCACTATGCTACGGCGCGGCGCAAAGATATGAGTTGAGAATACTTACCTCAAGTCTGTTTGCGCAATAGAATTTCATTATGCCTCAATACTACAACTAAATAATACCTACAGTGGTGCCTCGCATAACGAACGCCTCGCACAGCGAACGCTGCACACAACGAACTTCCTTTTCGCTCATTTCACGATTCATACAACGAACTTCGCTTCACACAACGAAGTCGCCCACTTCACACGATCACTGCCGATTTATTGCATGCATCCGCGCAGGCAGTCGTTAGTCACTGAGCAGTACGCTTAACTTACGCACGTGTCGCAGCAATCGTTCATCATTACAACGAAGTCGCCCACTTCACACGATCACTGCCGATTTATTGCATGCATCCGCGCAGGCAGTCGTTAGTCACTGAGCAGTACGCTTAACTTACGCACGTATCGCAGCAATCGTTCTTCATTACGAATTAAATCGTACACGTATCACGGCAGTCGTCCTTTTAAGATAAACTCAACATTTTTTTTATATGATGGGTTCTAAAAAAAAGCAGGAAGGTGATTTCTCTTGAAATGAAACAGGAAATAATTAGAAGGAGTGAATGTGGGGTAAAACAGTGTGACCTCGTCAAAGAGTTTGGCCTCAACAAGACCACCATTTTCACCATTTTGACAAACAAGGATGCAATAAAATCAGCCAAAGTAGCCAAAGGAGTATCAAAACTATTTAATGAAAAACATAGATCTTCAATCCACGAGGAAATGGAGAGGCTATTAGCGATTTGGATCAAGGACAGGCAGGTGAAAGGTGACGTAACAACCCAAGATATTATCTGTCACAAGGCCAAGATAATTTATGAAGATCTAAAGAAAAACATCCCTGGAAGTAGCAGCAATCAAGATAATAAAGAAGATTTCAAAGCCAGCAGGGGGTGGTTTTTTAGATTTAAGAAAAGGTATGGAATCCACAGCGTTAATATGCATGGTGAGGCTGGCAGTGCTGATAAAAAAGAAGCAGAAAAGTTCTCTATTAATTTTCAAAAATTTATTATGGATGAAGGATACTGCCCACAACAAGTGTTCAATGCCGATGAAACGGGTCTTTTCTGGAAAAGAATGCCGAGCAGAACCTTCATTACAAAAGAAGAGAAGAAATTGCCAGGACACAAAGCCATGAAGGACAGACTTACCCTCATGATTTCGTCTAATGCCAGCGGAGACCTCAAGATCAAACCTCTATTGGTTTATCACTCTGAAAATCCAAGAATTTTTAAGAAAAATAACGTTATTAAGTCCAAATTGCCCGTCCATTGGAAGTCCAATCAAAAAGCCTGGGTGACCCAAGTTATCTTCAACGAATGGATTCTGGAAACCTTTGCTCCTGCCGTGAAGAAATTCTTGTTGGAAAAAGAACTGCCGCTCAAAGCCCTTCTGATACTTGACAATGCCCCTTCTCACCCAAAAGACCTAGAAGAAATATTGCAGGAAAATTATCCTTTCATCAAGGTGCAGTATTTGCCACCAAACACCACATCCATTCTCCAGCCAATGGATCAGCAAGTTATTGCGAACTTTAAAAAACTCTACACTAGAGCCCTCTTTAATAAGGTGTTTGAAGAATGCGAGTTTGGTGGAGACAATATGACTATCCGAATGTTTTGGAAGGAGAAATTTGATATCCTTTTGGCAATACGACTTATACAGAAGGCCTGGGAAGAAGTGTCACAAAGGACCCTCATTTCTGCTTGGAAGATGCTTGTGCCTTCGTGGATTCAGGAAGAAGCAGTAGTTGATGACACAGAAGTGGTGAAGGACATCATCACAGTGGCCCAAAGGTTGGAATTAGAGGTAGAGGAAGAGGATGTAGAGGAGCTTATTGAGGAACACAAAGAAGAGCTGACAACTGAAGAGCTCCAAACACTTCTGGCCCAACAACAGGACAATGCTCAAAGGGAAGCGTCATCTGATAACGAGGAGCAACAATCAAACAATCAACCAATTCCAACTGCTGACATCAATAACATCCTGGTCAAATGGAAAGCAGTTCAGGAGTTTACCAATGCCCACTATCCGGATTCCGCAGAAGCAAACAGGATCAACGACCTGTACTCCGATACTCTTGTCCGTTATTTCCGGCAGATGTTGAAGAAAAGAGAGAAACAAACGACTTTGGACAGATTTTTCACTGCACCATCGGCCAAAAAGCGGAAAATGGATGAAGATGTGCAAGATTCGATTATTTCTTAAAATTAAAAAATGTGTGTTTTTTTCATTATGTTTTTAGATGTATCTAAATAAAAATAATAACAAAAAATTTATCTTTTTTTTATGTCATCTTACCATATTTTATGCCACAGAACGAATTATTTTTTTAACATGTATTGTTATGGGAAAACGCGTTTCACATAACGAACTTTTCGCATAACGAACTTGCTCCTGGAACGAATTAAGTTCGTTGTGTGAGGCACCACTGTATATGGTATATTAAAGCAATGATGTTAATACTTGTCTAATTTACACTTATCAAAAAGTCAGGCGTACGCACGTTTGGAAAGATACCTGAATGGGTACAATCTGCGCCGCGCAATTGCGTTGAAGCATTAGCCACGATACCACTGCGCTGGTATCGCTTGTCTATTAGCCATGATACCACTGCGCTGGTATCGCTTGTCGGCATCAGTAGCGCAGTAACGCACTTCGGTATCAATGGTGTTGGCGCTGCCGCTTTGCAATTCCAACACCATTTGGCTTGGCGCTATGCTACGGCGCGGCGCAAAGATATGAGTTGAGTATACTTATCTCAAGTCTGTTTGATGCCAAGCAATATACCTACGCGTACACACGTTTGGAAAGATACCTGAATGGGTAGCCTGGGTATTTTAGGGTATTTTATATCGGAAAATTAGTAAGTTCAAATGTGGGTTGCTCTCGTTCCATACAAGCTTTTTCAATCATGTTTTTTTGAGTGAATCATAGCGTCATGGTATTAGCGCAATGCTACCAGCGCCGTATGTAAGATTATGGCATCATAGCGCAATGGTATCAGCGCAGTGCGCTGATACCACTGCTGGCGCCGGTATCAGTGTATCAGCGCTTCAAAATTTGCTGCGTTACCCATGTCTAATGTAGACAACAGCGATGTAAATTGAATTGTTATTATTTAAGATCCGAACAACTATACATTGGAAGAGAACGTTTGTGGTGGTATCTACAAGGTCACTTGAAAGTGTGTTGCTAACAGCAAGTAAGACACCACCTCCTCGCGACTGACCCGTAGAACAATAATCACGGTCGCTTCTGTAAATAGTCCAACTACTATCAAGGATCTCCTCATTCTTGTGAGAGGCATTAAGCCAAGTTTCGGTGATGGCGAGTAAATTAAAATGACACGATTTGGCGTCAAGGTATAATTTGCTTAGTTTGCCTCTCATACCACCACAATTGTGGTAAAAAAGTTTGAGGCTTTTCTGAGATCGGTTAAGAAAAATGCCTAAAAGGGTTGCCTGATCTTCGAAGAGATTCAGATGTCATATTACTACCATTAGAAGAATAATTTATATTGCTCGTAGTAGGAGCTAAGTTTACGGCGGCCTGACTGAAAACCTTGGAGGAGTGTTTATTAACAACGTTGGTACACCTGCTTGAGGGAGAAGATGCCGTGTTAACTGCTGGCGGTATCAGTGCATTACTATTATTATGAGTAAAAGCATTGGAACAGTCAGATAAGGAAGAATTATCTGTTGTCATTGAAAATCGGGACTGAGTACGTGATGGGCGAGTTTTATGTAGCAAATAGATATTGGCCGAGGCCAGGCGAGCCGAAGTCAGACGAGGCCGCCAACATGTGGACGGCATTTGACAGCTCGTCCGAATCGCCTTGGCTCGTGCTCAACATCCATTCCGATCGGATGTGGCACGAGCGCCTGTGACAACTGTCAAAGTCGCTCGTCTGGGCCGCCCACACACTCGGCTCGCCTGGGCTCGGCCAATATCTATTTGGCACATTATGGGTGGAACGAAATTGGGTAAAGGTGTGACTAGGGATACAATTTTTTCTTACAATTTTTTGCTTATTCTTATACCTAGTTTTGTCGGTGATGTTTCTCCAGGGGCTGAATGTCACTCCTTTCCAATTGATGGAGCTGTTGTTTCCACTCAAGCAAGTAAAAAGCCAGGCATATTTTGATGGGATGAAGACCTTACACCGTCTTGAGGATATATGTTTACGCTGGGATAAAAATTTCATTTCGTAGTCGTTTATATGAAAATCAGCTTCGAGAATCTTTCCCAAAGAATGCAGTTTTGTTTACTGAAGTCGTTAATTTGGAAGACGAGCTCTTATTGTGAAGAATATCGTTCGTTTTTTTTATTTTTTGCAGACGATTCTGCCAATCGTTTTGGGACCAAAAAGTACCGAACTTGTAAATTGGGGCTTCACCGTTGAGGTTTGAAAGTTTTTGCTGAGTAGATGGAGTTGTACCCTCAGCTAGATTCCTTATAGGTGATGTTGCTTTGTCCTGCGTCCTCGTATTCATAGCCGTTGTGCTATTATTTATTTCCAACGTTGTGTTAAGGAGCTCCTGATGGAGTGTTATCTCGTTCGCTAATAAATCTTCGTCTGCATCATTTCTTGAGGTTTTGCAATGATGGTCTAAATCCTCCAATTTTCTGCTGATATCAGCTAATTTTAGTTGTTGCTCAGAAAAAGCGTCTGTGAGTCTGTCAGTTTGCATTTTTAACGTTCGTGAAAATTGTTCAAAATTTACAAGCGTACCTTTGTTGTTTGCTTGGCAAGTATCATTAGCGTTATTGAAAGTGGATAAATTCGATGCAATGGAACCCATTTTATCAATTAGAGTATCCATTTTCTTCCCAAGCGTGTCAAAAGACTTTCCGTGGCTAATACTGTTCGATTTAGAAAAGGTAGATGCCAGACCATCGAAATGATTTGATATTTCCGACAGGAATTCTTCATTTGCTCGTGCTTGTGCAAGTTGCTTGGATATGATATTGTCTTTTTCCGAATTAAGTGTCCCAATATAGCTAATTAAGTTGTCGTACATAATTTTTAAGAGTCTTTTAATATTTTGGCAGTCTGTACAGATAAAATGACTCTCGAGATACGGGTGAAACCAATCTCTGGGAGCACCCATGCAGGCACCATGCAACTTTCTATTGCAGAAAGCTTTGCATATCACGAATTTCATCGTGTTGTCGAAGGCAAAGCAATTTTCGAGGCTGCACTTGAAGCTCATGATTAATTAATGAATTTGTCGATTCGATGCTCAGAAGTATCCAATATGATAAGTGCCCGAAAGTATGCAATTATCTAGACTTGGTATCATAGACAAAAACCAATTGGTTGGTAGGTAAGTGGAATAGATATATATATATTTTTTATCAAAAATGCGGGCTAAAATTCGGCGCCGTGTGGATTCGATCGTCGTGTGGATTTGATCGTCAGATCGCTAAGCGGTTGCTAATGTAACGTTGCTACCAAAACTGATAAGTTATAGAATTATAATGTCAATTTAACTTTTCAATAGCTCGGCCAGTGAAGTTAATTTAAAAATATTATGTGTGTTTATTATATTGCATATGTATTTGATTTATAATTGTTTCAAATTGTTTCAAATTGAAAGTGCTATTTTATCATTTAAATTGTTTTTACTTGAAATCAAAGCGATTTATTTTTCCCAATATGTTGAAACTTACGAAAAGCTGAAGTACTGATGTGGAATCGAACTCGCACTCTAGTAGTCAAGAGCTCGCAACAATGTCACTGAGATATGACCAGTTGGATTTTATTGTTGATAAAATAACATAAGAACCAAATTTAGAAGTAGGATTAATTACTAAAACAAATGTTCTGTTAACATATGTGAAATTTACTTCTTTGTTCGCACTTTCCGTTATAACTGATTCGATTTATGCACTTTCACTTATGAGGAACATGAAAAAAGGGAAATATGCTAATAGAAATAAACTAAATGACCTTTACTGAATTGTCCAAGGTATATATACAACAGAAAACCGGGTCGACCCCTCAGAGTTTTACTGTTGACGCGATTAAGAGGACGATATATATATATATATATATATATATATATATATATATATATATATATATATATATATATATATATATATATATATATATATATATATATATATATATATATATATATATATATATATATATATATATATATATAGAGATATGAATTTTTGGCCAAAGTGATTTTAATACTAATGTTCTTCTTCGAACATTAGTAATAACGTTCTATCTGGTACATGAAATATGTCATAATTTAATCTTTTGTTGTATCTTTTTTTTCGGTCGATTTTGATTTTGATTACTTTTCCTTTCTGAATTTCACTTAATTTTAATTTTTCTTTTTCTTTCTCTTTGTATATATATATATATATATATATATATATATATATATATATATATATATATATTAGGGCGGGCCAATTTGTATGGAGCCGAAAAATTCGATTAGACCTGCCCCCTAGGATGATTCTATGGACAATTCTAAGCAACTTTGCCGAAGGAACCATAGGTCTATCTCGATTTTCGAGTCTCCCACTTTTCAAAAAAAGATTTTTTCCCTATAACATCATTTTGATTCAAAATTCGTTTTTTTATTCATCGTTATATTATCTTTTTTATGTGTATATGGGGGGTTTTTGGGGTCGAGAAATTCATTTCTGATCTTTATTTTTACCTATGACTACCGCCAGAGGGCGTTTCATGCATATTTTAACTATTTTTCGTCTATTTTCCGAGAAAAATTACAAGTTTTTCGGTAAAATTGATCTTTATTTAATTTTTTTCAATGAAAATTCAAATTAAAAAATAAGAACATGTGTAAAAAATAAAAAAAATGAATTTAGTGAGAAAAAAAGCGACAAAGTGTTGTTGCTTTCAAGTCAACAACGCATTTATTTAAAAAAAAACATCGGTAAAACATCATTACCGACATATTTTGTGAAAGAGCACAACACAATGACATTTATGAGTGTTCAGTTCATTAGTGTTTGAGCATCATTTCAGTGAAAGTGAATTATAAATTTCCTGCCAGTGAATAATTGTGAAATTCAAAAAGAATTAAAAGGTATGTGTTAAAATTTTGTAATTTAATACACATAGGCATCGATGTTGTTCTCTTGCTTGGTTACTTTTTTCTGAAATATGTAATACATTGTAATGTATTTATATGTATAGCATGTAAGAATAATGTGCGTTGGAATAATGTATTAACTGGTCCTTAGAGGCGAAATGTCGGTTGACATATGAGTAAATGCTGTTGATCACATATGAGTTATGCCAATTTGTAGGTGGAAAAAATATATTCGAACCATATGTTTTGAAATATACTAATTTCAGTTTTTTAAAATTTTTTTAGTAAAATTATACAATGGATCCAAATGCATTGCCGTCTACATCTCAAACCGCAACAACATCAACAAGTACCGAAAGTCATTTGAAGCATTTGCCTTCGCACGATGTTGCTGTTTTTGGTGCATCTTGTGATTTGAGTGGACTCGATCTGCCAACGAAACAGGATATTTTAAGATGTTTTTTTTTCTTGGCCGAACGTGCTAAACTCCAAAACAAAATGTTTTCGTATAAAACATTCGTACCGCACGTAACAGACAAATTGATTGAAATTTGGAGTCAACTTAATGTTGAAATTCTAACCAAACAAAGTGTTGTTAGAAAATTGGGTACATTGATTGACAAGTATCAAATCGAAACTAAACATTCAAATATCGCCTCATTCAGAACGTTCGAGCAATCTACAAAAGAATTATTTTACATCGGCAAATGTCAATGTGACTTGAAAGCAGAATTATGCTCATGTGGATTGATTCCAGATCATTTGAAAGAGTTCATGCGAGATCAAAATAATGACAGAAGATTGACGATACCGGAATTCGTGCTAGAAGTTGAAGAGCCAGCACCAACGTCAACAATAATACCAACAAGCGTTGAACAGAGCCATTCAGGATATGAACCAAGTACTGATATAGATCAGCCAAGTTCAAATCCACAAGATATTCCGCCAATGATACGAGGACCGTATACTCCCAGATACGATGCTTCGAACTTCGCTGCGATGTGTGATCGATTTGGTGTGTCTGATAGAATAGCAGCAGCACTCGCAACATCTCTTATGCAAGACATTGACGTAAAAGATGCACATGGCAATCCTATCATCATGGATAAAAATAAAGTGCGTCGAGAAAAGGCCAAATGCAGAGAAGAACTGCTTCGTAAGCAGTATGATGCATCCAATTTGATAGCATTTTCATTCGACGGCCGAAAAAATGATGCTTTAACAATGGAAAAAATCGATGAGAAGTTGCATGCAAGGATGGTGAAAGAACCACATCTAGTTGTTTTGAAGGAACCAAATTCTCAATTGATAGGCTACACAAAAGTCGAAAATGAAGATGCTGAACACAAATTGATGACATTTAATGCATTCTTCGTCGAAAAAGAAATTGCTCTCGATGCATTAATCGGCATATGCTGTGATGGTGAGCCAACAAATACTGGCGTAAGAAATGGGATTTTGCGTCGATTTGAATTGCATTTGAATAGACCGCTGCATTGGTTTGTGTGCATGCTGCACTTTAACGAGCTGCCACTTCGTCATTTGTTTGACACTTTGGAAAGATCATCGACCACTGGACCACGAACAACAACTGGAACGTTGGGCAAACAAATTGAAACTTGTGAAAATCTTCCGGTATGTATCATTTGTCATTTTTCTCATCGATTTTTTCCATTATTAAATGGTAAAATTTAATTCATCTCATTTCTTTTTTTTCAGCTTGTAGATGAATTCGAGATAATCGTGCTAGAGAACATGCCACCTGATTTAGATCCATTTGAATTATCCACCGATTCAAAGTACTTATACAAAATGGCCAATGCAATTTCGAATGGTGTTGTTCCTGCGGATTTATCTCACAATAAACCAGGACCAATAGCACATTCACGTTGGCTCACCAAGGCGAATAGATTGTTGCGGTTGTATGTGTCAACTGAAAATCTATCAAGGAATTTGAAAATTTTGGCAACATACATAATGAAAGTGTATGTGCCGATGTACTTCAACATCAAGTACTATAATTCGGTGGTCTTCGGTAGTGTATTATTTTACAAATTCATTCGTTGGACACAATATTTGGATACAAATCTACGCGGAGTTGTGAATAATGTCATTAAAAACAATTCATATTACGCACATTCCGAAAATATTTTGTTAGCGATGTTATTTGATGATAAAAAAGAGACACGAAAAATCGCAATCAAGAAAATTTTACACTACCGAAGAAATCTGTACGACCCGGCACATCTTAGAGTTTATCAAAAACCTTTGATAAACTTCAATTGTACAGATTATACGAATATGATTGATTTAAATAGAGATGATGTCTTATTCGAACCACCGTTTACGTATAGCATTCCGTATGATCATTTGGAACAATATTTAGAATGCGATGATCCACCATTGCCTGATCCAAGAATTCCGGTACACATACAAGCAACGGAAAGACATGTTCAATTGCTGGCTAGCGTTTCTAAACGTGTTTTAGAAAAGAGTCGACACAGTGTTATGGCAGTTACATCAGAAAGCCGTGCAAAATACCCCCGACTTGAAAGCAAAAAAGACTTTCAAAAATAAGTTATTTCGCTTTTCTTCCACTAAATTCATTTTTTTTTTTATTTTTTACACATGTTCTTATTTTTTAAGTTGAATTTTTGTTGAAAAAAATAAAATAAAATAAAGATCAATTTTACCGAAAAACTTGTAATTTTTCTCGGAAAATAGACGAAAAATAGTTAAAATATGCATGAAACGCCCTCTGGCGGTAGTTATAGGTAAAAATAAAGATCAGAAATGAATTTCTCGACCCCAAAAACCCCCCATATACACATAAAAAAGATAATATAACGATGAATAAAAAAACGAATTTTGAATCAAAATGATGTTATAGGGAAAAGTGGGAGACTCGAAAATCGAGATAGACCTATGGTTCCTTCGGCAAAGTTGCTTAGAATTGTCCATATAATCATCTTAGGGGGCAGGTCTAATCGACACAAAATTTGGCCCGCCCTAATATATATATATATATATATATATATATATATATATATATTTGTTTTCTTTTTTTGTTATGTCTAATCTATAATTGGATTTGTTCTGTTGATTTGGACTTTAATAAATAAATAAATAAATAAATCATATATCATCGAATCAACTGGTGGCATATCATGACGTCAAGAGGAATCAAACCACGAGATCTAGTGAACAATGAGTTGTGGTGACATGGTCCCAACTGGTTGAAGGAGTGTCCTGAAGCCTGGTCTAAAATAAAAGATGTGCAATTAATCGACTTGGAAAGGAAAACCCAAAAAATAGTTAGCATTGGATTAACCGTGAGAACTCTGCGTGATGGCATAATTGAAAAATATTCGTCATTACATAAATTGATTAGGATTACTGCGTATTGCTTTCGTTTTCTTCGAATGAACACAAAACAAGAGAGAAATGAACCATATTTAAGTACAATAGAACTTAAACATTCCTTTGATTTCTGGATAAAATATGCCCAAAGGGAAGAATTCCGACATGAAATGTGCTGTTTATAGACTGGCAAAACAATTGACAAGAAGAGCAAACTATTAAATTTGAATCCACTTATGGACGTTAAATGGTTCAAATCAGCTTATGGGAAGTAGATTGAACCTTTCCCGACCATTCACCCATACGGGCATCGATTTTTGCGGCCCTTTCGATATAAAAGACAGGCGAGGCAGAGGATGTAAAATATCTAAGGGCTACGTCGCAATATTCATTTGCTTAACCACCAAAGCTATACACATTGAAGTCGCCAGTGAATTTTCAACCCAGGAATTCCTAGCTGCAGCTCGTCAATTTATGGGAAGACGCGGATTCAGTACCTATTTTTACTCGGACTGTGGGACGAACTTTGTAGGAGCAAATGCAGTGATGAAGAAGATAGAAGAAATTAACAAATACACTGCGAAAGTATTCACCAACGATGGAATTCAGTGGCACTTCAACCCTTTGGCATCGCCACATTTTGGTGGAGTCTGGGAGGCTGGTGTCAAGTCTAACAAATCACACTTACGCCGCATTGTAGGAAGCACACCCCTGACGTACGAGGAATTGTCTACTGTGCTAATCCAGATTGAAGCTTGTTTGAACTCTCGCACTTTGTGCCCCCTGACTGATGACCCTTCTGACACCACGCCGTTAACACCAGCTCACTAATTGATATTATTATCAATCGGCTGGGCACAAGATTTTTGGAAATGGTGTCAAAATGAATATTTAAACAGACTAGAACGATTTAAACAGGCTACATATCGATGGGCGTTAGCTAGGATCACTGAAGTCCATCCTGGGAAGGACTCATTAGTACGAGTTGTAACAGTACAATCACGCGGAAAGTTGTACAGGCGAGCAATATCAAACCAAACATATTTTCGAAGGCTCAAAGGACCAAAAATATATTTTAAACAATAAGAAAACACTTCGCGTTTCAAATTTGAAATACATTTATTTTACTTGCAAACTTGTAAAACACTACGAGATTCTGATTCCGCTTAACGGTTCGAAATTCAAGAAAAATTCGTTCTTTCTAATACCTCCGCCGATCGCAAGTCTAACTTGTGATATGCCGGTCCAAAGCCCGGAGAAAAGAGAAGGGTTGGCGGCAACGAGGTAGCTCTATCCTCAGTAAAATATGTATAGTTGCAGCCCGATGGCTGTAGTAAACATGAAGATGAAACCTATGGATGTTATTTATCTATTTATTTATTTATTTATTTAAAATAATCCATTAACAGGCAAAAAGCCCAATTATAAATAGATTAGCTTAGTACTAAAATGAAATAAAAAAAAAAAAACTCTAGCGCACCTGAACCGCTAGAAACACTAATGTTCGAAGAACAGTAGAAGAATCGTGCAGGTTTTGAGTGCATATTCCACCACATGAGCTGCTTATTACGGCCAAACTGTTTCAAATGCCACGTTTTACTTTGGTCTCAAGAATGCGCTATAACTCATATGGTAGAAGGTTTCAGATATTACCACTGGCATGGGTTTCAAAGTTTATGAAAGAAAAACACTTATTAATTATATTCGTTATCAGTTGCTTATTTCACTAAATTTTGAAAGCAGCATCTCATATAACATCAATGAAGAAAATGCTCAGTGCCTGCAGCACTGTAACTGAAGTTGGTGTTTGGGGCTGCGATCCGAAAAATTTGCAGAACTTTGGGAATTGAAACATTGGTTATTTATTTTCATTGTAAATGTTTCCGGTATGAATACTAACTGTAAGCATTTATTGAGACAAAAGTAACACAACCGACTCGTGCTGGCAACCTTCTGCCAGTATCAAAGCCAAGAATATATCACATCTGCTTCATGTTGTTATATTACATTCGAAGTTATAGGAGTATAAAGAAATTTAGGGTTACCTACAGCGAGTTTTTTCAAATAATCGAAAGCTTAATATTTCCTGTTTATTGTCACTACAATATCATTACCAATTAAAATTTCTGAGATAAAACCGCTTAATAAAGATATTGCAAACAAACACAAAACCAACAATAGCTGGCAACCCTATCGTGGCTTTTCAACCAAATTTGGCCTGAATAATGCTTATAATAGGTTCCATTAATTGTATGAAATTCGTATTGATTTCATGACTGCACTGGGAGCTATAGGGCAAAAAGTTTTATTTTCCTGAGCGAATTCTCAAAACCAAAGACACAAAAATTACCATAGCTGGCAGCACCAATCGAAGTTTTCAACCAAATTTCTATCAAACAGAGTTTAGAGTAAGGTGCAGCTACTGTGTCAATTTCATGAAAATCTGGTTACTAATTCACATTTCATAGGGCAAAAAGCAGAGTTTTTTTCTTTGTAATTTTTCAAGATGGCATCACTGGCACAGAGTTGCCCCCAATTCAAAATCGCTTCTATCAAACCTGGTCCTACTTAAGTTCAATGCATTCTGTAAATTTCAATGGTATCTGATTATTGGTTCGTGAATTCCCGTGAACAGAAGTTTTTGATGCTAAAAATATAGGTTAACTGGGAGAGGGTTACCGTTCTTGTCCGACATGAAATTTCCAAAGTTTTACTTTGAACGTGTAGATAAAGCATAAGATTTGTATACAGATTGGTTTTATTGCAAGAAACGGACATTTTTAGGATATTCGATGATTTGAATGTTTTCACTTCCAAATTTTTATTTTTTCAAATTTAAGACACCAAAATTATCATAGCTGGCAGCTCCAACCGAATTTTTCAACCAAATTTCTATCAAACGTGGTTTGAAGTAAGATCCAGCTACTGTGTGAATTTCGTCAAAATCGAACGATTCAATCAGAATTTATAGGGCTAAAAGCAGTTATCTTTTTTAGTGATTTTTCAAGATGGCACCACTGGCACAGAATCACCCGCATTTCAAAATCACTTCTATCAGACCTGGTCCTAGTTAAGACCAATACAGTCTGCAAATTTCATTTAATTCTGCTCATTGGATCGTGAGTTTCCGTGAACAGAAGTTTTTGATGCTAAAAATATAGGTAAATTGGGCAAGGGTTACCAGGCGTGCCCGTTATACCATATCAAATTTTATTTTTTGTCTATGTAAACAAAGCACGAAATTTACATATGAAAGGCTTTTTTTTGAAGAAACGGCATTTTTTCAAGAGAGGCGATAATTTGGAGGTTTTCACTTTCAGTGCTTGCATTAGCTTCAGGGTTGCCAGCACGCTCATCAAAAGCTACACGAATTTACAACTAAATAATACCAATATGTTCTGAAAATTTGGTAATGATTTAATAGCTCTGTCAAAAGTTATCGCAATTTAAAAATTTTCAATTTTTCCCGATCTCTTTTTAGGCACCCAGCGCACACATGGGGTTAAAAAATTCCAAAACATTATCCGATTCACATGTAAAACACGTTCGAAATTTATTCTGTTAACTTTATTTTTGCAAAACTTATTTGTGTACGGAATAATAGGTATATTAAAAATATCACTAAAATGGCCGCCGGCGCCAAAGGGTTAAAGATTTTTAACTTTTTCTGAGACCTGGCACTATTCTGCATATACACCAATGTGTCCTGAAAATTTCAGCTCAATCGGATGGCGCGTTCCTGAGATTTTTTCACTG
This sequence comes from Nemotelus pantherinus, assembly GCA_963978885.1. NCBI lineage: Eukaryota > Metazoa > Arthropoda > Insecta > Diptera > Stratiomyidae > Nemotelus > Nemotelus pantherinus. The sequence continues at coordinate 60,223,957 of OZ022265.1, forward strand.
AAATTTTTTGATGATATATATATATATATATATAGAAATATGAATTTTTGGCCAAAGTGATTTTAATACTAATGTTCTTCTTCGAACATTAGTAAAAATTGAGAAAATTAAGATATGAAAAACAAGAATCAATGACAAAAAAGATAAATAAGATTAAACTTCAGCAAAAATAGTGTTGCGAATATTTCTTTTAAAGGTGGCAATAGAGTGTGGAAGAGGACCAAGTTGGAGGCCATTATGGGTACGTAATAGGCGCAAAACAGGAGAATGAAAGTAAGTTTCAGTACGGGCAAATGGTACATCGAAGACAACGGAGGACCTAATTTGCCTCTCACAATGCCGTTCATTAACCAGGGATGCAACAGATAAGTTTAGATGGCCACGGCAAATTTTGTAAAGAAAGCATTCATCAAGGTAAACTCTGCGCTTTGCGAGGAGAGGGAGATTAAGGAGCAATAACCGTTCATTATAAGGCATATAAGGAAGATTATATTTAAAGAGTAGGGTGCGACTGAACCTTCGTTGAACAGATTCAATAGCATCGGAAAGATAAGCGAAACGAGGAGACCAAACTTGAGTGCAGTATTCAAGTTTGGAACGAACAAGGGTAGCAAATATCTTGACACAAGTAAAAATATTAAAAGAATTGTGACAGGAACGAATAGCAAGGCCAGCAATCCGCGAGGCACTATTAGTAATGTTACGAACATGGATATCAAATTTAAGTTTACGATCAAAGGTTACTCCCAGATCAGTAAAATAATCCACAGAGGCAAGGACGGATTCACAAAGTAGGTAAGGAAAGGTATTAGTCTGGGACTTCAGAGAATAAGACATGGCAAAACACTTTGAAACATTTAACGGTAGGCAGTTAGAGTTACACCAATCAGTAAGAGAGTTCAAATCATCCTGAAGAAGTAGATGATCATCTGAGCTACTGATTATTCGAAATAATTTTAAGTCATCTGCATAGAGCAAACAAGATGACGACAGAATCATAGGAAGATCATTCATGAAGAGGTTGAATAATAGAGGGCCTAATATAGAACCTTGAGGTACACCAGAAGAGGGCGAAAAGGGTAAGGACGAAACGCCAGAGAGGGAGACAAAACACGTGCGGCTAGTTAAAAACGAAAATAACCAAGAAAGTAAGGGTTCACAGATGCCATAGTGGTTTAACTTGAGAAGCAGAAGATCGAAATTGACAGAATCAAATGCCTTAGAAAAATCAGTATATACAGCATCAACTTGAGAGTTCCGATCTAACGCCGAGGACACAGCATGAGTAAATTCAATGAGGTTCGTAGCAGTGGACCGACCTTTAATAAAACCATGCTGCTGAGGTGAGAAAGTGTACTTAAGAGAGTCGTAAATTTTGGTAAACACAAAACGCTCAATGATTTTTGAGAAACAGGGAAGGATAGAAATAGGACGATAATTTGAGGCAACATTGCGTTCACCAGATTTGAAAATAGGGAAAATGCTTGCAAGCTTCCAGGAGGAAGGAAATTTACCAGAACTAAGACTTAAATTGAATAAAATTGATAGGGGGACACATAAAGAGGAAGCAAGATTTTTCACAAAAAAATTAGGAAGGCCATCAGGACCAGGAGAGTAACTAGAATCAAGGGAACATATAAGGGATTCAACTTCAAGAGGATTAGTCGAGAGTGAAGAGAGACAAGGAGGGTGATTAAAAGGGACACTATAAGAAGAGGGAACCAAAGAATCAGAGTATACAGAAGAGAAAAACATTGCGAAGAGATCACAAACATTCTGAGGAAGAGCAGCAGTGATATCATTAAATGTAAGGGAGTCAGGGATAGGAGAGGAGGATTTTAAGGAGCGAAGGTACGACCAGAAGTTTTTGGGGTCATTCGAAAGCAAAGTAGATTCAATATGCGACAGATAGCTGCGCATGGCAAGCCTTATTTGATACTTAGCAGCAGCACGAAGACGAGAAAAATCAGCGTAGTCCTGGGCGGAATTAGAGCTCAAAAATTTGCAACGTGCTGCATTTTTAATACCCAGGGCACACTTAACAGTCTCAGTGAACCAAGGAGCATCATTACGCTTACGCAAGCGAAAGGTTGGAGTATGAACAGTGATTAACTCAAGGAGAACAGAATATAGTTTCTTAGCAGCATTGTCAATATCAAGACCTCGAAACAAGCCAAACCAATTAATAGAGTTGAGATCGAGAGCTAAGAGATCAAATCTAGTTCTTTTGAAATTGAAACAAGGTTTGTCGGAGACTCTGGCACGATTAGATAGACTAACAACAATGTCAACAAAGAGGGGAGGATGATGGGGATCAGGGTTCGTATAAGGCGCAATGGAGGGAGAAAGCAAAAACGATGAAGGTTCAATATTAGAAAGAATGACATCAAGGATCCTATTGTTTACATTAGGGACATAGTTAAATTGCTTAAGTGAGCAAGATGAAAGGAAAGATGAGAAAGCAATGGAAATATTATTGTGAGAAACAATACGGGAAAAACCAGAGTCCCATTGGACAGATGGAATATTAAAATCACCACAGATGATGACAGACGAAGAAGGAAAATTTATGTTAAGGTAGGATGATAGCTCAGTGAAAAAACATTCATAAGTTGAAAAGGGAGAGTTGCACGGAATATATACGGAGGCCACAAACAACGAAGATTTAAGTGACATGGACACACAAACTGCTACACATTCTACAGGAAGACTGGGAACGAAATCAGCGCAGAGTTTACTTTGAAAGGAATTAAGCACGGCAATGAGTACCCCGCCACCATCAGATTTCATAGTTGCGGAGCGGTTACGATCACAACGGTATACAGTATGTAATGGGAAAAATTCAGAGCTGAAGATATCATCAACAAGTCAGGTTTCAGAGAGGCAGATTAGGTGATCCATTTCCAGTAAAGAAGCAGTTTTAAACTCATCCAACTTAGTCCTCATGCCACGAACATTCTGATAATATAAATATATTTTTTGATGCTTAAGGACTATTTGCGGGCTCTTCTGTTGTTGGCTGGGCGAAAATTCCCACGATGTTCAAAAGGCTTGACCAGCGTCCCAGGTGGCCAAAACTTCGGATTGGCAACAATGTCAAGCCCAACAGGTAGAATAAGTTTAAACGAAGCTATAAATCGTCGAGGTTGGATGTCTTTGGTCAGTTTGATGCAATCGAAGATGTGCGGCGTATAACCAAGTTTATTACATACGTAGTTTTCAACAGCTTCAGTGGACGTATCACATGCAAAGCGGGATACAAACACCTGAAGAGGAGGTGAAATTATGCGTAGAGTTGGCAAATCGGCAGAGACATTTGTATCGCTTTGCAGTATCGCTGAGAAAGAAGAACGCTGAGTACCGTGATCAGACGGAGGAACCGTGTTCAGTATCGTTGAACCAGAAGATTTAGCCGGTGAATTAGGAAGCACCTCAACTACATTTGCTGACACGATCGGAGACTTATCTCTGCAGGTGGCAGCCAGACTGAGTCTGGAAATCCACACGTGCCGAGCGTGCTCAGCACGGCAGGGGCTCGGATTCTGCAGGCCCCAACCTCATATAAGACTGCAATGGAGGACCCTGGTTGCAGTGGAAGCTCACAGGTTACCATCGTGGAAGACTCCATGGCCAGCAAGTTTTCGGACTTGCTGATAGCATCCCCCTGATCAGAGGCTCCGGAAAGGCGAGTACAGCATCAGCTGGAAGTCCAACTACGGCTGTACCAGGGAAAAAGATGTTTCTTCCCGAATCCTCACATAAGAGGAGAAGGGATGCATTAGAGGAGGCAACTCCGGCTAGTGCGAATGAGACGCTCGCAGGCAGTACAGATAATAATAGTGCTCATTCCTCTGAACTCTGGAAAACTGTGGAGGCTCTCAGTTGCAGACAACGTTGGAAACTGCGCAAAAGGGGCAAGCTGCCGGCGAAGGCTGACAGAGAGACAAATGCAGTATTAACTGCAGGTGTTTCCATGGATACTGGATGTCAGGCACCGAAACCTCTGAGCCGACCTGGGGTAGCGAAAGAATGGTTGGCTGGTGATGCTAAGGCCGCAAGTTCAGAACAGAAATGTTCTGGACCGGTGGCTGGATGCAAAGCCAAGCCGAATTGACTTTGTGAACCAGGGAAAGCTCTCAACCGTCGACAGAAGAGGACTCTGCTTAAGAAATCGATGATTCCTAATGCAAATCGGGATTCAGTGACGACGCTGAAAGGTAAGGAGGGACCGGTTACACCGAATATCTCCCAGCCGGCCAGCACAGATGCCAAATCTGCCAGCGGTGGCGCACGAAAGAAACGCAAGGTTGAAGCGAAAGCGGATGCCTGCGTCTTTGAGCGCAAGGTACCGAAAGGTGTCAAAATCTGCGAGAGAGATATCGCAAAGGCTGGCCCTTCTGGCACAAACACACCATCCGCAAAAGTAGGGAGGAGAACGTACGCAGAGGCTGCGTCTTCTTCGCTCGTTGTTGTGATAGGTGTGACTGACAAGGGTGGCAAACTGACCGAAGGTCAGTGCGCTATCCTTAAGAACGAACTGTCAGGACCCCCAAGTCACCTGCTCCAATCAAACATCTAAGGAGTGGCTCACACAGATCGTTCTGAAATCGGGTACTGGCAGTCGGTCCCTGCCAAGGGATCCAAAGACATCAACTCCGGACGTTTCTGTGCCTGAAGGTATAAGATTTTTCCAGATCAACTTGCAGCATACCAAGGCTTCGTCCTACCTATTGAGCGAAAAATTGAAAAAATTGCAATCTTCCCAATACATTGCACTTGTACATGAACCGTGGGTTCGAGGCGGTAGGATCTACGGACTCAGTTCAACAACGGGGGCCAAAATCTTTTATGGTGAGAGATCAATACGGCCGAGGACTTGTGTTCTGGCTTCCAATCTGCTTGGTGCCACCATGCTCGGACAGTTTTCAAGCCGGGACCTGTCCGCGGTCGTCGTACTATACCGAGAAAATGGTAGGCTTAAGCGCACGATAGTCGCCTCAGCTTACTTTCCCTTTGACTCCTTACTCCCGCCGCCGATACGGGAGTTGAAGGACCTAGTCCTGTACACTGAATTGAAGACACTGGAACTTGTGGTGGAATGCGATGCCAACTCCCAGCATACCAGCTGGGGCAGCAACAAATGTAACGCCAGGGGTAAAAGTCTCTTTGATTTTATAACTTCTGCCGGGCTGATGATTTTAAACACTGGGACTACTCCCACATTTGTCACCCCAAACAGAAGGTGGTCATTGATGTATCGCTATGCTCATCTGGAATGGTTGGATCAATGACTGGATTGAAAGTATCAGATGAGGATTCACTTTCTGATCATCCCTACTTGGTGTTCTCTTTAGCCACGGATCTAACACCCGTGGTGGAAAGAAGAAACCCAAGAAACACTGATTGGCCTAAGTTCAATCGGCTTCTTGCAGACAGAACGCGTCCTAGTGGTAGGATAAAATCACCAAAAACAATTGAATCCCAGTTGAGCACTCTGAATAGAGACATAATAAGTAGCTATGAAGAGGCCTGCCCGATCAGTAAGAGCAGATGTGGTGAGACGGTTCCCTGGTGGAATCGGGAACTACAGAAGCTAAGGAAACGTAACAAGAAAATTCTCAACAGAGCTTGTAAGAGCAACACTGAGGATGACTGAATCGCCTACAGAACTTTGCAGAGAACGTATAAGAAGCTGGTGAGGACCTCTAAGAGGGAATCATTTAGATCTTACTGTGAGAGACTGGAAGGCGCACGGGAAACGTCTAGGCTTTGCAAAGTCCTAGAGAAGGATCAATCAGCTAAGCTAGACTCTCTAAAATGCTCGGATGTTGACTTTACCAAGTCCAAAAAGGAGTCTTTGCAGACTTTACTTGGGACTCACTTCACAGGAGCTCCGGTGATTGAGTAGGAGAAGGCAACTGCGCCTATGACGGAAATCCCTGCTCTTCGCAGCAGTAGGAAGTGCTGGTACACAACAAAATCTGTGGTCACTAGTAAAAAGGTCAGGGATGCAATCATGTCTATTGGAAATTTCAAATCGCCGGGCCTGGATGGTATCTATCCAGTATGCTTAGGGAGGGAATTGACCACTTGGGGGCGGACCTGAGAGAAATCTTCTGGACATGCCTAGCCTTGGGGTATGTTTCGTCACCTTGGTGAGAGGTTTTGGTAGTTTTTATACCTAAACCGGGGAGAGATGACTATTCCGATCCAAGGAACTTTAGAACGATCAGCTTAACTTCGTTTATGTTTAAATACCTAGAGAGACTTGTCAAACGACACATACGCACTACGGCGCTTAGGTTTAACCCTTTGAATGATGAGCTACATGCATACCAGCGAGGAAAATCATGCGAGTCGGCCCTGCATTTTCTGGCGGCCAGAGTTGAAGGAGCGATCTGAAATTGTGAGTATGCATTGGCGATATTTGTGGACATTGAAGGGGCCTTTGATTGCGCGCCCTATGTGGAACTATGTGATGCTGCGAAAGGTCATAGCGTGGACGATGTCTTAGTTAAATGGATACTTAATATGCTGACGCAGAGATGGTTGCTGGCGGAAGCTGGATCCGACTGCTACTTAAGAACAGAGGTGACAAACGGATGGCCTCAAGGGGGAGTCCTATCACCGCCCCTGTGGAGTATGCTATTCGACTCCCTGCTTAACGAACTGCAACAAGAAAGGCTGCACGCGCAGGTTTATGCTGATGACGTGGCCGCACTGGCTGTTGGTAAAGATCTGAATGTGGTATGTAGAAATACACAGCGTGCATTGGATCTGATTGACAACTGGTGTTCGAGGCACGGCCTAACAGTGAATCCTGGTTAGACGAAAATTGTTTTGTTTACCAGGAAAAGAAAACTGGAAGGGCTAGTGCTTCCGAACATGAAGGGTGTAACACTTCAACTTTCAAATGAAGTCAAATATCTTGGAGTAATCTTGAACAAAAAACTTCTCTGGAAGAATTAAGTGGAAGTGAAGCTTACTCATCCTTTGAAAGCTTTCAGGCAGTGCAAGAGAGCTTTTGCTACCACATGGGGTCTAAAGCATCGTGTAGTAGTTTGAATCTACACAGCAATAATTAGGCCAATGTTCATGTACGCATCCGTGGTGTGGTGGACTATCGTGAAGCTGTTGTGTGGTCGAAAAAAGTTAGCCACGCTGCAAAGGACGGTGTGCCAGGGTGTCTGTGGTGCCATGAGCACTACTCCGGGTGCGGTCTTTGATGCGCTTCTCAATCTGCCTCCTTTCGACATTCAAGTTCAGAGTGTGGCGATGAGCTCTGCCCATTGACTAGCTCAGCATGGCTTATGGGTAGGTGAAGACGATGTGGGGCACTGCTCTATTAGGGGTTCGATGCGTGAGATCTCTCCTATTCTCACTATGCTTTCGGACGCTCGAGTGCCCTTCCTCGACTTCGGAAGAAGGTACGAAGTAATCCTCTTGAGCAGAAGTAACTGGGACGACCCAGATCTGTGTACGAAGAGATATTCTGAGATCTTCTTCACGGACGGCTCGAGGGCAGATGGTAGATCTGGAGTTGGTGTCTATCTAAATTCATTGAATGACAGGTGGGATTTTTCTCTTGGAGAGCAGGTTTCGATTTTTCAAGTATAAATATTTGCTATCCTGAGTGCTGCCTGTTGGGCAATTGAAGAAAGATAGAGGGGAAAAGGCATTGCTATTTGCAGTGATAGTCAAGCTGCACTGATGGCGGTGCGTAGACCCCTGACTAACTCGAAAATTGTCCAAGTGTGCAGAGCATGATTTAACTCTGTCACCAGATTCAATATAGTGCATCTGCTCTGGATACCGGGTTACTGTGGTGTTGAGGGAAATGAAATTCCTGACGCCATTGCGAAGCAAGTTTCGGGACCTCCCCTGAATCCGACTTGAGTGTGCCGACCGCATCTGCACGTGCCATTACTCGAAGGTGAGTAGATGATGCTCACAAAGATAGATGGATGACTGCTGATGTGGCCAGGCACACGAAGGTCTTCCTTTCGGAACCCAACCATGTGACCGCAGGATTCTTGCCCAATAAGAGCAGAAAAGTTTGCAGAGCCATGATGGGCATTCTGACTGGACACAACTGCCTAGGAGGACATATGTACTGAATAGATGTTGTACAAGATGACCTTTGCTTATCCTGCCTAGAACAGGCTGACTCTGCGGAGCATTTGCTCTGTGAATGACCAGCGTTTGCGCATCTCAGATATCAATGCTTTGGCTGGGATGTTGAACGCATGCAGAGGATAGCCTCTTTTCCCCTATCAGTGATCCTGGAAGTCCTGGAAGTCAAGAAGTCTGGGAAACTATGGTAGGCAGGGGGAAATGAGTACAATGGGTCCTTTGGCCTGAGTGCTTAGAGGTGCCAATGCGTCTCTTCCCCAACCCACACACACACACACCCACACTCACATACACCACGTGTTTGCTTCAGTTTCTAGTTTAAGAGTGAAAATTACTGTAAATATTAATATTCTTTCTAATATTGCTTTTTTCACCATTAACTATGTTGAGAACTGATCACTTTGAAATGAACTGCAACATTAATATATACATTTTCTACAATAATAATTAATATCTTGTAACGAGCGCACAATCATGACAGCACTTAAGTGAAACACAACCTTCAACCGGTCCCACAACATGTACACATAGCCTTTGTCGAGACTCGAATAGATCGATGAGAAAGGAAGATTGACAGCTACTCCTTCTTCTTCAGCGGATCGTCCTCGTGTGCGGACGTAAAACACGAGCGCTAGTAGTAGAGCACAATTTTATACATTTATACTTCCGGACAATAAATTAGGTTAAGTTGTAGTCTAAGCTTCGTGGTTTCAGTTGTTCCAGTGGCGCCCAACTCGTAGGCAAAACCCTGTTAGTAAGATGCCGAAGGAAAGTGCAGCAACACCGAAGCAGCCAGACTCGAACATCGTCTTGACACAAGACCAGTTCCAGTAACTTTTCGAATGTGTTCGCCGCCCGGCAGTTTCATGCCCGGCTCCAGCTAAATCAGGCAACATTGCCAAGTGTGCCTCGCGATTTTCGGGAGAAGCCAATGAGGATGTTGAAGCGTTTATCGACGCTATAGTAGTCTACAAACAATGTGTTTGCATTAGTGATGATAATGCTCTAAAAGGGTTACCAATGCTATTGGAGAAACTGACTGCCACGTGGTTCCAGGGAGCAAAAAAACACTCTATTGACTTGGGAAGAAGCCTTAGTAGGTCTGAAGCAAGTGTTCGGATGCCGGAAACCACCATACCGCATATTCCGTGAGCAGGGGGCCTATTATGAATCAAAATCCGAAATCGGAATTCATACGATATCGTATTTTCGTATTATGATTTGCTATTTGCACGGGAACCCGCCAACTTCAGATTGTAAATTCCGAAGGCGAGTTGTCTAATCCGACAGCTCATTTGTGGTCGGATTTTTTGGCGAATTCTGGCGGATTTTTACTAATTTTCGAAGAAAAGTAGTATTAAACTCGTTTCGCCGAAAATTCATATTTCTTTATATATATATATATATATATATATATATATATATATATATATATATATATATATATATATATATATATATATATATATATCGTCGCTGTAAAATCAAACCGGCATATCTGCAAAAAGCATATTTTTCACCAGAGCGCTTTAAAGTTTTCGCGTGTGGGGTGTTTCCTCACAAATGCATACCGGGAAAACACCATTAGACGGCTTTGTATTCAACTATACGATATGCTGGTGCGACATAAAAATAGACGGGAAAGAGAGGAATTTTTTGATACCAAAAACTCAAAAACTCAATTTTTGCAGATATGCCGGTTTGATTTAACAGCGACGATATATATATATATATATATATATATATATATATATATATATATATATATATATATATATATATATATATATATATATACATATATATATATATATATATATATCATCAAAATGATTAAGGAAGATAAGCTCTGAAGTGGCCGATCCGATTAAACTGAAACTTTCGGAGAACGTAGATGCATTTAGTAGGTAGGTACGACTTGCTAAAATTCAGATATCCTAAACCTTTTGGCGGCGGCGAGCGTTTTAGTGGATTTTGAGGTACTCCTATATTTCCAAGCAGCATGAATTTTTGTTCAATAAAAGTATTGGGAATGAAAACTTATTATGTTCTAAGCTTGTTTATGGTAAAGAATTGGAAATTTTGAGCCGTGTGTGGGTGCAGCGTACCTAAAAGTAGGCAAGGATTTTCTTTCAAATTTTGATTTGTCATTACTTCTGACAAAAACACTGGATCATCGTGAAATTTGCAGAGCGTATTTATGTTGACTAAAGTTTAATACACATGGATTTCCAGGGTCGTGTGGGTAACCCTGTAGCTGCGGCAGGCTCTTGAAAAAAAATCCTTCAAATCATTGAACCTCCTGAAAATTTTTTTGATTTTTGACAATAATTTCAAATCATTGATAAGTTTTAACGTTTGTGCATCGTGTCAATTTGAAATTTTTAAAAATTCGATTTGCATAAGAACGGCATCCCATCACTAAATTACCTCTATTTTCAGCACTCGAAAGTTCTGTTCACGAGAACTGACGACCGGATTATCCGATCATAACGAAGTTCACAGAACGTGTTGGTATCAACGAGGAGCAGGTCTGATAGAAGTGATTTTGAATTAAGGGAAACCCTGTGGCAGTGGTGCCATCTTGAAAAATCACTGAGAAAAAAAACAGCTTTTGCCTATAACTTCCGATTCAGCCATCAGATTTAATCAAAATTCACACAATACTTGGATCTTACTTAAGGGAACAATTGATGAAAATTTGGCTGAAAAATTAGAATAGGATTGCCAGCTATGGTGATTTTTGTCTCCTAAGTCTTGCAAATTTGCTCAGCCAAATAAAGCTTTTTTCCCTATAACTTCCGGTGCAGTCATGATATCAAAATGAAGTTTATGCAGTAAATAAATTTTGATGTGAGCCAAATGTCATAGGAATTTCGTACAAAAATCGTGAAAGGGCAGCCAGCTATGATAATTTTTGTAATTTTTTGGAATTTCTTTACTGCGCGATTATGTCATTAGATTTGCAAATGGGAACGATCCTGTTATGAAAATTAAAAACAAATATTAACGCTTTAAAAATTTGAAAAGTTTTGAGGGTGGTTACCCTAAAATTTTTTTCACCCGTATAACTTCTACCGCAGTGATTCAATCGAAACGAAATTTATTGGTTGGGTTAAGTTTAACGTGAAGCAGATTTGGTATATATTTTGCTTTGCTGCTGACACAGGCTAACCAGCTTTAGCCATTTTCGTAACTATTGCATCAACTGATGCTTCAAACTACATACACATATGCAATACATTTGCAATAAAACTAAGAAACCTATTTTTAAATTTTCCGAGTTTTGAACATTTTTTGGATGGGAGCTTCAAACAACGTTAACCGCTAAAGCTTTCGACGAAATCCTCCGATGAGAACGAAATTCAAAGGAAAAGTTGATTTAAGTATGAGCTTGTGAAGGTAAACTTATTGCTGCTTCGTTGGGAAAATGTTGCCAGCACTGAACATTTTCATAATTTGTCTTATAGTTGAGTTTTCTTGCTTTGAACAAGGAATGGTTGATATGATTCAACAAAAAAGTGTATTACGTCTTTCCACATTGTCACTCAAAGACAATTTCTTCGAAAATTAGTTTTCTAGCGGTTCAGGTGCGCTAGAGTTTTTAATTTTCGAATTCCTTTTTTTTCACAGTGCGATTGATATACGTAAGTAAAACCTGGAATTCGGGTAACTGGTGGACACCGTGTGTTATAAACCGTAATTTTGCCACCAATTTTAGAATTCGTGATATTACATTCTTATAAGATTCTCCTTAACTACTGGACTTATTTCGACTTATTAAATTTTAATCCTTATTTTTTGTTATTTTCGACTGACCATACTTGGGCAAAGCAAAATAAATTGCCATATAGTCAATGTTAGCAAGAAATATTGAAACTTCGTGTCACTTTTTACTAATGTTCGAAGAAGAACATTAGTATTAAAATCACTTTGGTCAAAAATTCATATCTCTATATATATATATATATATATATATATATATATATATATATATATATATATATATATATATATATATATATATATATATATATATATATATATATATATATATATATATATATATATATATATACCATATATATATATATATATATATATATATATATATATATATATATATATATATATATATATATATATATATATATATAAACCATATATATATATATATATATATATATATAAATTTCAGTGACAAAATCTCAGGAACGCGCCATCCGATTAAACTGAAAATTTCAGGACACATAGGTGTGTTTGCAGAATAGTGCCAGGCTTCACAAAAAGTTAATAATCTTTGACCCTTTGGCGCCGGCGGCCATTTTAGTGATATTTTTAATATACCTATTATTCCGCACACAAATAATTTTTGCAAAAATAAAGTTGACGAAATAAATTTCGAACATGTTTTACATGTGAATCGGATAATGTTTTGGAATTTTTTAACCCCATGTGTGCGCTGGGTGCCTAAAAAGAGAAAGGGAAAACCTGAAAATTTTTAAATTACGATAACTTTTGACAGAGCTATTCAATCCTGACGAAATTTTCAGAACATATTGGTATTATTCAGTTGTAGATTTGTGTTGCTTTTAATGAGCGTGCTGTAGCTAGGGCAGGCACTGAAAATAAAAACATCCAAATCATCGTCTCTCTTGAAAAAATGCCGCTTCTTCAAAAAAAACCCACATGTAAATCTTGTGCTTTGTTTATATACACAAAAAAAATTTGATGTGGTATAACGGGCACGCCTGGTAACCCTTGCCCAATTTACCTATATTTTTAGCATCAAAAACTTATGTTCACGGAAACTCACGATTCGATAAGCAAATTAATTGAAATTTGCAGAATGTATTGACCTTAAATAGGACCAGGTCTGATAGAAGTGATTTTGAAATGCGGACGATTCTGTGCCAGTGGTGCCATCTTGAAAAATCACTAAAAAAGATAACTGCTTTTAGCCCTATGAATTCTGATTGAATCGTTCAATTTCGACGAAATTCACACAGTAGCTGTACCTTACTTCACGTTTGATAAAAATTTGGTCAAAAAATTCGGTTGGAACTGCCAGCTATGATAAATAATTTTGGAGTCTTAAATTGAAAAAATTAAAAATTTGGATGTGAAAACATTCAAACCATCGAATATCCTACAAAATGTCCGTTTCTTACAATAAAACCAATCTGTATACAAATCTTATGCTTTATCTACACGTTCAAAGTAAAACTTTGGAAATTTCATGTCGGAAAAGAACGGTAACCCTTTCCCAATTTATCTATATTTTTAGCATCAGAAACTTCTGTTCACGAGAATTCACGAACCGAAAATTAGATACAGTTGAAATTTACAGAATACATTGGACTTAAGTAGGACCAAGTCTGATAGACGCGATTTTGAATTGTAGGCAACTCCGTGCCAGTGGTGCCATCTTGAAAAATTACAAAGAAAAAAACTGCTTTGTGCCCTATGAAATGTGAATAAGTTACCAGATTTTCATGAAATTGACACAGTAGCTGAACCTTACTCTAAACTCTGTTTGATAGAAATTCGGTTTAAAAATCGATTGGTGCTGCCAGCTATGGAAATTTTTGTGTCTTTGCTTTTGAAAATTCGCTCAGGAAAATAAAACTTTTTGCCCTATAACTTCCAGTGCAGTCAATACAAATTTCATACAATTAATGAAACCTATTATAAACATTATTCAGGCCAAATTTGGTTGAAAACCCACGATAGGGTTACCAGCTATTGTTGGTTTTGTGTTTGTTTGCAATATCTTTATTAAGCGGTTTTATCGTAGAATTTTCAATTGGTAATGATATTGTAGTGACAATAAACAGCAAATATTAAATTTTCCATCATTTGAAAAAACTCGCTGCAGGTAACCCTAAATTTCTTTATACTCCTATAACTTCGAATGCAATATAACAACGTGAAGCAGATGTTATATATTCTTGGCTTCGATACTGGCGAAAGGTTGCCAGTACGAGTCGGTTGTGCTACTTTTGTATCAATAAATGCTTACAGTTAGTATTCATACCGGAAACATTTACAATGAAACGAAATAACCGATGTTTCAATTCCCAAAACTCTGCAAATTTTTCGGATCGCAGCCCCAAACACCAACTTCAGTTACAGTGCTGAGGCACTGAGCATTTTCTTCCTTGATGTTATATGAGATGCTGCTTTCAAAATTTTGTGAAATAAGCAACTGATAACAAATATAATTAACCCGTGTTTTGCTCTCATAAACGTTGAAATTCATGCCAGTCAAACCTTCAAACCTTCTTCCATATGAGTTATAATGCATTCAGACGAAAGTAAAACGTGGCATTTGAAACAGTTTGGCCGTAATAAGCAGCTCATGTGGTGGAATATGCACTCAAAACCTGCACGATTCTTCTACTGTTCTTCGAACATTAGTGTTTCTAGCGGTTCAGGTGCGCTAGAGTTTTTAAATTTAAATAGCTATTTTGACACTTGATTGGAAATATATTGGAAATCTGGAAACGATTTAGCCCATTCGAGTGAAGCTGTCTGCAGTTTAAAACAGGTATTAAATTCCGATTTCGGAATAGATCATAATACGAAATTCCGATCATGGGTGAGTCGGAAAATTTTACGAATTCCGATTTCGGAATTTGAATCATAATAGGACCCCTGTTCAGTAGAGACCAGAGTGACATGGAGCCCACAAATATATTTGTGAGCAGAGCCAGAGCCCTGTTGGCGCAAATTTCAATAGAGCCTGAATTGCACGAAAACCATAAGCTTGAAATGGTTTACGGGCTTTTGAATCGCAGGTTAAGGGAACGATTACCACGGGATCAAGTGGAAAATTTCAACCAGTTGATGGAGAAGGTACGTGGAATTGAGGCAAACTTTCTGGAAGAAAGCAAGACAACCCCGATTAAAAAGGTAACAGGACCTGTCTCCCAAAACCAAATTACGACCTCGTTGTGATGTTTGTCGAATTTTCGGTCACACTCAGAACGAGTGCAGAAAGTGGGCTAAAGTGAGTTTTAAGACTGATGGCAATACGCGTACAGAAAATACAAAAACGATATCGAACTTGCTCACTCAGAGTACTTTGAAAAGTGACATTAAGTGCTATGGATGCGGAACATTGGGGTACATTAAATCGCAATGCCCAAAGTGTCATGCCAATAAACATTCGTTGAATGCTGAGCTGTTGTCTGCCGACATAGATTGCCCGAGCAGTTGAGGGCTCGTACCAATTGATGTACACGGAATATCAGGCCTTGCATATGTGGACACAGGTGATAAGTGTAGTATTGCCGGAGCAAAGTTGTACCACCATTTTAAATCACTAAACATGTTTGCTGTTAAAAGGGAATTATGCCTCACATTAGCCGATAGCAAGACGAGACAAGTGACAGCTCTTGAATATAGCACATGTGTTCGATTGAATGGTCACCGAATACAAACAAAGTTTCTCGCAAAACCTAAGCACGCGGAAAGCAAATCGCTTCTTGGAATAGATTTCTTGTCCGATGCTGCGTTGGTTTTGAATATTGCCGAAAGACAATATTATTTCGCGGATTCTCCGTTGGAGCCTAATTGCAAAATGCAATGTGCAGTTCAAAGTATGGACGTCTCATTGCAACGTGACGAAGCTAAGGATACCACACCCAGTGCGAGGAATATACTGAATGACATAATAAATCGTTTTTTTGTGGGATATTTGAAGATAAAAATGAGGCGACACCATATGCGGAACATTCTATAAAGCTTACAGTAGATGAGCCCATAGCAGTCCCACCATACCGTTTGTCCCCTGCAAAAGCGAAAATTCTTCAAACGGAAATCGAGATACAGATTTGGATTATTGAAGAGTGTGATACTCCATTTGCAGTTCCAGTTGTTCTGCTAACGAAAAAAGGTGGAACCCCGCGAGTGGCCATCGATCATTGAGAACCGAATCGAAAGACAATACCAGATCACTACCCACTGCCACGCATCGATGATCTTCTGCATGCAACAAAGCAGTCATGCTACATGTTGACCATCGACTTAAAGTCAGGATATTGGCAGATTGCGGTAAAATAAAAGAACAGAGATAAGACCGGCTTCGTTACTCCATTTGGTCTTTACAGATTCGTACGCATGCTTTCGGGCTACGTAATGCGCCTGCCAAATTCCAGCGACTTATCGATTATTTTCTTCGGGGTTTGCCTGAAGTATTCATCTTGTCATATCTTGATGACATGATAATAATCTCAAGTGATTTTACAACGCTCGTATCAGACCTTCAACACGTATTCACTCGACTGAGACTATTCAAATTGAACGCCACCAGGAAAAAATGTCATTTCGGATGCACAAGTGTTAAGTAATTGGGCCATGTGCTAGCCCCAATGGGTATCCAAAAAGACCCAGACAAGATTCGAGCGATAATGGAAGTACGGCCACCTATAATCGTAAAGCAATTGATGTCGTTCTTGCAACTATGCAGTTGGTTCCGAGGGTTTGTGTCAAAGTTCGCCGAAATTTCTCGCCCACTCTGCATTTTAACCCGAAAACATGCGAAGTGGGAATGGGGAAAATTGAAGGAAACTGCCGGGCAGAAATTAAAGCAAGTTCTTACAACAGCTCTAGTTCTACGCCAAGCAGACTTAATGGAATTTGTTTTAAAAATCCGTGCGGGTTTAGCTTCTCTTCTGTTGCAATACAGCATAGCAAAATGCTCAGTCTTTCCTTGGCCATCTTGCTCCCTTTACACTTTTCGCCTTTTCTCACAAGGCTTTTGGTTGATAGCTGCCTATTAAACAAACCAGTTTCGTCCGCATTAAACTGATCTTCAACTCTATATTCCTTTAAAATGTCAAGTAATGTAAGTATTCAATGCGCCGCTGCTTCATAGTCAACATTTGCACTTTCACCGGATAATGCTCTAAACTGGATATTATTTCGCAACCAATGCTTTCACTTGAAGTAATGGCAATGGAAGTATCGGCACTTCTTACAAAATTATAGAACTTTTTCCTTGATAGGCTCAAGCTGCGTCTTCTTCAATTTCCGTTTTCTTTCTAGATTAGCATTTTGGTTGAATGCTGTTAAAATCCATTGTTTATTCTTGATAATGTTAACGACTGTAGATTTCGCTATTTTATATTTTTCCGCTTAAAATAAAACAAATAAACAAATTTAGTTCTACACTTGACTTTTTTGTGCCAATTTCCGCCTGGAAAAAAATCTTAAACATAAATACATTTCACTACAAATAATTTTCTTCCAGCCTATAATGCAAAGCCAAACTTAAAAAAAAAGTAAATTTGCACTATGTCACAGTGGCGAAATTATATTTATTCATTATTTTCATTTTCATTTCAGTAGCCAGACAGATTTTTCATAGAAAAACCAAAGTGGTCAACGTAAAAAGGTGGAATGTAATGTGACGTTTTACAGACTTACGGTCAAGTTACAGGTTAGACAGGTGGTCAGCTTATATATATATATATATATATATATATATATATGTATATATATATATATATATATATATATATATATATATATATATATATATATATATATATATATATATATATATATATATATATATATATATATATATATATACATATATATATATATATATATATATATATATATATATATATATATATATATATATAATATATATATATACATATATATCTATGTATATATATATATATATATATATATATATATATATATATATATATATATATATATATATATATATATATATATATATACTATATATACAGGGTGTGTGGTACTCGGTGGACACTTTTGTAAGGACGCATTCCTTGATATATTTTGGGCAAAAAATCGTTCTACAGGGTGGAATCTGCGGAGTTACAGGGTAGTCAAGAAAAGGTTTTCGTACCTGTACCCTGACTCACTTAAATCGTTATATCGTCAAAATTAATTATTACAACGCTAACTTGTATTGCTTGTTTTTTATGAAAATAAATTACCTTTAGTTTGATGCAACATTCTTAAGTGTAACTGTACCTGATCTTGAGATATTTATTTCAAAACACAAGACTTTGGCACTTCTACCCCGAAAATTATGTGTTCAATCTTGGAAATCTCATCAAAAGATGCAATTTTAAAGTTATTTTTTATAGGCCATATTGTTGGCTATAAAAATTGCATACATACTTATGACTTAGATTTTACCATTTCGCAAGTAGTAAGCGAAAATACATATCGCATAAAAAATAAATATGCCGTAAAGTGGCCCTCGAAAAGAAAAGTTTAAATTGTTATTTGTTCTTAAGTATTTTTACTGCGCATTTATTACTTTTTAAACTATCAATAAAATAAACAAAATTAAAATTAGTTTCAACATAATTGAAGCACCTACCTGGATGTTAAAGGTGAAATTGGGTACAGTTCTTCGCCTTTAGTAATGGATTACGTAAAAAAATTAAGACCCTATAAAAACAGAACCACTTTCAAATTTTTGTCAGTCTCGGTACATTAATCGAACTAGAAGATATCACTAAAATTTCAAACATAAATTCAAAATGTCCCACTACACTAATGACGAATATGCAGATATTATGTACGTATATGGAGAGTGCCGGGGAAGTTCACAAGCGGCGCAATCTTTGTATCAACATAGATATCCCCATCAACGGATTCCTGGGCGGAGAGTATTTCAACAACTATACACCAAGATTCGGGAAACTGGCACCGTAAGGACGAGCCAAGTAAACGCAAATCCTGTGCCTGCAATTGCTGTACGGACCGATGAAGAAATACTGCATGCAGTGGAAACTGACCCATCAATCAGTATTCGACGATTGGCGTTGCAGTTTAACGTGTCTACGTGGAAAGTTTGGAGTGTTTTAAAAGCAGCCTGTTTACATCCCTACCATCACACACCAATGCAGGAGCTGCTACCGATCGATTTGCCCAAAAGGATAGAAGTCTGCAATCACTTGAGAAACAATTAGACAACGAACATTTTTTGAACACCATTCTCTGGACGGATGAGGGCTTATTTACCAGGGACGGTATCACAAACTTTCATAATTAACATACGTGGGCTGAGAGCAATCCACACACGAGAAAGACTTCATCATTTCAGCATAGGTTCAGCGTTAATTTATGGGCAGGAGTGATTAGTAACGATTTAATTGGACCTATTAGGCTCGCGCCAGCTTTAAATAGTACCAATTACTAACATTTTTTAAGACATGATCTGCTTACAAAATTTTTGAATTGCGATAGCTTTGACCAGATTATCCGATCATTATGAAACTTAAAGGACATATTGATATTACTAAGTTGTAGACTCGTGTAGTTTTTTATGAACGGACTGGCAACCCTGCTGCTACGGCAGGCGTTGAAAGCGAAAACCTTCAAACCATCGACTCTCCTACAGTGAAAATCAACTCGTATAGAAATCTTATGTTTTGTATACCAGCTATTGTTGATTTTGTATTAATTGGCAATACCTTTATTAAGCAGTTTTATCTTAAAATTTTGAAACGGTAATGATCTTGTAGTGACACTAAACAAGAAATATTAAGTTTTCGAAAATTTGAAAACTTTTGCGACTGGTAGCCCTAAATGTCTTTGTACATAGCTTCCAATGCAGTCATCCGATCAAAACGAAATTCGCAAGGCAGGTTAATTTCAATGTGAGGCAGGTGTGATATATTTTTGGCTTTGATGCTAGCGAAGAGTCGCCAGCGCGAGGAGTTTTTTGCTATTTTCGTATCAATAAATGCTTGCATTAAGTTTTCATATCGCGAACATTTACAATGAAAATAAGTAACCAATGTAAAATTTTCTAAGTTCTAAAAATTTTTCGGTCCCAAACATCTTTCGTTTTTTGATTCCAAATATCTTCCTATCCCTGTAACTTTCGACGAAACCATCTGATGAAATCGATATCGTTAGAGTTATTTGATTTTGACGTGAGGTAATTGTGGGAGACTTTTAGTTGCAGTGCTGGTTAAGTGTTGCAAACACTAAGCATTTTCTTTTTTTATGTTGTGTTATACTGCTTTCAAAGTTTTGCAGTGTTTGGCTTTCATAAATCTTGAAATTCCTCAAATCCTTTCTACCCTATGAGTTTAAATGCATTGTTGAGGTCGAAGTGATTTTTCACTCGAAACAGGTTGGAGCACATGTGGTAGAATATGCACTCAAAATCTGCACGATTCTTCTACTATTCATAGAACATTAGTATTTCTAGCGGTTCAGGTGCGCTAGAGTTTTGGATCTCAAACATCTATCCATCCCTGTAACTTTCGACGAAATAAAATCGAGATCGATAGAGTTATTTGATTTTGACGCGAGGGAACTGTGGGAGACTTTTAGTTGCAGTACTGGTAAAGTGTTATAAGCACTAAGCATTTTCTTTGTTTATGTTATGTAATGCTGCTTTTAAAGTTTTGCAGTGTTTGGCTTTCCTAAATCTTGAAATTCATGCAAGTGGTAGCCCTGAAATCCTTTTCACTCTATGAGTTTAAACGCATTGTAAGATCAAAGTGGTTTTGCATTCGAAACAGGTTGAGCACGTGTGGTAGAATATGCACTCAAAATGTGCACGATTCTTCTATTGTTCATCGAACATTAGTATTGCTAGCGGTTCAGGTGCGCTTGGGTAGTTTTAAAAGTAAATTCACCTCCACAGTATTTACACTTAAAAATGATTTGTGAAGTACTGAAAATGAGCGCAAAGTTAATTATGCAATAAGAGAGCATTGGGTCCACATTAATTTCAAAATCACTTGCATTTTCTAATTTTTTAGAAAAAGTACTTATATTTTCTGCACTTTCTAAAGAACCAAACTGATTACTGGTAAAAGAAAGTTTTCGTTTTTTGCTTTGCGAGAAGAAAGCATGGTTAAAACTTTTAGAACGATGTCGTCAGTCCTAAAATTATTAGCATACTAAGGAAATGTGTGTAAAAATGCAGGATTTACTTTTATAAAGTCATATTTACAAGTATATACCACCTTCAATCTAGCAAAGCAGATGTTCAAAACCGGTCGCGCAACAAAAGCGCTCGAATTAGCAGGGGACGGTCCGGCGCGGATGCTCCGAAATATGTTTGTAGAACGAAAACGAAAAGAGATATCGCTTTTAAATTTTAAACACTTATTCTTAAAGGATATTTTAAAAAAAACAATTACTATATTAAGCACTTATTATATCGAAAAATGAAAAAAAAAAACACATCGGAAAAAAAAATTTCAAAGGTAGAATAACCTCTTAATAGACATAGGATAAAGTTGATAAAACAGTGCCTATAAAAGGCACATACTAAATTATTTTTCAATGTGGGAAAAGGAAAAATCGTTCTTAGATTAAGTAATTATTTATTAATATGACAGTTTCATCGCTTCAAATGATGGTCTATTCATGATTTCACTGAAGAAACTGCTGATTTCGTTATATTTTGAGTAGCTTCGAGTGTTGATCCGAGTTACTAATCAGTCAGTAACTGATCAGTTGTGTGAGCCATAAACCATTTATGCTTAATTTAATTAGCTCTATGTGCTTGCCACTCCAATCAAACTAAACCCAAAATAAAATCTGAGTGGCTCAAAATCAACATAAAATTCATAAGAAATGTCCATGCCATACACACTGTTTGCTCCTCCGATTGGCTCCACCTTTTTGTGGTCGAAATGGCCTGTGCATTGTAATAGTCACATCAAGAATGTCTGGAAAATTGCATGAGAATGAATCCAAACGATTATATCCGTGCAGGTGGCGACGAGACTGATTCTGAAAATCCACTCGTGCTGCGGTTACTCAGATTCTGCAAAACTGCAATGGATGACCCTGGTTACTGTGGAAGATTATAGGCTACCATCGTAGAAGATTGTATGGCCAGAGAGTTATCGAAGTTGCTAACTGAATCTCCTATTTTTACAGGTTCCGGAAATGCGAGTACAGCATCAGCTAGAAGACCAAATACAGATGTACCTGGGGAAAAGGTTCCTCCTCGTAAATCCTCACAAAAAAGGAGGAGGGAGGCACTGAAGGAAAGAGACAGTGGCTAGTGCAAACGAAACGCCCGCAGGAGGTACGGGAAGTAAAAGTGCTGATTCCTCAACTCTGGAAACATGTAGAGGCTCTCTGTCGCAAGCAACGCAAGAAGTTGCGGCGAAGAAGTAAGCTACCAGCAAAGGCGAACAGGAATGTCAATGCAGTAAAATCTGCAAGTGTTTCCCTAGAAACTGGATGCCAGGCAATGGAACCTCAGAGCCTACTTGGAGAAGCGATAGATTGAACTTGAACCAAAATCTTAAAATTCCTTGGTTTTGTAACATGCAGGTCCAGAACTAGATATCCTATTAAGACAAAGATCAGATGACAAATCGCCGGAATATAAATTAAAGGAGCATTTTTAAACTTTAAGGCAAATTCAATTAACTACACTTGTTCATTTCTACAACTGAATATATTATACATTCACAGGTTGGCAATTTAATATCATTATTGCTATTTCTATCACCTCTCCTTTCTCTTGGCTTGAGTTATTTTAAAGATCAAATTTTCTATGCTTATCGAGAGATTCATTAACTTACAATACTATAGGTTTCCACGGATTCTGTGTTATAAACACATAATTAAAACTAAACTAGCTTCTTATAATTAAAAGCCGATAAAACATGTACGTGCTTCAATTTGTAGCTCCAGTTAAAATAACAAAATATAGTTATAAATAGAACTACTTGTGCTTGTAATTCAGCATCAACAAAAATGTTCTTATGCTGTCTTTCGTGGATTGTCCGCATAAATGTTTACATTTTTAAATACTTCAAAATCTTTAAAATGCACGTATGTTGTCCCGCAAATTGGGAAATTCAAATTTGGCAAAACCGTATTTCAGCTTCTTCAAAAGCGAAATGCGTTGAGTCTTTTCTCTTTCTAGAAGTGTATATCAATTGCTGTTTTCTGCTCAGCCTAAATTTTGGATAATATTTTGTGGAGCTATTAATTCGAGCTTAATAGTTTGTTACAACTATGAGGATGATATTAGTTTGTATTATTCCTTTAAGGCTCCTATTTATAAAATCATGTTGAATCTTTGATAAATGTCTTAAATGTAATAAACGATAAAGTCTTTATTTCTTTAAGCAAATCGCCTTCCTGCGAGATCTCGACGAACTTTCCTATCAGCTTTCCGGTTTCATCGAAGAGACACTATGACTAGTTAATAAATGCTCCGGAATGGGAATAGGGCGCATGCGCGCAGATTGTTTTTTCTACAAATACCGAACATTTTATATTTTTTTTATCAAAATATTTAATCTGTATACCTTCCGCCTGAATGGAAAGCATCCTTTTTGCTCGTCAACTGGCTGTGCGTTTACAACTAAATCAGGAGTGGGGCAATCATTCGATCCAAATACATTCAATTCACGAAAGCACTCGGTCTCGATCATTTCATTTTGCCAAGATATCGACACTGATCCAGTGTTGAACTTAGAATAAAAATTTGAATCTGATTCGTCAATATTTACACCTTTCACTGTTGAAAATTGTTCTATATCGAGAACATCTTTGGCGTATACAGCGTGCGGCTGTGAATATTACAGGTATGCAAGGTATTATAAGTATGTTAAAAAAAAAAATTGCTTATTTACTTACATCTGGCATAAAAGGAGGATCCACCATTCCTGCTTCCAAACGCTTCCAATTTAAGCAGTTGAAAAATGGATGTAGTTTTATTTCTCGAGCTCCATATCGTCCATTTCGGCACCCTAATCGATTCTTAACGGACTTTGCCAACAGCTGTTGACATAATGATTTTGCATCGTCGTTGAATTTAAGTGAATATTTTTCTGCGTCTTCCTGTGGGGAACAATCATGATTTAGAATACCATAATATTGCAAATACTCAAAGACAGTAGAAAAAATATATAAGGGAGAATCATGGCTCCAGATTTACTGCATTTTAGTGGAAAAAAACCGTATAATTTTACACTATCACAGTTAAACAGTTACTTAGCATGAATTATTTGCCCTATGTGTAGTTAAATGCTACGCTGTAACCAATAGTTAATTTTCATATTGTGTATACAATCAAAATAAATTATTTGCCTCATTTCATTGCGCATCTTTATAACAGGCTTGCTTTAAAAGTGCAGACTAGTTTGTTTTTGCAGTCTTAAAAACGAAAAAAAAGTTATGACGTATACTATTAGCAATGTATTACATCTCGTGATGCACGCCTTTCATAGCTCTATGCATGCATAGACTTTGACTATAACTTAATTAACTAAAAATATTTAATTAAAAACGTCATTTGCTTTTTACTAATGTTCGAATAACATTAGTATTAAAATCGATTCGGCCAAAAATTCATATTTCCATATGTATATATATATATCATCACAAAATTTCAGTGAGATAATCTCGGGAAAGCGCCATGCGATTGAGCTGAAACTTTCAGGATACATTGGTGTATGTGCAGAATAGGTCCAGGTCTCACTAAATGTCAATTATATTTAACCCTTTGGCGCCGGCGGCCATTTTAGTGATATTTTTAATATACCTATTATTCCGTACACAAATAGTTTTTGCAAAAATAAGGTTGACAAAACAAATTTCGAACTTGTTTTACATGTGAATCGGATGATGTTTTGGAATTTTTTAACCCCATGTGTGCGCTGGGTGCCTAAAAAGAGAACGGGAAAATTTGAAAAATTTTAAATTGCGATAACTTTTGACAGGACTATTCAATCATTACGAAATTTTCAAGACATATTAGTATTATTTAGTTGTAGATTTATGTAGATGAGCGTGCTGGCAACCCTGTAGCTGGGGCAGGCACTGAAATTGAAAACCTCCAAATCATCGTCTCTCTTGAAAAAATGCCGTTTCTTCAAAAAGAAGCCACTCATATGTAAATCTTGTGCTTTGTTTACATAGGTTAGGTTAGGTTAGCTGGCTGGCACAGGGCCACACATAGACCCATTGGTCCGTAGTGATACCAGATAAATGGACCCGGAGAAGGAAAGTTCAGTCCAAACGGCCATCGAAGGCCCCGGACTTTTTTGCGAACTGAAGTATGTCCTTCAGCCTCTGCTCCGCTACATGTGAGAGATCCACCAGCCAGGGCTCACCGAAGCAGCGGTGCCTGTTCTCCCCAGTGCCGGGCAGTGGCACAGAAGGTGCTGGATTGTTTCTGAGACTCCCGGCTCTTGACACTTCCTACAGATGTCGCTGGTTAGGAGTCCCATTTTCATGGCATGAGCTGCTACAAGACAGTGGCCAGTAATGATGCCGACCAGCCGCTTGCAGTCAGTCCGCGTTAATTCGAGCAGGTACTTAGTAGCTACGAGATTGTACGATCCCCACATGATTTTGGTTAGCTTACATGTCTGGGTTGCACGCCACCTGCACGTAGCAACTTGCATCATACTGGAGTTGATCGAGTATTTGATTGTTTGGATTGGAGTAGGAATGTTAACTGCGCCTGACAGGGGAAGGCTGGCTCCGTGCTTAGCTAGCGCGTCCGCCCTCTCGTTTCCTTCAATGCCCTTGTGACCAAGAACCCAAAAAATCCTGACTCTTCTGTTGTTGCCCAGGCCTGAATGCAGTCAAGTACACACTTCGATTTGTATGTGTAAAACATCAGTGCTTTAACCGCCGCCTGACTGTCTGTAAAGATGTTGATTTCTTCATTTGTGGTATTTCCGACGTATGATAGGTCTGCGGCTTTACGTATCGCAAAAACCTCCGCCTGAATAATACTACAGTGGTTAGGAAGCCTAAAAGCTGCTTCCATAGTTGCCTCTGCGGAAGAAGTTGCAGTACCCACTCCGGCAGCCGTTTTAGAGCCGTCAGTGTAGATGCTAAGAGTTGTTGCGCCCATTTACTTTGTTTACACAGACAAAAAAAAAATTTGATATGGTATAACGGGCACGCCTGGTAACCCTTGCCCAATTTACCTATATTTTTAGCATCAAAAACTTATGTTCACGGAAACTCACGATTCGATAAGCAAATTAATTGAAATTTGCAGAATGTATTGACCTTAAATAGGACCAGGTCTGATAGAAGTGATTTTGAAATGCGGACGATTCTGTGCCAGTGGTGCCATCTTGAAAAATCACTAAAAAAGATAACTGCTTTTAGCCCTATAAATTCTGATTGAATCGTTCGATTTCGACGAAATTCACACAGTAGCTGCACCTTACTTCACGTTTGATAAAAATTTGGTCAAAAAATTCGGTTGGAACTGCCAGCTATGATAAATAATTTTGGAGTCTTAAATTTGAAAAAATTAAAACTTTGGATGTGAAAACATTCAAACCATCGAATATCCTACAAAATGTCCGTTTCTTACAAAAAAAACCAATCTGTATACAAATTTAAGGCTTTATCTACACGTTCAAAGTAAAACTTTGTAAATTTCATGTCGGACAAGAACGGTAATCCTTTCCTAGTTAACCTATATTTTTAGCATCAAAAACTTCTATTCACGGGAACTCACGAACCAATAATCAGATACAACTGAAATTTACAGAATGCATTGGACTTAAGTAGAACCAAATATGATAGAAGCGATTTTGAATTGTGAGCAACTCTGTGCCACTGATGCTATCTTGAAAAATTACAAAGAAAAACAACAGCTTTTTGCCCTGTGAAATGTGAATTAGTTACTAGATTTTCATGAAATTGACACAGTAGCTGAACCTATTTCTAATATCTGTTTGGTGGAAATTTGGTTGAAAAATTCGATTGGTGCTGCCAGCTCTGGTAATTTTTGTGTCTTTGGTTTTGAAAATTCGCTCAGGAAAATAAAACTTTTTGCCCTATAGTTTCCAGTGCAGTCATGAAATCAATACGAATTTCATACAACTAATGGAACCTGTTATAAACATTATTCAGGCCATATTTGGTTGAAAAGCCACCATAGGGTTGCCAGCCATTGTTGGTTTTGTGTTTGTTTGCAATATCTTTATTAAGCGGTTTTATCGTAGAATTTTCAATTGGTAATGGTATTGTAGTGACAATAAACAGCAAATATTAAGCTTTCGATTATTTGAAAAAACTCGCTGCAGGTAACCCTAAATTTCTTTGTACTCCTATGACTTCGAATGTAATATAACAAGGTGAAGCAGATGTGATATATTCTTGGCTTTGATACTGGCGAAAGGTTGCCAGCACAAGGCGAAAGGTTGCCAGCACACAACAAGGTTGCAAATTTTTTGGATCGCAGCCCCAAACACCATCTTCAGTTACAGTGCTGCAGGCACTGAGCATTTTCTTCATTGATGTTATATCAGATGCTGCTTTCAAAATTTTGTGAAATAAACAACTGATAACGAATATAACTAACCCGTGCTTTGCTCTAATAAACGTTGAAATTCATGACAGTGGTAATATCTGAAACTTTCCATCATATGAGTTATAATGCATTCTTGAGACCAAAGTAAAACGTGGCGTTTGAAACAGTTTGGCCGTAATAAGCAGCTCATGTGGTGGAATATGCACTCAAAACCTGCACGATTCTTCTACTGTTCTTCGAATATTAGTGTTTCTAGTGGTTCAGGTGCGCTAGAGTTTTTTCATTATTTAGAGACTGCGGATAACTACATACTGTCGCGTTTACGAGTTCGCACTTTTTAATTAATGTCAAGAAAATGCAAAACTCACGATTTTGTACCCAAAATGAACTTTATTAATTTTTATATCCGCCTAGCAATTCCAATTTTTGCGAAAAATATAGCTCTCAATGCTTCCGACTTTCAATGTACTAATCTACGAGCTTCTATCGTAATATTGTTTCAATAGTGGCTACCAAACGTAACTTCCGCTGTTTAACTAATCTCCTGTAGCATTTATATGATTTATATGATTTAAATTGCTGCTAGTACGCGAAACTGCTTGATGGTTCCACAGTCTTCCAAATTAGATAGTTTGCATTTCAACCAGATATGGTTGTTTACATTGCAAACGCTTTCCTATTGTGTTCGGCTATTGAATGCTGTTGGTTGTTGTTTATTGTTTTCGTTAGTTGTATTTTCCGTCACATAGTTTTTATGAATGCTTTTGTAATTTGTTCCATTTTTGGAATAAGTTTTGTTTACAACTAGACGGCGAGTGTGAACATATAGATATGTGCATGTGTGTGCTTGTTTCGTTTTTTAATTCTAAGTTTTCTAAGCTTATATATATATATATATATATATATATATATATATATATATATATATATATATATATATATATATATATATATATATATATATACATATATATATATACATATATATATATATATATATATATATATATATATATATATATATACATATATATATACATATATATATACATATATATATACATAATGTTACCAACTGTACTCTTTTGAGGAGTACAGTACTCTTTTTTTGACCCTTGTACTCTTCATGTACTCTTTGATTTTTCGTACTCTTCATTGTACTCTTCTGTACTCTTTTGTACTCTTTTTTGTGAAAAAGCAATAATTTTTGCAGAAATCCACCTAAAAGTCATCTGCATCACGACAATACATAGAAATTCCATTTTGCTACATTGCATTATTGTTATTTTTCTATTGATTCACACTTTTTGTTTTCAACCCAGCCATAAGCAATCTGTTAAATTGTTTATAAATTTAAAGCAATCAATTACAATCGCATAATTCATTTACAGCTACTTTATTCTTTATTTAATCTGTCGACTGCGTAATCATATGGATTCTATGCTGGACACAAAAATTATTAAATGAAAGACACGCAAAGCAAGCGTGCAATTCATGTCAGAATATTGCTGTATTTACTCTATGTTCATAATCCCAATTGAACGGATCGATCCATCACTGAAATATATTATGCTGTTAGCAATCTTACGACTGGGAAACTAACAGTTCGAAACCTTTTCAACAATTCGGTCTCATAAAAACATTCTGCACCGATGAGAATATATCTGAATGGAATACGATGAAAGCATCCGCAGAAGATCGGTGGGTTGAAATTTTCAAACACATGGATCAACGTCAATTGCCGTATGAAGAGTTTGCGCACGTGATTGAATTTATTTTCTGTTTTCCGGGCACATCGGCGTCAGTCGAACTTTTGTTTGCTAAAGCGAAAAAGATTTGGACACCAGAAAAGTCTGCACTTGAGCCGTCGACTCTGAAATCGATTTTGATTGTGAAAAACAACATGGAATACGGTTGTGACGAATTCCATACATTTTCAAAAACCACAGCAAATTTCCGGTTACAGTCCAGGTGCCATGTCAATTGATACTATTCCAGAATAATTAAATGTATTGACAATAAATGATGATAATTTAAACTTTTTCTTGGTTTATTTTAAATAAATATTAAGAAATCATACGAAAAATGGGTTTTGTTTTTGATACTCTTTTTCCATTGAATTTTGTACTCTTTTGTACTCTTTTTGCGAAGCCGATATACTCTTTTTTCCTCAATTTGAGTTGGTAGCATTATATATACATATATATACATAAAAAAAAATATACATAAAAAAAAATCAACTTTTATAGAAATATTGATAACATCACTTGTTGAACGTTTGAATGCCGTTAATGTAGTAGTAACACTCGGAAAAGATATAATATAACTAGAAACTGCAATTAAGATAATTCCGGTTTTTTTACGGAAAGTATAATGAGCTGGAGACATTTTTAGCCTTAGTAAAACTACTAGAGAAAAGGTTGAACACGGAAGATAGAGCAGAATTATTAAATCTAGTATTACATGTGAAGCTAAGCCATATTTTAAGGACTTCAATAAACATCGCGACTGTTGACAGTATAGGCAATTTAGAACTACAGTTATGTTTAAAATATAAAAACAATAAAACGGTACCTCAAATTCATACACAACTTGCTGGTTTATCCCAAAAACGTATGTCTGTGACAGCATACACAGATAAAATATTGACTTTCGTAAACGATTTGAATCAGTTACAAATTACCGAATTAGGTGCGGAAGTAGATTAGGTTGCAAAACAAGCGATTACCGTATTTAAAAACGGTTTGAATGACCAGTTTAGGGATACTGTGTTCGCATCACGACCACGGAAATTTGGTGAAGCTGTTACATTAGCTAGTGAATTAGAGAAAAACAAGGCTGATAAGCATAATGTTTTACATATCAGCAATTATAAAAGGCACGATACGTCTAACAATAACGGATACAAGTATAATAATCGTGGAAACAATGTTTAACGTGGTAGATTCGGTAACAATAGGTTTAGGAGAGATAGTAGACACGATAATGCAAGTCGTGACAACAATGGAAATGATTATAGACGCAATGGTAGCAATAAAAATAATTATAGACGCACCAATAATAGTCAGGGAAATAGCCGCTTTAGGGAAAGTCCGAGAGGTAATCGTAGAAAAATACGCATAATAGAGAATCAGGGAAACGAGCTAACTTCCTGAGAGGAATTCGGCAACCTCCCGGAGGTAAATTAGATAATGAAGCCATAAATTGTAGTAAGTATGTTTTAGATAATAGGATATATAGGATAACGGGTATGAGCACAAATTATGTAACAATCTACAACGAGAATGAGAGACGATGGTTACAGCTGCTGATAGATACTGGAGCTGACATATCGATTTACAAAATTAGCAATTCTACATCTGTTAAACATGGTGTACAAACACAAAACAGGTGCAGACTGACGGGCATAACAGATGAAACTACAATGTCTTTAGGAACGATTAAGCTGCAATTCAAGATTGAGAATACAATAATATCCAACACGTTTCATACGGTAGGCGAGAGATTTCCTATTGAGAATGACGGCATTATAGGACGTGATATGCTAGTCAAGTATATGTGCAAAATCGACTATGAGATATACACTACATCCTTTCAGCACTCAAGACAGAGATATTGTGTTATCTATGTATACTAAAAAAGTTAATATGGCAAACATAAAAATACCCGCGAGAACGGAAGCCATAGTACCCATAAACGTAGATAGAATGGAAGAAAGCGTTATTTGGAATAAAGAAATTGAGACAGGGGTATATTTGGGCAACTACATAATTCCAGCTAAATGTAGTTGTCATGTGAAAATACTTAACACCAACGAATATGACGTGACTCTGAAATCTTTCATTCTTTACATACTAAGAACGCAATAAAAATTTGACAAAAAAAAAACCAATAAACAAACTGTTAGACGTAACCAAGACAGACAGTATTGATGAGCATGCAAATAAGAGTTACTAGCAATTATTGAAGAATACCAAGACGTATTCCACCTAGAAGGTGAATACCTCACGAAAACTATACCATCAGGAAAACTACCAGCAGAAGCTGAATACTGATGATACCCAGTCTATATAAAATTATAGGCTACCACAAACGCAGAATGAAGAAATTCTTAGGCAGGTACGGGAGCTGAAAGACAATGACATCATTGTCTACAAGCCCATACAACAGTCTACAAGCCCATACAACTGACCGTTGTTGGTCGTACTGAAGAAAAGCTCCAATGATGAGAAAAAACGGAGATTAGTTGTTGACTTCAGTGGGCTGAATGACAAACTAGTGAACGATAAATTCCCATTGACAAGGTTGGAAAATGTTCTAGAACTAGATAGGGCAAAATATTTTTCGACCTTGGATATGACTAGTTCATTCCACCAGATTGAACTTAAAAAGGAATCAAGACCCTTAACCGCTTTTCCCACCAGCGATGGACATTATCAACTCAAAAGGTTACCTTTTGGATTGAAAATATCGTCGAATAGCTTTCAAAGAATGCCAACCATTGCTCTAACTGGTTTGAGTGACTCAGCATTCTTATATGTGGATGATATTGTTGTGTTTACCGTTAAAACAGCTTTCGCGGATTCGATATTCTTCACACTCGTGAAATAAAACAGTTTTCTCTTATACCACTAATTGTTCTTTTATTCACACAACTAATTATAAACACTGTTAATAATCGCACTATTATAACTTCGCGTTAAATTTTCACACTTTATCACTTTTAATTAATCACGCCCGGATACACTGAATTCGCTGTGTCGCTTTTCACAGTAACAGACTTTTCGCTGTATACGCTATCTACTAACTATCGCGTTGTACCAATTATCGCATTGTACAAAAACTGTGTACTAACTAACTCCGAAGACTTTTCGCGGCGATATTTATACCTGTTCCGGTGAGATTAATTATTATTGCCTAAGTCTAGGCTTTTCTAGGTTTGTGTTGACGGTTCTTAATCTGGCTTTGAAAAGGCTATTGTGAAGGTCTGTTCTGTTGTCATGTGAAATGGGACTGTGTCTTAGGTTCTCGAAGATTCTCAAACTGGCTTCTAGAGGGTTATTCTTACGTTTTATCTTTGTTATTGGCTCTTTGAAATACATGTATGAGATATATGCCGAGATATTTCTCGCCGTTTGTGGCTTTTTCCGGCGCCGACACAACGTAATAGGCTTTGTTCGGCGTGCATGCAACAATATCATGGTTTTCGGATGCAACATGAAATATCATCACGAAAATTTATGAAGGGTTTTGCAAAGGCTGTGTAAATACAATTTGAAGTTGAATGCAACCAAATGCAAGTTTCTAAGATCAGAAGTTGTGTATTTAGAACATTTCATCACAGCAGAAGGTATAAAAAGTAATTGAAATTAGGAATGAAGTTAGGAATGAAGTTATTAAAAATTACCCCACCCCAAAGAACGCAGCTTTTTGCAATTACCATCGACGATTCATAACAAATTTCGCCGAAACTGCCAAGAGTTTAAATGCTCTTTTCAAGAAACAAGCATCATTTGTTTGGGAACAGGAGCAGTAAAAAGCATACGAACTCCTAAAACGTAAACTGATTTCACCACCCATACTGCAAAATTTCGCCGAAACTGCAAAGAGTTTAACTGCTCTTTTGAAGAAACAAGCATCATTTGTTTGAGAACAGGAGCAGCAAAAAGCATACGAACTCCTAAAACGTAAACTGATTTCACCACCCATACTGCAATACCCAGATTTCGAGAAACCATCCATACTGACTACGGACGCGTCAAATTTCGCACTAGGTGCTGTACTATCCCAAAGAGAAATTGGTTCGGATTTACCAATCTCATATGGAAGCAGATCGTTAAATAAGCACTAGCTGCATACCAATTATAGAGAAAGAACTACTAGCAATCCATTGGGGAATAAATTTTTTTAGGCCATATTTGTATGGACGAAAATTTATAGTCGTATCTGATCACAGACCTTTAGTATCGTTCAAAACTGACAAGGATACATTTAGATTTGTCAGACTACAATTTTGAAATTACATACAAGAAAGGTAACATAAATACGAATGCGGATGCACTGTCAAGAATACAACTCAACTCCGATATGTTAAAATCAATGATATCTCCAGCAAACGACGAAAGTGTAAGGAAAAAAATTATTGGCGATAACAAGAAGCAAGACAAAAAAGGTACAAGGCGAAGATAGCAACATTATCGATAGACAAAGTAACAAGCAAAACGAAGAAACTGATCACCTCCGTGCGTTTGATTGCACTTCTCTGTCAGACATTAAAGACGTTATTAGA
Organism: Nemotelus pantherinus; assembly: GCA_963978885.1. Taxonomy (NCBI): domain Eukaryota; kingdom Metazoa; phylum Arthropoda; class Insecta; order Diptera; family Stratiomyidae; genus Nemotelus; species Nemotelus pantherinus. The sequence continues at coordinate 60,257,664 of OZ022265.1, forward strand.
TTGAGATTGTATATGCTGCGCAGCAAAGATAATAAATCAAGAAGAGATGATATACAGATAGCTAAAGAGAAAGATGGCATAGCAATGCGCTTTAGTGATAAAAGTGACGAGAAATTCGTTTCCGTTAACGATAAGCTGAGAGTTCACGATAATTACAATGAGCACCACAATTCGCCACACGGAGGACATGCAGGAGTACTCAGAACACTTTTAATGTTGAAACAAAGATATTGTTGGAAGAATATGAAAAAAATGGTTAAGAAACACATTAACCAGTGCGACAAATGAAAATTGAATAAGGTAACAAAGCACATTAAAGAACAAAAAGTCTAGCGTATCAGAACCGCTAGAAAACTAATTTTTGAAGAAATTGTCTTTGAATGACAAAAAAATGTGGACAGACGTTATATACTTTCTTGTAGAATCATATCAACCATTCAAAGAAACAAAACTCAACTATAACACAAATTATGAAAATGTCCAGTGCTGGCAACACTTTCTCAACGAAGCAGCAATAAGTTTCCCATAAAAAGCTCATACTTAAATCAACTTATCCTTTGAATTTCGTTTATCCTTTGAATTTCGTTCACATCGGAGGATTTCATCGAAAGTTTCAGCGGTTAAAAGTTGTTTGAGGCTGCCATCCGAAAAATGTTCAAAACTCGGAAAATTTAAAAATTGGCTTCTTAATTTTATTGCAAATGCTTTGCATATGAGTACGTAATTTGAAGCATCTGTTGGCGGAATATTTACGAAAATGGCTAATGCTGGTTACCCTGTGTCAGCAGCAAAGCAAAATATATACCAAATCTGCTTCACGTTAAGTTAAACCCAACCAGTAAATTTCGTTTCGATTGAATCACTGCGCTGGAAGTTATACGGGTGAAAAGAATTTTAGGGTTACCACCCTCAAAACTATTCAAATTTTTAAAGCGTTAATATTTGTTGCTAATTTTCATTGCAGGATCATTCCCATTTGCAAATCTAATGACATAATTGTCCAGTAAAGAAATTTCACAAAATTACAAAAATGACCATAGCTGGCAGCGTTTTCATGATTTTTGTACAAAATTCCTACGACATTTGGTTCACATTAAGGTCCATTTATTGCATGAACTTGGTTTTGATTTCTTGTCTGGACCGGAAGTTATAGGGTTGAAAGCTTTATTTTGCTGACTAAATTTGCAAGATTTATGAGACAAAAATAACCATAGCTGGCAGCTCTATTCTAATTTTTCAACCAAATTTTCACCAAATATTATCTTAAGTAAGATCCAAATTTTGTGTGAATTTTGTTTCAATGTGATGGCTGAATCGGAAGTTATAGGCCACAAATCAGTTTTTTTTCTCAGCGATTTTTCAAGATGGTACCACTGCCACAGGGTTGCCCGCATTTCAAAATCACTTCTATCAGACCTGGTCCTAGCTAACATCAACATGTCCTGTAAATTTCATTATGCTCAGATTATCCGGTCGTCAGTTCTCGTGAACAGAAGTTTCGAGTGCTGAAAATAGAGGTAATTTGGTGATGGGTTGCCGTTCTTGTGCAAATTGGAATTTTAAAAATTTCAACTTGACATGAAGGACAACGGATAAAATTTATCAAAAATTTGAAATTTTTGTCAAAAATCAAAAAATTTTCAGGAAGGTCAATGATTTGAAGGATTTTTTTTTTGCAGAAGCCTGTCGCTGCTACAAGGTTACCCGCTTTATCTTGAAAATCCATATGTTTTAAATTTTAGTCAACATCAATACGCTCTGTAATTTTCACGATGATCCATTGTTTTTCTTACAAGTAATGACAAATCAAAATTTGAAAAAAATTCCTTGCCTACTTTTAGGCACCCTGCACCCACACACGGCTCAAAATTTCCTATTCTTTATCATAGACAAGTTTAAAACACAATAAGCTTTCATATCCAAACAACAACAAAAATTTACACTGCTTGGAAATATAGGTGTACCTAAAAATTCACTAAAACGCTCGCCGCCGCCAAAAGGTTTAGGATATCTGAATTCTAGCAAGTCATGGACCTACCTACCATCTACGTCCTCCGAAAATTTCACCTCAATCGAATCAGCCACTCCAGAGATTATCTCTATTAACCATTTTGCTGATATATATATATATATATATATATATATATATATATATATATATATATATATATATATATATATATATATATATACATATATATATACATATATATATATATATATATATATATATATATATATATATATATATATATATATATATATATATATATATATATATATATACATATATATATATATATATATATATATATATATATATATATATATATATATATATATATATATATATATATAAATATAAATATATATATAAATATATATATATATAATATAAATATATATATATATATATATATATATATATATATATATATATATATATATATATATATATATATATATATATATATAAATATATATATATATATATATATATATTTATATTTATATATATATATATATATATATATATATATATATATTTATATATATATATATATATATATATATATATATATATATATATTTATATATATATATATATATATATATATATATATATATATATATATATATATATATATATATATATATATAAAGAAATATGAATTTTCGGCGAAACGAGTTTAATTTAAATAATAATTAATAATTATTATAAAACACATTATTAATTATTTAATTTAACAAAAAACTGAAACACCGTCTACTAGTGTTGAGATTGTAAGCGCAGACATTGTTGGACCGTTGAGAATTTCTAATAACTACCGGTAAATTCTGACTACACAGTGTGAGTTGACAAAGTAAATAGCTGCTATACCCATAGAAAGTAAGGATGCTACAACAGTAGCAAAAGCAACAGTAAATAAATTTATTCTTTATATGGACATTTCAAGGCATTAAAAACAGATTTAGGGACTGAATTCACCAATAATTTAATGAAAGAGATATGCGATCTTCTAGGCATAAAAAAAGTATTTTTGACACCTTACCATCATGAAACATTAGGCGTATTAGAAAGAAATCATCGTGTGTTGAACGAATACTTACTATCTTTTGTTGACAATAATAATTGGACGAATGGATACCTTTCTGCACATTTTCCTATAATACAACCCCACACATTGATATGACTTGCACACCTTACGAGCTAGTTTTTTGCAAGCTTTCATATTTATCGAATGATATTTTAAAAGATTCAGATAAAATATACAATTTGGATAACTACAAGAATGAGTTGAAATTAAGATTAAGGACGTCTCTAACAAAAGCCAAACAGTTAATCGAGATAGCTAAACAACACAAAATAGCAAACAGAACTATTTGAATGCACTAAACATAGAACTAGGTTATTTAGTATTGTTAAAAACTCAGAATAGAAGAAAACATGATAAACCGTACAAAGGTCTGTATAAAGTAATAGACACAAAAGAAACACATTAATAGAAATAGAAGATAAGAGTGAATGGATACCTAATAATAGGCTTAATAGTATGGGAGCCCGGGATGCTAAGTTTGTAGTTACTAAAGCGTCATGGGGACCTATTGGATTGTGAAGATTAGGTTCTAAAATGAAAAAAAGTTTATGTCAAGTTTTTCATTTTAGTGAGGGGGAGAGCGTGTAAAAATTGTCAAAAAGGAAAAAAAAAAACAATCACATGGAAATACTCGAGCGCGTCAGACATTCATAGTGTATACGCGCTTTGTCTTTCTGATAACCGATAAATATTAATCTGACGATTAACTAGTGGGGGATGGCCGTAAAAAGGGGTAAAAAAAACAAAAACAAAAAAAGTTATTCGAGCGTGTCAGATATTCAGAGGGAATGTTAAGTGAACTCAAAAAAGTGTCCTATTTAAATGACTGACCATTTGGACGTGACCAAAAGCCATGACTGATTTTTGAAAATGTAAAAAAAACATGTTACCTTGAAATACTCGAGCGCGTCAGATTTTTATACAGAGGGTTCAACTTGATGTCTTAGTTGTCCTAAATGATAATCTGACAATTATATGGAGGGATATTGTTAATCTGACAATTTGAAAAAAAAAATACGTTTCTTCTTTTTATTACTGGATGAAATAAAAACAATATGTACATATATATATATATATATATATATATATATATATATATATATATATATATATATATATATATATATACACATATATATATATATATATATATATATATATATATATATATATGTATATATATATATATATATATATATATATATATATATATATATATATATATATATATATATATATATATATATATATATATATATATATATATATATATATATATATATATATATATATATATGACAATACGCTTGTGCGTATTTCTCAACAAGCATGCGATGTATTTTGTTCGCAATAAATGTTGCTGTAGCTCTGATCGGCAAGGCGGCATATTATAAGCGTCCGCACATTTAATGAGAAGATTTAGATGAGAAGAACATCCTAGCACTGTTGACATTAGCAAATTTTTAATTCGGACAAATGGCAGATGAAAGATTCAATGATGAGAGATAATTCTTCAATATCAAAAGCTTCAGACCCTAAGTTTGCAAATGGTTTTTGAAAAGTTTCAGATTCCATTAAAATCTATAAAGGCATTTTTTGCCTCGCCTATAAAAAGCTGGGTTGTATTCACATCCCGTTTTAAAAACACATCTACAAAAACGAACAAGTCATTGTGATCAGCTGAGGTATCATCATGATAGAGAAAGAGTGAGAAGGAAGAGAGTCGGGGAAGGGGAAATACACAGCTCTCAGCATCTATACGCTTCATCATTTATTGATGGTTTTAGCTACATCGCCCCATGAAAACCGTCAGATTATATGTTTTTCGTAATCCTGATAGGATTTCCTTCGAATTAAAAAAAAAATTCAATCGCGCTCGAGTATTTCCAGGTGAGGTTTTTTTTACAACTTTGTGACTCGCCCATTTCCTTATACCACGCTCAAATTGTCAGATTATTGAAATATACTCTTTTCTGGATGTACTTAACTTACCTTGTCTTAATCTGACACGCTCGAGTTTTTCAGAGGATCAATTTTTTTTTACTAATCTGACGGGCTGCCCTCAACGCACCCCACTATATTAAGGGCTCATATTTGGTAGGGTACATTACAGGGTGCAAGGCTTCTCCCCATATGAATTTCTGACGCGCTCGAGTAACGCGCAAAATCCCCGCTTGGGCTCCCCTACTATAAGCTTTACAAAAAATAAATTGTAAATAATGTATAAAACTATATATTCAAAAAAAATGTTATATGAGGCAATATAATGTAATCATATATTTGATAATAGCCTATCAAGAATACATAACCAACAAATTAGTCTCGCATTTAAAACTAAATGCTCAACTCTTTGAAACAGAAGCGGTGTAATGGGTCAATTGATGAGATATGCATATGAGCAATGCATACAATAATTGATTGAGTTCCGATACAATTACCTTAGCAATAATCATGGACTACAACACAATTCCACTACAGCATTGATGTGTGGAAGGTGTTGTCTTAGCTTAAACATACATTGTGTAGTTTGTGTACGTAGTTTATGTTGTCTTAGCTTAAACATGCATTGTGTAGTTTATGTACATGGCTGCTCATGGTCACGATTAGAGATGGGCTTATACCAATATTTCGTGATATTACCTAATACGAATATATTAGTTACACGATATTACAATATCTTAACTAATATTAATATATTACTAATATCCGGTTTTAATAATTTCTCGTTGCACGGTATTATGTGTGTATTTTGATTTCATGGCCATAAATGACAGAGTTATTTGAGTTTTTCGACGAGTTCAACTAGAATCGATACCAAAAAGATATTATGCACCTGCCATCCCTTCAATTGCAATAGTAATAATTGGAATAGTGTAAATTTTATATTACTCAAAACCATCAATTTCTATTCGCCTACTTCCAAGCTTTCGTCTCGTTCCCACTAATAACGCAGCCCATGGACCCTTCAATATGCTCATCACATTTGAACATTCACTTCACCTTGTAGCATCCGCTTACAAAAGTCCCCTCGGCGACCTGTACTCAGCATGTGCATGGCCACGTGTAACGGTACCCTTATAAAGATATCCCGCGACAACCCTCGTATGGGTCTAGGGGTTGAAGCTGGTAGAGAACTTCATTACAATTTTTTTTTTCATCATTGTGGATACGAGTGTGGAATGATTAGTTCCACGACTCACTTTACTCCTGATTTAAATCAGGTACCTAATCAGAGCTAGGTGAACTCAAAGCTTGGTGTGCGGACCCTCGTCCGAACCTGGATTCGAACCAGGGACCCCACACGCAAGAAGCCAGTGCTCTACCCACTAAGCTACTCAAGCTCAAAAAAAGTAAATGCATAGTGCATTTGCATAAATACCCTGATTCGCATATGCATCTCAACATGCATATGTACCCTTACCCTCATATGCAAATCCAATATGCATATATACCTTAATTCGCATATGCATCTCAACATGCATATGCATCCATATCCTCCTAAGCAAATCCCACATGCATAGATATCCTAATTCGCATATGCATCTCAACATGCATATGCCTCATTACCCATCAATATTCCATTTTTCACAATAATTGCTACAAAACGCAATTTCAGCTAGAGGATTCTTCCAAATCCAATAACAACAATATTTTGGCATTTCCGGAGCTCATTTCCAGCTAATATTAACTACTGACAATGGGCTCGGAACCATAGAATTGTTGTTGTTGAATTTGGAGGAAATTTCGAGCCGCCGCAACTCAAAGTATTCTCGACGACGACTTTATTGTTGCCCGGCATGAAAATTCGCCAACAATAACCATATATCCAATGCTCGAGTCCAACCAAAGAATGTCGCTAATGATGAACGTGGGAAAACGTTCATGCGACCGAGCATTGTATGATCAAGCTGAGAAGTTTCCGAGAAAATTTTTGGAACCCGGACGAAATGAAATCGCCAGAAAAATGCTTGAATGAGGAAATAGGGCAGTTGCGATTGAACAGTCGATGAGGTAGGAGTCAGTCAGCGATCGCAAGATTGTTGGAGGAAAGTTTTTTTTGCTTCGTGAGTTAGAGTGGTCGGTCGTCGGATCTCAGAGCTGTTTGTTTTGACTGTGATGTAATCAATTTCGTGCGCGCATCTTCCCTAACAAAACATATATCTGTCAGATACTGTTACCTAATCGCGCAGCACAGATAATTCCCTATAGTCTTGTCTTGGTTGAGAAAGTTTCGAGTGTATCAACAGTTTTCCATCGTATCCGTTGCGGGAGTATTTAGTGCACTTTGCGCAACGTAGTCTCTTGTGGTTCAAACGCCAGAGCGGAATTTAGCAAGTGCGGGTGTTCCCCTTCCTACGTGAATCTGTTTTGGCAGCGTAATTACTGTAGTGTAACGGTTTAAAGAATTGAATTGTCCCACGGGGTGTACCTGAGTTAACGACTTTGTTCCAGCTGGAGAAATAGTCCTTCGTGCAGTTTGCGACCTAAACTTTAGATTTTTTATTCCCAGGCTCTGAGCGGACGAGTGTGTTTGCTGCCTCAGGGAGTAATTGAATGATTATCCAACCATCATAACTTGAATCCTTTTCGTGTTTTACACCATCGAGTGCTTGTTTTTGTGTGCTGTCACAATTTAGGGCGGTTCTAGCTCGAGTATCAATTAAAATTAATTAAAGTCAATTGGAGTGTTTTTGTATGGTTGAATGGTTGCAAATTATTTGCTTGTTTTGTTTTGTCTAACAAACATTTCCAAGCCCGGGCATTTACCGCAAGTTCATAGAGAAGTAAACAAATGGGAATCTAAAATAAACTATATTTGCTGATGACGGATTGCTGTGTACATGGCATCGAATAAGCTACGCTGATTGGTAGGCAGTAAAGTGCTGGTGTAATGTTTCTGGACACTCAAGGCACACTCCGCATTTCAACTGTCGGGCGGTGCAAACAAGGTATGTGTTTTTTTTTTTAAATCTTTCTATAGGTGCAAACAAGGATGACGGGGAAAGTCGCACCTGATGTGGGTTAACTATACTCTATAAAGTCTCACAAGTGAGATGGTGGAATTGATCAGCGCCCTATTATACCGGACGGAAATGCTGTGGATATTTGCACATTTGAGTCTGCTCCTTTCTCATTTAGGGCACATGTACTTAGAATTGAAAATTAAACTAAAAGAATAAATCCGAAGCGAAAAATGCATGCAGGAATCAGATGAAAGATGGTCAAGTCACACTATTGCGAATATGGCGTTCAAAACAAAACAAAAAAATGAATATAAAGATATCTGAAAATGACTTTATGAGCGGATAATATTTAAGATGGAGGAATTTCTTTCATCAATTAGTATGAATTAATCACATGCGCTTCGGTTTGCAGTTTTAAATACTAAAATATACATACCGCATTTTTTTTCGCGCTTTCAAAATGAATACAATTCAAACAAAATTTTCCCTTAGTTCACAAAAACATGAAATAATAACAGAAATTATTATCAAAGATTTCCCACAACTTTCGGTTAACAAAAATTAAAAAAAACCATTAGTATTAAGATCAAAGTGTGTGCATATAAATGATGCCGACCAACAGTGAAATTTAACTACAATACTCTATATTATGCAGATTAATTGGTTTTTTCAATATCAAATTCATCAAATCAATGGATAGGTTCTTGCTCTTGGATTAAAGTTTTTAAAAATATTAAAAATTTCATACTCGATGTCTGCGGGTGTAAGTTAAAGGCATGCATTTAAGGATCTTGCATGGCTATATATTTCATTTGTATTTGCAGAAATGTTTTTCCATTTCAAATTTTAACGTATTTTGGTTTTAGGCAACGCAATTTATTCGTTTTCATTTGAAACTAAAGAAAAATTGAGGTTTTATATTGTTGAATATAAAAAAAATAATAAAAAATAAAATAAACGAAACGAAAATAGTTATAAATAGCACGAACACAAATTAATGAATGTAAAAGGCCTTTAGTTATACTCTAAGAAACAAAAATATGAAGAACAAAAAATTCTTTCCCTTTAAAAATAAAAGAAAAATGATGTGTTAAACTAAACCATTTGGTCTTGTTACTGAGGTCGTAACCTATGAAGGACTTTCAGCGGTAGGTGCGTTCTGGTCTGGCTGGCCTAAATTTTATATATGGAGTGGTATTCCAACTATTTTTATATGTCGGATTCAGTGGGTGGCATTACCCCTCTATATCAGGGGTAAAGGCCCCAGTCATATCAGGGGCCTGAGGTTGTGTGCCTTGCCTCGGGTCCGCGCAAAATTAAGGCAACTTTTCCCCCTCCTAATTTAACGTAACGTTTTTCAGGTTCCCTTACGTGTGTTGACACGTCTCGGCTGAGTCTGGTAACAGCTCATGCCTGAAAGTTTTATATGGCGGTTCTTTACGAACTTATGCCTTAAATCCCTTTTGTATATTTGCACTTTGCGGTTACTACTTTGTATGACGGATGAAATACAAGTAGCAGTTCTTGGAGCATATCCACCCCATTTCTGTAATGACCCACCCCAGCCGCGGAGAGCTAGCAAAGCGGCACACCAGCATCCGTCGGGGTCGGATAAAAGAGTGCTCCGCTAAAATCAGACTAGGGGCCTTTATGGCCAATTCTAGGGCACCCTGCTCCAGGGGCAATAAATTATTTTGTTTGCCCCCTTGATGGTTCGCCATCATCCTCTTCGCTATTCCTTGTCGGTCTCTCATCCATACTTCGGTAATGATGAGGGGAGCTAACCTAGAATAGTGAAAAGTTAGTTCTATAGAAATGGCGCCAAGGTGGGGCCCCAAACTTGTTTTGGGTACTCACAACCCAAGTGGGAAAATAATTTATGAGCATTGTCGCATAACTCTATTGACTAAACGTCTTATTCCAATTTCCATTCCCACTAACATGTCCCAGAATCATCTTTCTTATGATTCATTCCTTTTGCTGTTCAATAGGACAGATTAACTCACATTCGGACATGTAATTAATAGCTCTTTCTCTGACTAACCGCAATATCCTATCCAATCACATTCTTTTAACGTAAAATTCCTTTAGTATACCATTGGTAGTAGTTTCGATTGTGTTTGTCTTTATGAGCTTTTTGGCTCTGGGTGCAACCTGGTGGCTGACTATGGATTACTGAGTTTGGTGGTTTACCGCCATTCTTAGTCCTGGTCCCCCGAAGGACCCCTGCTCCTCTTTGTGTGAAACTACTCCATCTTGGTACTTGTTTCTGTTCTGGTGCTGTCGGTTGTCTGGGTTTGATTCGGACTGTTTCTGGATTACGTGGGGTAGGCGTGGTGCCACCACCACGTCCCTTCAGTTTGACCAAGCTTGGAGGATTGATAGGTTTGGAACGAGAAACAACTTTTTCTTGGAGTTGTCCTGCATATGCGACTTTTCGGGTCTGGAGCGAGCTGATGTTCGGATTACGTGTAGTTGGCGTTTTGCTGTCACGTCCCGTCAGTTTGACCAGTACTTTGGGAAGATTGTTATGTGTTGGACAGCTGCCACTTTGTTATTTCAATCCTTTGTCTTAATTTTTGAGTGGACTCTAGAGGGGTACACAGTCTTCTAAACAAGTGTTTCTATTCTGGAAACACACAAATTACTAGCCAGCCAGCCAGCGAACTTGATCGAGGAGTTTTCATTGGGTTCGAGGGCAGTAGCAGGGCCAAAATTTGTTCAAAACAAAAATTCTATTGAAACCAAAATCTTATTAAAAAACTAAAAATCAATTAAATATCGGTATATTAAATAAAAGATATCCCATGTAAAACCATTTCTAAAAAATAAACAAAACTCTAAGAAATTAAAAGTTCAATTGAACATAAAAACTCAATTTAAACTAAATATCGATATCTTAAATAAAAGATCACACACGTCAAACATTCTCTAAAAGAACTCTTAAGAAAAAATATCGTTCAATTAAAATTAAAATTCAATTAAAATTAAAGTTAAATTAAAATTCAAAATTCAATTCAAACTAAAAATTCAGTTCAAACTAAAAATTCATTTCAAGCTAAAAATTCAATTCAACTTCTTAGTCACTCTGACCTTTTCTTATTGATTATGAAGTCCATGTGGAATTGCAGTCAGTTCAAATGCAAAACTGCATCATATGGATTCAGCACTTCACCTCCACTTTTAACATCACCGGCTGATGGGGTTGCAGAAGTCATCCATAGCTGGAATCTTAAATTTTCAAGTCCATCAGATTCTCTTCCCATAGAGCTCTTTATACATCGCATACGAGCTCTTACGAACCAGATCCTTGACGGAGACTTTTATCTTCTCTGTCAGTACGCTCATCTTTTGTTCACTAGGCTAGCAAGTGACTGGTTTTGGGCCTGTCATAGGAGAAATGGAGGAATAGATTGGCAACATCTTTGCGATGCCCTCCAGAATTGTTTTGGGAATCGTTGTAGTGACTTCGAACTCCTGGAAATGATTAAAGATCGGCGTCAAAAGGATGATGAGACGTTGCACACCTTTCACTCTGAGGTGCTCCGGCTAGTGGATCGCCTGGACCAGCCGATAGGAGATGGCGAACTGACAGACATCCTTCGACGAAATTTGAAACCAGAATTGCGACGACGTTTACTATTTTTGGATCTTCCCTCAGTACGGTTGCTTAAGCAAGCTGTTCTCCGAGAGGAAAAACTTGATTTGGAGATGAGCCAGTTTAGAGAGACGACAGCTGGGGATACACCGTGTCTCCATCATGATGTCTCTGCTATTGCCTCACATCTTTTTACTCCAAAGTTGCATATCCCATCCGCAACAGCATTAATACCATCGGAGGAGACAGACAAGTTAATGTCAAGCTTCCACTTACGGACATTCACAGAGGTAAACGCTCGACTCTTCGACTTCGGCTCTTTTGGAAGAAAGTCTTACACGGACGACATTCAAAACAGCGTATTTCGGCTCTGAAGGGGCTGCAGATTACGTTACGGAAGAGCAAGATTTCCAATAACTCTTCAAAACCAATTTCCGCATCGCTTCAAGCGAAGCCTAAACACTTTGACCTATTCCCAGTGAAATTTCCTGATCTGTGGAATACATTTCAAATGGTAGAAAGCTCATTTTGGTCTATTGAAAAATTTCTTCGAAGGTTACATCATCATAAGAAGCCCAGAGGTATTTCAGCTCACTAGGTCACGCCTCAATTCCCTGATGACTTCTTCCTACCTTATCTCCAGTACTCTAACCAAATACGAGTATATTCACTTGTTCACTTTATACTTTATTCATTTAAATTCACATTCATTCAAGTTCACATGTTCAAATGGGTCTGTAATTTCGCATTGACTCTGATCGAACTTGCACATACTATTTTGCTTTGTCACACAATGGATTCATTCTTCGTCATATATATGTATTCGATTGCAATAGCATGATCAATGCATTCTTTCATTACATAGCTAACTCTCGAAGATGTATGTATGTCCGGGGTTAATTCTTTGTTTTTTGTGAATCGAGTTTTGTTCGATTCTGCCTCCTTCACCCTTCTCTTTAATATGTCTTTAGACCCCACAGCCCCTGACCTTTCGATGTAGAAGCCCCGGTGCGTGCAGAGGAGACATGGCAGAGCCAAGAGCTTCCGCTACGGACCCCGGCTGAAAGGGTAGTCCCTACCCCTTATTCAGGGCAGAGGAGTAATCCTGCTGTCCTGTACCCTGGGTGACATCTCACGAAGTGTTGTATGCACGCACTTACGCATGTGCCTACATTAGTACACGGATGCGTGAGTGTGGGCGTACGTTGATCCTGAGTCTGGGAAAAAGTAGGGTGCGGTCCTCCATGTTGTACGGCCGGCATTCCCCAAAACCCACTCATTTCATTTATTTTGAGGCTCCCGGACATGCATTCTTCGAGAGAATTCGATCCACCATTCACTCAGTTAATCACTTTAATCTCTGCAAGCACTTTAACCACTGAATAACTTTCATCTATTATTCACTTTAATCTCTTAATTCTTAATCATCTGGTCAGGTTTCATCACTCTGATCAACTTGACTCACTCACTTGCCTTGGCGCAGATTTTTACGTTGTCCCATACAAAATGGCGAAGCCAAGTTCATCCACTGATGATCTTGGTGGTGAAGCACTCAAGAACCCATTCACCGGGACTCCAATAATGTTGTGAAATTTACTACTGATGCCAGCGTTAAAGATTTCATCTTCCATATCTGTAGGTTCTTGGGGAATATACAATTCGCGTGTTTATCTGGATTGTCATCCTCCTTATCATTGGATAGATGGCGAACATTGATGACCACCATTGAACATTGTTGATGACCACCAGGATGGCGAACATTCTGGTCATCAACATCTCAAATACGAGTATGTCATATTACTTTGAAAATATCTTGTGAACTTTCTGGATTTCCATCATTTTCGCTGTCCTCGAATCTATTTCTGGCGCCACTAAATCAATTTCCCTGGGCGTTTCTGTTACCCTGCTTATAGCGGCATTACACTTGTTGTCTATTTTCAGACATGGGCCTGAGATGTATTACATGTCATTATTTATTACATGCAATGAAGAAATTCTTTGTAGTTCACTGGAATAATGATAGCACCTTTATCTGTAAATACTTGTAAAACCGCTTTTCACCACTTTTATTGTGCACCTTTCTTTTGGAGGGAATTTTCCCCTTTACAGCGCATTTCGCGCGAGCTTAATTTGTACTAAGTTGGCAGCTTGCCTTCTTTTCGCTTCCTCATATATACCTCTTTTGTTGTGTAGAATTCAGCTAGTTTAAACGCTTTTTTAAACCTGGAATTAATTATTCGTCTTTAAACCTGAACATACAAAAGAATTCACCCCTTCTGGTGAGTTAATCACACGTATCCCTCCTGTCATTTCCGCTGTAGCCACACCATCCACCTCTTTTGTACTCCTCACCATTTTCTTTGTCGCCTCCGATTGTTCTTCACTGACGAGTCGTCCTGACGATCATGTTGTCTTTTCTCTATTCTGTTGCGTGGTGGTCACTTTCGGCTCGTCATTTGAAACATAACCACCGCGTCTAAATGATTTGGCGCTCGTCTCATATTACGTGCACTCTTCTTCCCATTCGTCGACATTGCTGACGATTGGAACTTTGATTTAACTGCAACAATCGGGAAATAATTAAGTTCACTGCCTTTCAACGACTTCCCCTCGCCAACTTTAAGGATATTAGTAAATTTGCTAGTGATTTATCTCTATAATTCCCCAATGAAATCACTTACTCTTAATCAAGGGACTTACCACCAATACTCTTTGTGGAGTTAATTTGGGACAAGAATGCTTCAGCTCTTTTCCCTCTGTTTTCCTCGCGCAAACACTTGTGTTGTAGCATCCGCTTACAAAAGTCCCCTCGGCGATCTGTACTCAGCATGTGCATGGCCACGTGTAAAGGTACCCTTATGCGCCTATGCAAATGCACTATGCATAAATACCCTGATTCGCATATGCATCTCAACATGCATATGTACCCTTACCCTCATATGCAAATCCAATATGCATATATACCTTAATTCGCATATGCATCTCAACATGCATATGCATCCATATCCTCCTATGCAAATCCCACATGCATAGATACCCTAATTCGCATATGCATCTCAATATGCATATGCCTCATTATCCATCAATATTCCATTTTTCACAATTATTGCTACAAAACGCAATTTCAGCTCGAGGATTCTTCCAAATCTAATAACAACAATATTTTGGCATTTCCGGAGCTCATTCCCAGCTAATATTAATTACTGACAATGGGCTCGGAACCATAGAATTGTTATTGATGAATTTGGAGGAAATTTCGAGCCGCCGCGACTCAAAGTATTCACGACGACGACTTTGTTGCTGCCCGGCATGAAAATTCGCCAACAACAACCATATATCCAATGCTCGAGTCCAACCAAAGAATGTCGCTAATGATGAACGTGGGAAAACGTTCATGCGACCGAGCATTGTATGATCAAGCTGAGAAGTTTCCGAGAAAATTTTTGGAACCCGGACGAAATGAAATCGCCAGAAAAATGCTTGAATGAGGAAATAGGGCAGTTGCGATTGAACAGTCGATGAGGTAGGAGTCAGTCAGCGATCGCAAGATTGTTGGAGGAAAGTTTTTTTTGCTTCGTGAGTTAGAGTGGTCGGTCGTCGGATCTCAGAGCTGTTTGTTTTGACTGTGATGTAATCAATTTCGTGCGCGCATCTTCCCTAACAAAACATATATCTGTCAGATACTGTTACCTAATCGCGCAGCACAGATAATTCCCTATAGTCTTGTCTTGGTTGAGAAAGTTTCGAGTGTATCAACAGTTTTCCATCGTATCCGTTGCGGGAGTATTTAGTGCACTTTGCGCAACGTAGTCTCTTGTTGTTCAAACGCCAGAGCGGAATTTAGCAAGTGCGGGTGTTCCCCTTCCTACATGAATCTGTTTTGGCAGCGTAATTACTGTAGTGTAACGGTTTAAGGAATTGAAATGTCCCACGGGGTGTACCTGAGTTAACGACTTTGTTCCAGCTGGAGAAATAGTCCTTCGTGCAGTTTGCGACCTAAACTTTAGATTTTTTATTCCCAGGCTCTGAGCGGACGAGTGTGTTTGCTGCCTCAGGGAGTAATTGAATGATTATCGAACCATCATAACTTGAATCCTTTTCGTGTTTTACACCATCGAGTGCTTGTTTTTGTGTGCTGTCACAATTTAGGGCGGTTCTAGCTCGAGTATCAATTAAAATTAATTAAAGTCAATTGGAGTGTTTTTGTATGGTTGAATGGTTGCAAATTATTTGCTTGTTTTGTTTTGTCTAACAAACATTTCCAAGCCCGGGCGTTTACCACAGGTACATAGAGAAGTAAACAAATGGGAATCTAAAATAAACTATATTTGCTGATGACGGAATGCTGTGTACATGGCATCGAATAAGCTACGTTGATTGGTAGGCAGTAAAGTGCTGGTGTAATGTTTCTGGACACTCAAGGCACACTCCGCATTTCAACTGTCGGGCGGTGCAAACAAGGTATGTGTTTTTTTTAAAAAATCTTTCTATAGGTGCAAACAAGGATGACGGGGAAAGTCGCACCTGATGTGGGTATACTCTATAAAGTCTCACAAGTGAGATGGTGGAATTGATCACCGCCCTATTATACCGGACGGAAATGCTGTGGATATTTGCACATTTGAGTCTGCTCCTTTCTCATTTAGGGCACATGTATCGAATTGGAAATTAAACTAAAAGAATAAATCCGAAGCGAAAAATGCATGCAGGAATCAGATGAAAGATGGTCAAGTCACACTATTGCGAATATGGCGTTCAAAACAAAACAATGAATATAAAGATATCTGAAAATGACTTTATGAGCGGATAATATTTAAGATGGAGGAATTTCTTTCATCAATTAGTAAGAATTAATCACATGCGCTTCGGTTTGCAGTTTTAAATACTAAAATATACATACCGCATTTTTTTCGCGCTTTCAAAATGAATACAATTCAAACAAAATTTTCCCTTAGATCACAAAAACATAAAATAATAACAGAAATTATTATCAAAGATTTCCCACAACTTTCGGTTAACAAAAATAAAAAAAAAAACCCATTAGTATTAAGATCAAAGTGTGTGCATATAAATGATGCCGACCAACAGTGAAATTTAACTACAATACTCTATATTATGCAGATTAATTGGTTATTTTTCAATATCAAATTCATCAAATCAATGGATAGATTCTTGCTCTTGGATTAAAGTTTTTAAAAATATTAAAAATTTCATACTCTTTGTCTGCGTGTGTAAGTTAAAGGCACGCATTCAAGGATCTTGCATGGCTATATATTTCATTTGTATTTGCAGAAATGTTTTTCCATTTCAAATTTTAACGTATTTTGGTTTTAGGCAATGAAATTTATTCGTTTTCATTTGAAACTAAAGAAAAATTGAGGTTTTATTTTGTTGAATATAAAAAATATAATAAAAAAAAAATAACAGAAACGAAAATAGTTATAAATAGCACGAACACAAATTAATGAATGTAAAAGGCCTTTAGTTATACTCTAAGAAACAAAAATATGAAGAACAAAAAATTCTTTCTCTTTAAAAATAAAAGAAAAATGATGTGTTAAACTAAACCATTTAATCTTGTTACTGAGGTCGTAACCCATGAAGGACTTTCAGCGGTAGCAGCGTTCTGGTCTGGCTGGCCTAAATTTTATATATGGAGTGGTATTCCAACTATTTTTATATGTCGGATTCAGTGGGTGGTATTACCCCCCTATATCAGGGGTAAAGGCCCCAGTCATATCAGGGGCCTGAGGTTGTGTGCCTTGCCTTGGGTCCGCGCAAAATTAAGGCAACTTTTCCCCCCTCCTAATTTAACGTAACGTTTTTCAGGTTCCCTTACGTGTGTTGACACGTCTCGGCTGAGTCTGGTAACAGCTCATGCCTGAGAGTTTTGTATGGCGGTTCTTTACGAACTTATGCCTTAAATCCCTTTTGTATATTTGCACTTTGCGGTTACTACTGTGTATGACGGATGAAATACAAGTAGCAGTTCTTGGAGCATATCCACCCCATTTCTGTAATGACCCACCCCAGCCGCGGAGGGCTAGCAAAGCGGCACACCAGCATCCGTCGGGGTCGGATAAAAGGGTGCTCCGCTAAAAGCGGACTAGGGGCCTTTACGACCAATTCTAGGGCACCCTGCACCAGGAGCAATAAATTATTTTTTTTGCCTCCTTCATGGTTCGCCATCACCCTCTTCGCTATTCCTTGTCGGTCTCTCATCGATACTTCGGCAAGGATGAGGGGAGCTGACCTGGAATAGTGAAAAGTTAGTTCTCATCAATTAAATCAATTTGCTACAACCTATTGTGTAGCTAAACAAATCGAATATCAAAATATCTATTCCGTGAACTATTTAATACTGCAATTTGTCCGCTCATAATTATTTTAATATATGAGAACTACGATCAATTTTATTCTATTATTATTTTAAATCCCAAATAAATGTATGCCGCTGTGAAAATACCTATTTATTATCATCTTTATATAACTCCATCAACTAATATTCGACAAACATTTAATTAAACACATTCAAATTTTTAGTTCAAGGAAAATCGCGAATGCAAAAACGGCTCTCCGTTACGATCCGTGTGAATTCATAAACACTATTTCCATCCGCGCATCAATTTATTCAAACCTAAGTGCGTTCACAAAATTCATTAATCAACAGGATATTTTACTTCTTATTTTACTCCATTTAAACATACACACATTTAACACACATATATCGGAAAAACTTAGCTCCGCATTAACTCATCAAACTTGCCTCATACTTAATTCATCTGACTTGTCTTACGTGTGATACATATGTCATTCTAGCAACTATCATACACTATTTTAGCCACACAACATTGAGCAGATATGCGCAATCGTATTGAATGTTCCATCATTATGCGCCAAATTATAATCTAATGCCAAATAATTAATGAATATAATCGTTAACATCACTAAAACGATATATTCACTAACACCAAACATTAGTTTGAATATTTTTCCTACTCCGAATTCATTATTTGCCATTTTCATCCGTTGCATCTTAAATCCCGTCATTTACATTTGCATGGACATACATAATTGCATAGATGAACCTGATTTGCACCCTCATGTCGACTTTAATTATCTTCTTTATTTATGAGTCAAAGGTTCTTAGTACAGCCGAAGCATGTTCACATTAAATTAACGGCGGCATTTCAGTGATTAGTTTTCTAAAAAGGACCGGCACTGGGAACAAATTTTATGACATTGGATTGCCACTAATAGGTAACGAACCGATCCAACGCAATGAAAAAATAAGATAATAAGCAACAGGAATCTTTTTATAGTATATTCAAATAGATTCGCAGCAAGTCGTTTTTGTATTCTTGCTGCAAGCCAAATTTTGCCACAAAAAGAAGCCAGCTACAAAAATAGTTTGCTGCTGCAGTACGCACACAGAGCTAATATCTACATATAATTACATCACCATCGGCTACCATTAATTATTAATGGTCGCCAAACTTTTGCTGAAAATATTCTCATTCTTCAGTTTAACAGGATGCCTGCATCCGAAAACTATTCTCCGTTTCGAATCATAGAATTTGCAAATTACTCAATTAATTGCATTACTTCACTCAAGAACAAGATCAGTTTATTGATTCACCCAAACATACGTACAAACATACATATATGGACAAAACTTACCAACAAATCAACTCATTAAACTTGCCTGAATCATACATATATCACTATATGAGCGATCGTATCGCCGCGTCCACATTGGCCATGGGAGATGGCATAACATTCGACTTGCCATGGAAATGGAAAATGTAGACGGTACATGGCATACCATATTTGATGGCATACCATAAATGTCAAGCCATATGGCAAGACATTTGCATGGCCATGAGTATGGCCATATTCTGATAGTTGTTCATTTTCAAAATGGCGATGTCGAGGGAAAGAGTGTTACAAATCCTAAACGAATACAAAAAAAAGATTGCTTATGAAAATATATGTTCGCCTCTTCCTCAATTTGTACCCCCCTCACATTCTGCTTCCTCTAACCTTCGCAGTGCTCTCAAACACCGGATAGCGGGCATATGTTCACTGCTGAATGATATTTTCAAAATGATATGGCATGACATGCCGTTGCCCAGGCATCAGATGACATGCCATAAACTGACATTCGTTGCCATTGCATATGGCAGAGCTCATGGCCAATGTAGACTCTAGGTATACTATCCTAGCCATAACATATATCCTGTCAATAGTTAAATAACGAAAATGTCATCAGCATCACTAATACGATATATTGACTAACCCCTCAACTAATGTCTTAACTAATACCAAATATTAGTTAAGGCTTTCACTAATGCCTTAACTAATACCAAATATTAGTTAAAGCATTCACTAATGCCTTAACTAATACCAAATATTAGTTAAGGCATTGAATAATGCCTTAACTTATACCAAATATTAGTTAAGGCGTTCACTGATGCCTTAACTAATGTCAAATATTAGCTAAGGCATTCACTAATGCCTTAACTAATACCAAATATTAGTTAAGGCATTCACTAATGTCTTAACTAATGTCAAATATTAGTTAACGCATTCACTAACGCCTTAACTAATACCAAATATTAGATTAGACATTCACTAATATATGATATTAGTTAAGATATTAGTGAATGTCTAAACTAATATTTGATATTAACTAATATTTGATATTAGTGAATGTCTAAACTAATGTTTGATATTAGTTAAGATTTTAAGATATTACTTCCTTTACATATATATATATATATATATATATATATATATATATATATATATATATATATATATATATATATATATATATATATATATATATATATATATATATATATATATATATATATATATATATATATATATATATATATATATATATATATATATATATATATATATATATATATATATATATACACACATACATATGTATATATATATATATACACATACATATGTATATGTATATATATATATATATATATATATATATATATATATATATATATATATATATATATATATATATATATATATATATATATATATATATATACACACATACATATGTATATATATATATACACATACATATGTATATGTATATATATATATATATATATATATATATATATATATATATATATATATATATATATATATATATATATATATCATCGAAATGTTACGTCTCATCATCAGGAATTGTCATACATTCACCGGCCATAGGCGAAGAAGTAACGTTTGTCGGTCGTGTAGTCTTTGTAAAATAAGCATCGAAGGATTTTTGTACATCTCATCTTCTTCTTGCTGCATATAATTACTTGTAGAGAACAGTAGCATCATTTATTACCGCGACAAATTGCTCGCATCTGGCCTTGTTAGAATACAAATCAAATAATCCCTTTGCTTTTTCTGAATACTGTAACCTTTCCTTTCTTTGATGTTAAGGAGGAACGTCGGATACAGATCCTTGAGTCATTTCTCTTCTTTCAGCAGCTTTGCTTTCTTTTTGGAGGCGACTTTCAAACATTTGTAACATTTTTTATCATCCCACAAAAACAATTCCTTTAAATTTGCAACAGTTCTTATGCTGACAATTCCACATCATGTGATTTTAATAGTTCTGCAACATTAACTTCATCTACATCAGTAACCCTGAGTGTACATTGGCCATGAGCTCTGCCATATGCGATGGCAGCGAATGTCAGTTTATGGCATGTTATCTGATGCCTGGGCAACGGCATGTCATGCCATATCATTTTGAAAATATCATTCGGCAGTGAACATATGCCCGCTATCCGGTGTTATAGAGCACTGCGAAGATTGGAGGAAGCAGAATGTGAGGAAAGGCGCGAATTGAGGAAGAGGCGAACATATATTTCCATAAGCAATCTTTTTTGTATTCGTTTAGGGTTTGTAACACTATTTCCCTCGACATCACCATTTTGAAAATGAATATCTGTCAAAATATGGGCCATGAGCATGCCATGCAAATGTCTTGCCATATATGGCTACCATAAAATATGGCATGCCATATACCGCCTAAATTTTCCATTTCCATGGCAAGTCGAATGTTATGCCATCTCCCATGGCCAATGTGGACGCGGCGTAAATCCGAGTTGCTGGACCATGTTCAAAATATCTGAGTGTATTTCTGGGAGGTTCACAGAAGCTGATTTATCTGCCACACTTTCAGGCCATATTTTTCTCCAAGCTCCATTTACATTGGACATTTAGACTTCATTTCAGGAATCACGAATGTTTTTTATCAGTTTCAAAATGTTTCAATTTTGCCAAAAAAGATAAACAGCTGTATTGTTACTACTTGTACCTTCTCGATCTATTTATTTTATCAGTTGCTGGAGAATATTTCGCAATATGCTTTAAAAGAAACAATTACTCCCAGGTGGTGAAAATTACTTTGATATTCCAACTCTTCAAAGTTTACTGAGTGTGATAGAGCGTTATCCAAAATGAGAAGTACTTTGTACGATAAGTTTTTTTTCAGTAATTTTTTACTGTTGACAAAGTTCGTTTTAAAACCAGTCACGAAATAAAACAGAAGTCATCCAAGCTTTTCGATTAAACCACCAACTTTTTGGTAAATTTGGCTTTGAAATATTTTTTAATGCCCTCAGTGTTTGTGAATGATAAATAATTGAAAAATTACTGAGTTAACTTTTATTTTTTAAACCTCGTGCTGCTTACTTCACAGAATAGATGAAAAATGAAAAAAAAAAAAAATAAATAAGACATCGCAACGCCACCTGAGATGATATGAAAAATGTCTAAAAGTGAGTTGACTTAAAAGCGCGAAGTTCAAATTATATTCAACACTTGCCTTGAATTATTATTACACGATACTGTAATTAAATTGCACAGAACATCTCTCAATAAGACTCATCTAGCTAATGTTACAAACAACAACAATATTACAAATT
The DNA here is from genome assembly GCA_963978885.1 of Nemotelus pantherinus. Classification (NCBI taxonomy): domain Eukaryota; kingdom Metazoa; phylum Arthropoda; class Insecta; order Diptera; family Stratiomyidae; genus Nemotelus; species Nemotelus pantherinus. Next base: position 60,280,300 of record OZ022265.1, read on the forward strand.
GTTGACAACGTAAATATAAATTATTGAGATAGAGAATTATACAAGCAAATTCCAAGTTTGGATCTTAAAAATTGAAATCTATCTTCTGACAATGCTTTAATGAGTATGTCGGCATATTGATAATCACTACTGACAAACTTTAGAGCAATAATCGTTTGATGTTATTTTTCCTTAATGAAGTGATATTTGATTTCAGTATGTTTGCACCTTTTGTGAAACTTTGCATTTTTGATAACACTATTGGCGCTCTGATTGTCTAGCTGAAGACACATTGTGTCCTGTTTGTATTCTCCAATGTCATGTAATAACTGTTTCACCCATATCGCCTCTTTGGTGGCGTCACAAGCTGCCATGAACTCAGCCTCTGTTGTGGATAAAGCTACTGTTTGCTGCCTTTGCCTAGACCATGTGTTTGTGTGTGTGTGTGTGTGTGTGTGTGTGTGTGTGTGTGTGTGTGTGTGTGTGTGTGTGTGAGTTGAGGGAGAGGCGCATTGACACCTCTAAGCACTCAGGCCAAAGGACCCATTGTACTCATTTCCCCCTGCCTACCATAGTTTCCCAAACTTCTTGATAAAGTCTAGGATCACTGATAGGGGAAAAGAGGCTATCGTCTGCATGCGTGCAACATCCCAGCCAAAGCATCAAAGACCATGTAACAGCTGAATGAAGACATAGCCAGTGACGAAACGACGAGTTTCAAGCGTCGCTTTATCCAGTGACTTCTGTGGGCTGTGTAATCTGTGTATCACACAAACCATACTCATTTGTATGTTTCAGATATTTCAGGATCTTTTCGACAGTGTAGATACACTTACATAAATACACTTCAGTTTCATACATTTCCCAACTTTAAATTAAAATTAAAAAAACAAGCAGATAAGAAAAAAATTTTGCGAAAGAAAAATATGTGAATGTCATATAGAGTTGTATATTAGAATTGTGTTTTTCTATAAAACCTATAAAACTTGAAAACTTATGTTTTTATATTGCGAAACCATCTTTATAAATAGATGTGTTGTTAATAATAACTTCCGCGGTTTCAATGTTAATTATTTATTTATTTATTCTCCAAACCCACAGAACAAATCCAATTATAGATTAGACAAGAAAAAATTAAAATACATGTATATATATATATATATATATATATATATATATATATATATATATATATATATATATATACATATATATATATATATATATATATATATATATATATATATATATATATATATATATATTTAAATATATATATATATATATATATATATATATATATATATATATATATATATATATATATATATATATATATATAATAGAATAGAATTTATATATATATATATATATATATATATATATATATATATACATATATATATATATATATATATATATATATATATATATATATATATATATATATATATATATATATATATATATATATATATATATATACATACATACTCCGTGTCATATTTATAGCCCATCTGACAATTTTCAATTATTTTGGACTGAAATAATTGTTCACCCCAAACTTTATGGTAAACTGATTGAGAATCTGTGTAGAATTACATTTCTGAGAGTAATTTCCCGTTAGAGCTATTTTTTACTGCAGTCCGGGAAAATTCGGTATTTTTTGGCGTTCCATATTTATAACCCAGATAAAGTTTCCAACAAAATAAAATCTTTATTAAAATTAATTTCAAAATTAACAAAAGCTTAGTAATTAATAGAATCTCCTTTTGATTTTATCAAGTCAAAAATCCGTTTTTTTCATGGAATTGATCAATTTTTCTAATAATGCAGGTTCGATTTTCCGCCATTCATCAAGAATCGCCGCTTTCAATTCCGCCAGTGATTCATATTGCCGATTTCCAGCATATACCCGTCTGACAAGAATCCCCCAAATGTTTTCAATGGGGTTCAGGTCAGGTGAACACGCTGGCCAATCCATTACCTTAATGAAATTTGTTTCCATCCATCTCATTGTTTCATGACTGGTGCGAATCTTGGCATTATCCTGCTGGAAAGTCCATGTGCTGCCAGGAATGACAGTAAACTGCCATCAAGTACTTGTATGTAGTCTCTACTCCTCATACGCGATGAAGTAAATTTTACGTCCAAGCATCCGGTTGTAGAAAATGCACCCCACAACATCACGGAACCGCCACCAAAATTCCGCTTCGAGAAATACCGGGCTTCTTTTCTCAAATCGTGCCAGTAAGAATTTAAACTATCAGGCCCATCTAAATTCCATTTTTTTCATCCGAAAAAATAATCTGGAAATAAAATTTTTTGAATTAAACAAAGGAGGAATAAAAAAACCAGTATTTCTTACAGATGACCAATTTGTAGCTATATTTTTTTCTGCGAATTCTAACCGAGCTTTCTTATGGCGATCTAATAGCCGTGGAGCACTCTTCATTTTAGCTCTTCTGATCTTATTATCACGTTGTAGCGTTCTCCAAATCGTTGTTTTTGACACCTTTGTTTGTACAAGAGTTGCCATTTTATTACAGCTTAATGTTGAATTACTGGCTGAACGTATAATCTTCCTCTCCTCCCGCGGAGAAAGTTTTCTTTCTCTTCCCGTCCGCTTTGTTTTCCCATATAATTCAGGTATCTTTAAAAAGTTGTTAATTACACGGCGACTGCGTGCAACTTTCCTTGAAATTTCACTGATTGAACATCACCAACTTTTTTTGTACGCCAAGATTTCACCCTTTTCAACTTCATTTAATGACGTACCTCGAGGCATTTTAAATGATAAACTTATTACCACACACACTTGTGATCAACTGTTGAAAGTATTGAATAACTCGACTAGTAATTCTGCTAATTACCAAGTGGGTTATAAATATGAAACGCAAAAAAATGACGAATTTCCAAGAAATGCAGTAAAAAATAATGCCAATGAGAAGTCATTCTCAGAAAACTCATTGCACACAGGTTCTCATTCTTATCAGTATTAGATTTGTGTTGAACAACTACTTTATATGAAAATAATTTAAAATTTTTAGGTGGGTTATAAACAGTGCTGCCATTTTAGCATTTTGAATGCTAGATTTAGCATTATTTTTTCCAAAACGGCATTCAAAATTCGGAGTTAGCATCTAGCATTATTTTTAGCATTTAAATTTAGATTTCCGAATAATCTGGCATTCATCTATTTACAATCTCGCCCATAAAATTTTTCTCAATAATAGCTCTGTTTGTGTACTTTTACTCGCGTTAATGGAAGGAAACTTCCTGAATCATTTGGTGGTGGAAATTCATGAAAAATACAAAAACGCGCTCATGGCATTTTCTTAGAAGTGACAACCAGAAGTGACAGTTGTCTGATTTTGAAATAATGATAGTGACTATAAAGTCTAAAATATAAAGATTATAAAGTCATCTATATTGCTTTAAATATGGTGACGTTCAGTTAAATCGTGATGATGCTAAAAATCAGTGATGTGGTTGCATTCACTTCAGACTCCCAGGAGCCTCGGGAATCTACAAGTTCAAGTTTACCAAAGTATGTGCATTCTAGTTGGATATTTTTTCCTGAATAAAGTGAATCAATTGTTTTGCTAGGGCTTCAAATGTAAGCGATCAAACGGATAACGTTGGAGAAAAATCTTCGTTATCCGACACTAATACTTTTTCTTCATTTAAAAATAAAGAATTGTTGCTGTTTTGATTGTGAGATTCCACACGATGTTTTGAAAAATATTGGTAGAAATGAGCTTTACACAAGAGAAGAAGATTTAGATATAACTGATATGTCAGTAATAGATCGCAAAACGATCGAGTTTCCCGTATCAATATTCTCTGCTTTGATAAGGTTTAGAGACGATATACGTTGTCTATGCTGATTCATAGACAAGAAGGGACCCATGATCACAATCAATAACCAACCTTTACAAATAAAAATTATATCGATGGATATAATTCGGAGATGTTAAAATTTATCACAACTAGCGTAAATAAAAATTAATGATTTCCAACTGCAAGTGGTCACATCAGTCAAGTATGCGCAGTGTGCTGGTGTCTGATGAGAATCAGTGCATACTTTCGAAACCACTTTGTCAAATAAAATTTTCAATGTAAATAAAAAATTATTCAATTTTAATCATTCCGTGAAAATAATTCCAATTAGATATAGAATCTTTTTTTAAACTTCAAATTTTAAACTTCTAATTTGTTTTTGTTATACAAATGAGGTTTGATCAATAAGTAATGATAATGAATATAAACCAAGGTGATTAAACTTAAAAGATATATTTATTTTTCAACATAGTTTTCTAGCAAGTTAATACATTTAGTCCATCTTTTATCCAAACCCAGGATACTCTCAGAAAAAAATTATTTATCTGGACTCTCCCAAAACGCCTCAACAGCAGCCATCACCTCCCTATCATCTTCAAATTTCTACTCCGAAGGTGTTGTTTGAACCGAGAAAAGAGATAGAAGCCACTGAGAGCTAAATCTGGCGAATAGAGTGGGTGTTCAAACATCTCGAATCCTGTTTCTTTAATTGTATCCATTGCAACTGCAGCCTTGTGAGCCGGTGCGTTGTTTTGAGGAAACAGAGCTCCAGCTCGCAATTGGCCGTGTCTTTTCTTCTTAATCGCCTCTCGCAATCTTCTTATTTGGTCAGCTTAGTAAGAGCCTAATATAGTGGCTCCCTTTTGAAAATATTCAACCATAATATTTTTTCCAGCGTCCCAAAAAACGGATGCGTTAGCCTTTCCTGCCGAACTCGACACTTTGAATTTTTTCGGCGTCGATGAAGAGGGTCGCTTTTAGGTCATCGATTGCATTTTGGTTTCTGGATCAAAATGGTGGATCCAGGTCTCGTCCATGGTCACGAAATGTGACAAAAAATTCTCATGATCTACCTGGAACTTTTCGAGATTTATCCTTTCTCTCGACTCGTTTCTTCTTATGCTCGTCCGTTAAAATTCTCAGTACCCAACGCGCAGAGACCTTCTTCATATGTAATTTTTGGCAAAGATTTTTCGAACACTACCATATGAGATCCCACTGACCTCAGCTACATGCCTGAAGGTCACTTTTTGATCTGCCAACACGACATCTTCGACTTTTCTTACGTTGTCTTCAGTTGTCTTCGCGGTGTTCATCTTCAGTGGATGTTCTTCCCAGCTTAAACTCCTTGGCCTAGCGTGCAACGGTGGAATATGGAAAAGCAGAGTCCCGTAACGTTTCCACCATGTCATCGTGTATGTCTCTGGTAGAGAATTTTTTCAAACAGGGATACTTAATGATAGCTCTAATTTCGTTTTTCCCCATTTTGATGTTCTCTCTTCAACTGTTCGTATTCAAATGAATGTCGCTCTCTGGAATCGACACCTATTTATATGTTTTTTTTATGCTGACAAAGTGAGCAAATGTAGTAGTAAAGAATTTTTTTTTGGAATTTTATCCCAAGTGAAAATAACCGATTAGCATTACTTATTGATCAACCCTCATATAAATATACATATTATCTTTATATTGAACCATGTTTATTTCAATTAAATAAGAAAGCATTATTTAGCATTATAATTTTACAAGATCTAGCATTATTTAGCATTAAATAAAATTGAATCTAGCATTATTTCAAAACATTAAATGGTAGCACTGGTTATAAATATGAAAAGCAGTATATATATATATATATATATATATATATATATATATATATATATATATATATATATATATATATATATATATATATATATATATATATATATATATATATGTAAGTTGTTACTGATCAACGAGGTAACTAAGCAAATATATAACCGCTAAGGGAGTAAGAACAACGCTCTTGATCGCTGAACAGATCAGTTAAGACTGACTTTATTTAATGAACGACTAAGATAGACTACAGTGGGTTACAAAAATATAAACAGAAAACAAAATTCATATGTCATTAATCTTTCCACTCTGACACGGCCATCCTACAAGTCATCAGTCCCGGATGACTCGGCTACCCATGGTTTCATGTAATCGGCTGCTGATGATGTAAGATGTGGTCCTTCACCTTTTGAAACCTTGCGGACATCGTAACGTTCGTTTCCGTTGGACCTCTCGACGACATATGGTCCCAAATACTTTCCTTTCAGCTTAAGACCAGCACCGAATTGAGTACGCTGAATTGCGACAAGATCGCCAATTTTATAATTGATTGCTTTGCGACGCTTCCTATTGTAGTAACGTTTTTGTTGCTCCTGAACTTCTTTTATTTTATCTCTTGCCTGCTCTCTTAAGTGTTCGCAATTTTCGGAGAAACTTGCGACTAATTCTTGCCTAACCAACTCCAATACATTCGTGTCACAAGCCGTTCGAGGTTTTACACCGACTAGAGCTTCATGAGGACTCGTTCCAATAGTCTGCTGGTATGTTGAGTTTAGGCACTGCTGACATTTTCCGACAAATTGATACCACTTTGATGGATCATCTGCAGCTAATTTGGTCAAAACTGGAATTATGATTTGATTTATTCGCTCTGCCTGCCCGTTACCTCTCGGAACTCCGGTCGTTATCTGAATGTGCTCAATATTTCTTTCATCACAGTATTTGATGAACTCCGAAGAAGTGAACGCAGCACCACGGTCGGATATAATGCGTAATGGATTCCCAAAAGTCGTCGCCTGCTGTTCCAATTTATCTAAAACTTCCTTAGTATTTGTTGTTTTGGTTGGAGTTTCGTCTGTTAGTATTTTCTTCGTTTCAATATGTGTTGTTTCGATACTTTTATCTACGGCATATTCAGTGATTATTTCTCGTATGAGACTCGCATAAGGTTCAGCAGCACTGATATCTGCTTCGTCGCTTACGATGTTCACGCATGATATGATGCTATCTTCTTTTGTCTGTTGAAGTTTGTTGAAAAGTACACCATTCACACTGAAAGTCACTTCTGCTTGTTTGAGGACGTCATCACCGAGTAATAAGGAAACAGCCATGTCGCCTTTTGAAAGCACATAAAATTTGATGTCATACTGTTCACCTTGTATGATAACTTCCTGATTCACACTTCCAATCGGTTTAATTCTTACTCCTCCAAGCCCTGTGAAAGATATTGTTCGATCTGGTTCAACTTTGCATCCTAAGCCATTAGCAGTGTCCATTCTCATCAAACTCACTGGACTACCGGAATCAACCAATGCTGACCATTTTTGATCTCGAACCTGTATGTTGACAAAGTTTCGTTCTTCTCTTAGACAGTTGATTTCTCTTCTATTGTTGGTGCAATTGGCTGACAAATGTCCGAACTTCTGGCATTTATAACACTTTGGTCCATTAGATGCCATGGGACATGCTTTTGCCTCATGCCCCTTCTGTCCGCAGTTGAAACACCGAAATACTTTGCGAGTAATATCCTTATTATTAATGACAGTTTTGTGTTTTATTTTCACTGCCGTTTCACACACACGTTCATACTCGTCAAGTTTTGTTTTAAAATCCTCCAAATTTCGAGATCCGCGCAATATAATTTTATTATACCCTGTATCTTCGATTCCATCAATTACATAGCTTATAATTGACATTTCGTCCAACTCAATGAGTTTTGCCGTAGCCATCATGTCGTACAAATACTCACGATATGATTCATCGCAACGTTTCTTTCTTTGTCTCAATGCTTCATGCACGTCTCTAGCATTTACTTTCACATAAAACTCACGTATTAGTTTCTCTTTAAATAACACCCAATTCGTAATACGTTGGCTTCTGACGAACTGTTTCGCGGCACCAGTCAAAAGTTTCTTCGCGTATATTACTAATTCCTGTTCTGTCCAACTTAGGATAATGTTCAGTTCTTCGATCTCTTCTATCCACTTTTTCACTGGAATGTCACCACAACCACTAAACTTTTCAATTGAGTCTTCCACATCTCTGAAAGTTAATCTCTGTCCTCCACGTTCCCTTTCACGGCTGTAGTTACACAATTTACTATGTGTGGAAGATTTGCTTGATATGGCTGTGTGCTCTTCTTCGTCACTATCTACACAACCACTTCCATCGTTATTGTCTTCACTAATACAATCAGCATTACACGTATTTTCCGCACTTATCACTGTCATAAGGCGATGTTTAACAGTCGCCTTACTGCCTACTATTTCAAGCCCCCGCTTCTGGAGCTCATCCCGTATCTGTCCAACACTCATTTTGTCGACACTATCCAATGTCAATTTACTTCGCACATCAATATCTTTATCGTCTATTAATTGTGACATTTCGTCTTTCGCCTCCGACATTTTTCTCGCACACCACATAAGCTAATATCTGTACTTTAGCCACCCGACGCGTAAATACACCACAAACGTACTGTTTATACACCTTTCCAGTAACGCTTCGAACACACACACGATCGGTTTTCAGCTCTAAAAGTACAGCGCCACATTCAACGACGACGTTATACACAATTTACTTGTGTCGGCACAGGTCCCACACACCTACAGCAATTGAACAACATACACAATGGCTAAATGGCGTCGTGTTTAGCACAAAGCGTCGGATCACAATTTATACATCACGAAATAATTCTTTTGCTTTCTTCACGACTCGAAGAAACGCGACACCATGATTAGAATTTATCCGGATGAAAATGCTTTTCCGATCTTGGCTGAGCCCCCAAAATTTGTAAGTTGTTACTGATCAACGAGGTAACTAAGCAAATATATAACCGCTAAGGGAGTAAGAACAACGCTCTTGATCGCTGAACAGATCAGTTAAGACTGACTTTATTTAATGAACGACTAAGATAGACTACAGTGGGTTACAAAAATATAAACAGAAAACAAAATTCATATGTCATTAATCTTTCCACTCTGACATATATATATATATATATATATCTCTATATATATATATATATATATATATATATATATATATATATATATATATATATATATATATATATATATATATATATATATATATATATATATATATATATATATATATATATATATATATATATATATATATATATATATATATATATATATATATATATATATATATATATATATATATATATATATATATATATATATCTATATATATATATATATATATATATATATATATATATATATATATATATATATATATATACATATATATATAAGTTAATACGATCAGAACATCCAGACCGACCAGACACGTGACTCGCATACGAAATTGCAAATTTACTAAACTTTCATAAAAATGCTTGCAAATCAAGTTACCTTTTGCTAATTGTGATCGACTTCATGATTTTTGCTAAAACAACAGAAAAGGTAATAAAAACAATTCTTATTGGAGTTAATCATTAATAAAATAGACTGCGAAGTGTTTACACGTAACTCAAGTATTTTTCTTTTTTTATCGCACAACTGATAAAAGTTGTTTAACTGGCGCCCGAACAGGGACTCGAGTGTTGAATACATAAAGTAATTCAGTGAAAGGAATAGTTTGTACCGCGAGTAGGCATTTGCGAAATCAAAGTGAACAGCCAAAAGGAAGATATTGCAGCTAACCTACGAACTTAGATTCACCCATCCGGTCCACCACTTGACGGAGTTTTTATTAATCGGTAACACCGCACTAGACGGAAAGGATATTAATGTAAGTACACTTTTCGATTAAATGTTTTCGATGTTGTTAAAAATAAATAAATATCGAGCGAATACGAAAAGTACGTACAAATAGATCTCTTAATTTACGAAGTGAAGTGAATATTAATATCCAGTGCCCGTGCATAAGTCACAAAGAGAGGATATATAGTGCGCGAGTGTTTTAATAGTCTGCAATGGAACAGTTGACAGAAAGCATCACACAATTAGAAGGTGAAATTAATGCACAAATTGTCATGGTCAAGCAAATCGACAGTCGATTGAAGGTATTGGAGCAAAACAAGGGACAAGGCTCCATTACACTGCAAGTCGAACCACTTCGAGCTACCCGTACCGAGGAGGAGCTCAAAGAAATCTGTAAACTGCCCGATTGCGTAAGGAAATTGCAGAAATTCGACGGGAACCCAGTAGAATATCTGTCTTGAGTCCACAGTGTCGAAAACATCCTTAAGGACTATGAAATCGTCCGAATAAAGCCAATCTAAAGAGCAATACTCCGTAGTATATGACAGAAGATCCGAGGCCCTGCTGATGTAGCCCTCATATCTTATAGTATATTCGACGGTAGTTGGTCATCTATTAAGAAGTGTCTTTCGCTGCATTACGAAGATAAGAGAGACTTACATACACTAGAACACCAATTAAATCTCTTGCATCAAAGCAATATGAACCTCAATGAGTTTTAGGCGCTTGTGAACCATCAGTTTTACTAATCGTGAATAAAATCCGGACAGAAGACTATTCTTCTGAAACGGACGCAGTAATAATTGAGACTTATAGAAACAGGGCTCTTGATATATTTATACGGGGTGTGAATGGTGGTATCTCGAAGATGTTAATGATTCAGAGACCCAAAACTCTCCCAGAGACATATACAACGTGTCTTGAAATTCAAAATCTCAACTTCCGTAACACAGTAATACACAAGCCAAGCATAACCAATTGAGTCACAGCCCCCCAAAATCAGTTTTTCTCCCAGAATATAACAAGGCCAATTCAGCAAGCTCCACGAAAACTGTCACCATGTCCTGCACCCAGGAATCTATCGCTGAACCAGAGAAATGAGGCATACCATCTTCAACATCAACAACGTCCACAACCACCAGCCAGGCCCATGGCACAAAAACCCGCAGTACCTATGGAAGTCGATCCCTCCATCCAGACCAAAATAGTGAACTACATGAATCGGCCAAGGGAAAGCCATCCAGTTAAAAGACCTCAGCGGAACGATTATCACCCAAACAAACAGCAACGCGTGAATGCCATGGAGACATCTGACGATACCATAGAAGAGGATACTACGAACAAAGACTACGTAGCAGCCTACGAAGCAGAAATGGAAATGAATAATTTAGAAGATATTGAATATCTGGAAATGGAAGTAAATTTTATGAGGAATGCCTCTCTAGCATTCCATACATAGAATATGTAGGTAGCTACGGTAAAATTCTTAAATTCCTCATCGATACGGGAACTAACAAAAACTTTGTGAGACCAGAATCAGCAGAAACCAAACAACCAACGGAAAAATCCTTCAAAATACAATCGGCAGAAGGAGAAATTGAAGTAAAAGAGAAAATAAGGGGCAGGTTTTTTTCAAGCGTAGGCAACAATGCAGTCGTACAGTTTTTCATTTTACCAATCCTTCGATGGAATTATTGGAGATGACACACTTAAGGCACGCGAGGCAGTCACCGATCGAAAAAAAAATGAATTCAGAATAAAACCCAGTATAATCATTCCACTCAAGGAAAAAGAGTCCACACAAGTAAATAATTTAAACATTAGGGACAGTCACCTTCCTCATCGAGCTAGAGAAAAACTGATAGCAATAATCAGGAACCACAAAACCACAGAACCTATTCGAACCAGTATATAATAAGCAGCCTATAAATACCAATGTTAAGGCCGAAATTTGGACATCCACTGATGAACCATTTAACATGCGGCAGGAAGTAGACAATCAGGTGAAAGACCTGTTAAGAAATGGAATAATTAGGCCATCAAAGAGTTCTTACAAAATAATTGGAAAATATTGAAAAAGTATATCGTAAATTAGAAAAGGCAAACTTAAGATTGAACCTGGATGAGACCGAGTTTCTTAAAACTGAAACAGAATTTTTGGGATATCTCATATCAAACAAAGGTGTGAAGCCCAATGTAAAAAAGATAGCTGCTATAAAAGGTATCAAACCTCCTGAAAACTTAAAAGATCTGAAGAGTTTTTTAGGGCTGACTTCCTAATATAGACGCTTTATAAGAGACTGCCAAAATAGCGAAGCCAATAACAAACCGTACGAGAGGTGCAAATGGGCAAACAAAGACCAAACAGTCAAAAAAGGTAAAAATCAATTTGGGTGAAAAAGAAATGAAAGCATTCAATGACCTCAAAGAGCTCTTAACATCCGCTGAAGTAATGAGTTTCCCCGAATTTTCAAGGCCGTTCATTCTAACAACCGATGCTTCAGACCACGCGATTGTTGCAGTCCTCTCCCAAGAGGAAATAGGCAAGGACAAGCCTATTACTTACATTTCTAGGGGTTTGAAGAAAACGGAAGAAGGATATGCTGCCAATGAAAAATAAATGTTAGCAATTGTCTGGGCTCTAGATAGCCTCCGAAATTACCTTTATGGCGCAAAGAAAATAAAAATACTAACAGACCATCAGCCGCTTATCTTCAGTATATACCAATTCAAAGACAAAAAGACGGAAAGCCAGAATGGAGGAGTATAATTTTGAACTCATTTACAAACCCGGAAGAACGAATTACGTAGCTGACGCTCTTTCGAGACTCAAAACTGAAGTTAATGTAATAACTACATCATCAGGGACAATCCACACCGCGGAAGAGGATAGCACGGACTTGATTCCTAGCTACGAAGTGCCTTTAAATACATTTAAAAACCAACTGATATTCCAGGAAGGTAAGGACGCGTATGCTTTCGAACGACCTCATTCAGGCTATCGACGACATTACATCAAACTAAAAGAAATCGAAGAAAAATCCTTAATAGAAAATCAGAAAAAGTATTTAAGCCCGAATATTTTTAATGGTCTAAAGATACAAGAAAAGCACATTCAACTCCTACAGGAAGTATTCATATAAGAAACACTTTAGCAAATTCAAAATACGCATAACGCAAAGAGTAGTCCAAAACATTGCAAATCATTTAGAAAAAAAACTCTAGCACACCTGAACCGCTAGAAAGACAAATGTTCGAAGAACAGTAGAAGAATCGTGCAGATTTTGAGTGCATATTTTACCACACGAGTTGCTTATTACAGCTAAACTGTTTCAAACGCCATGTTTTACTTTGGTCTTAAGAATGCACTATAACTCATATGGTGGAATGGTTTCAGATATTACCACTGGCATGAATTTCAAAGTTTATGAGAGCAAAACACTTATTATTTATATTCATTATTAGTTGTTTATTTCATAAAACTTTGAAAGCAGAATCTCATATAACATCAATGAAGAAAATGCTCAGTGCCTGCAGCACTGTAACTGAAGTTGATGTTTGGGGCTGCGATCCGAAAAATTTGCAGAACTTTGGGAATTGAAACATTGGTTATTTATTTTCACTGTAAATAGTTCCGGTATGAATACTAAATGTAAGTATTTATTGATACAAAAATAGCACAACCGACTTGTGCTGGCAACCTGTAATGAAATTGCAAATTTGGGATATTGTGTTGTGATGGTCTCGAATGACCATCAAAGGAAAACGAGTCATTTGTCCGTGCAGGACTGAGCTACTCGGAGTAGCTACGACTCTCACGTGACAAGGAGGTCGGCACATGCTGGCTGCCTCTAGCTCTGTTCGGGAGAAGTGGGGGGGTTCTTTTCCCTGTCACGTGTCCCAACAATCATCACATTTTGTTCATGTGCCTGTAGGACGGAGATAACACCGAAAAACCACGCGATCGTATACTGGACATTAAAGTCCAGTAAGAGCCGTGCAGGCTGACCCTGACCAGGGGTACCATTCTGACCACTGGGACCCAACGATCACCAGGGCCGAACTAAAAAAAAAAAATTTAAGGCCACCAATAGAGGTCATTGAGCTTCCTACGAAGCCAATACACGCGGCCCGTTTAAGTACGCGCGCGAGGGATCGTGGATTGGTGGCCGAAGTCGAAAGCTGGTAAAGAACCAAGAAGTACGCGCAACGCTGCGAACACGAATGAGTGGGTCATGAAAATGGATGGAGACGAATAGCTTCGAAAGAAAATCCACGACAGAAAAGGAATGAAACCGACAGATTTTACCGAACGAGTCGCGAAAACCGGATAAGAAAAAAAAACGTGCGCTATCGTCGAGAGCTCACCACCTGAAACACAACCACACAAAAAGAATAGTTAATTAACTGCCATGGCTTACCTTGGCCCGATTGCACACCAAGAAATGAGAAAAAAGGAGTCCACAATACCACTCTCACATCAAGAAAAATTTTTTTTTTCGATTTTACTCTGAAGCATACATTTTGTTTTTATTTAAATTCTTTCCTTTTTTTTCTGGACAGTTCACAAATCCTTTAATATATAAAAATTTTTGATGGCACAAAATAAATGCGCAAATGATACAAATTGTATGCGTAATTCTTGAAAGTATATATAGATAAGTGTGCAAATGGTACAAATTGTTGTGTAATTCTCGAAAACACTTAAAAAATATATATGTGCAAATGATACCAATTGTATGCGTAATTCTTGAAAATATATATAGATAAGTGTACAAATGGTACAAATTGTTGTGTAATTCTCGAAAACACTTAAAAAATATATATGTGCAAATGATACCAATTGTATGCGTAATTCTTGAAAATATATATAGATAAGTGTACAAATGGTACAAATTGATGTGTAATTCTCGAAAACACTTAAAAAACATAAATGTGCAAATGATACCAACTGCATGTGCAGTTCTTGTAAACATCCTAATTCAATATTAAATGTTTGGTTTGTAATTAAATGTATAAAAGCTACAAAGGCATGTATAACGCCATCAATTATTCAGTTTTCAATTAATCTGGCTTGAAACGACCATCTGTAAGCTACGTAACCAATCAGCAAAACATCTTAATCGTGGGTGCGAGCGAGAGCATGTTTATCGAATTTGAGAATGCGCGAAAAATGTTGCCACTGCACGAATAAATCAAGTAAAAAGGAAGCTTCCTTGTAATGCCGCGACCATTTTCTGGTATTACGCGATTTCTATTGAGGAGTCGTTACGTATTTTGTTCTCTTACCCAGGTTGGCCGAAGTTTTACTGCCATTCTCTAATTTTTTTTTTCTCTTCTTATCGCCATAATAATTTTTATATACTCCGTTGTGAGATTAATTCAATCTAGTCTAAATGCACGTCATACTGGGACCATACTCATCTCGGTCTAATCATTTCTATTGTCTTCTTAAATACCTTACTTCTAACTTGAGTTCCGTCATCTTTACTTCATTTACCGTCATTCGAACTCTTAACAAACTCAAACAAAGAGATGACCTTGAATTATTATGCTCGGTTGCCGTGAATCTAACTTGCATGACGAGCGTCTTAATAATTAGGATAACAGTACTAATAATAGTAAACGGTAGGTATTAAATGTTAATGTGACTTATCTTCTAACACACAATAGGATGCGAAATTCGAGGTGCATCGGTTGGTTTGACATTTGTAATTCAAATGATTGCATCTCTACTATATAGTCACGAATTCGACAACTACCTCCGAAACACAGCAATGTATAGTTTTTATGCACCTCACAATTTCGCTCCATTAATTATCCTTTAATTGGTAATTCTCAAGTTCCTCTATGTCCCTATGGGCTTTTCAAATCTCTGATCAGAAAAAAAAATTTTGATTTAAAGGTTGACATGAGCACACTGGTCACGTACATATCACCGAAGAAAAATGCCACTTCACTTTTTAGTTCACAAACCTGAATTCGTAACGGAATGTGATCCTGCGCCTTCAATTGTGTAGTCTGAGATGTTTAATATTCCAATAAATACCTGGATGTATGTGTTGTTAGGACGAAACTCGAAATTCTCACAAATTATCAAAACAGTGGTAGTTGACGAAACGAAGCCCCCTGGACGTTCTATGCTGTGAAGTTTATGAGGTGACAGAAGAGCAGCAACAGGTTTCGAGGCTGTACTATCCCAGCGAGGTGCATGAAAATGCTGAATGCAGTGTCCAAATGAACGTCATTTTCCGCTACTAGATTTCTGGTCTTCCCCGTTTATGTCGCTAGAGCGGCCCACGGTATTCCTCACTGATTTTCACAGGTTGGATTTTTAAGCCAATGATCTAGATAAGTCGCGTTTATCACCCTTATGAGCCAACTTTCATTTTTTTTATGCTAGGTTCACTATAATTACCTCACATATGAATCATCCACCGCGTCTCGATTGATAGCAACACAAGCTTCATCCCGACCGTGCTGTCCACCCGGCATGCAGGCTGTGACACTCGTGTCAATACGCTAATTGCATCTACTTTTAGCGCAACACTCCAAATTAGAGGTAAAAGTGCACCGGCCTTCCGATAATCACGTGTGGCTTTGCAACTGCTTTCGTTCGGCGATTCACATCACTCAACATCAGATACTACTGACAATTGCACTTGGGCACGGCGTCATACCACCACGACCGAACAAGTTCCGCTATGGCCCTTGATCACCTCAAGACTGTTTGGTCGAGCTCAGCCAGCCACTTTTCAGCTCGCAGTCATGCAATCCGTTATGCGTTTCTGCAACAACAATGCCATGATGGCATTCTCGGACCGAACTAAGCAATGCACAAATGTCTTTACATTTGAACTCGGTCCGAAATTGACAACAAGGCACTGCCGCTGCCGATCCGCTTCGAGCTAATTAAAAAAAAAATGTTCATCAAGTAAACAAAATTCTCGGACCGAATTCGACAACAATGCATTGTTGTTGTGGAACCGCTTTGCGCTAATAGAAATATGCGCATAAAGCAGACAAAAATTCTCGGTCCGAACCGGGAATCGACATGCATTGTGCAAATTTGGGGCTCGGTTCGAAACTTCATCAAGGCATTACCGTTGGCAACTTGCCTTGACTAATTGATTTGCTCACAGCGCAAATATGAATTATCGGACCGACCGAGGAAATACTATTCGGTGTGCGCCTTTGAGCTCGGTCCGAAAATTCCAACAAAGCATTGTTGCTATTATGGCCTTGAAGAATGATATTGAAATTAAAATTCGGAGT
>OZ022265.1:60302167-60347167 GCA_963978885.1 Nemotelus pantherinus
TACGGCGCCGCTCCTCTTCGCCATATACACTGCCGGACTGCTCACTTCTTTCGGCTTTAATTCATCCCCGAAACGAAGCATTGTCGCATTCGCTGACGACTTAATTATTTACACTGCCGATAAAAAAGCCAGCAGCGTTCAGAACGAGCTACAGGTCATGTTCGATAATGTTAAGTCGTTCACCGAAGCGTGGAAGATGAAAATTAATCCACAGAAATGTGAGACCATCTTATTCCGGCCGACATTGCAAACGGCCAATAGGGACCTGAAGAGAAACTGGAAAGACTTTCACATGAAAGACAGTAATGGCAATAATGATAACGACCCGGGCTCCAGCCGAATCCCCCACAATGCCTGCGTTAGATACTTGGGCGTGTACCTGGACCAGCATTTGTACTACTCCCAACACATTGACATGCAACTGAACAAAGCAAGGAGAGCCTCCATGTCTCTTCGAAGGCTCTTCCACTCGAAACATCTCACACCCGAGGTAAAACTGACTTGTTACAAGAGTTTAATCAGACCGATTATCACGTATGGATGCTCGGTCTGGTTCAACTTGAGTGCACATCAGATGGAGCGTGTAAGAGTCTTCGAACGGAAATGCCTGCGTGCGTGTGTGGGAGTATATAGAAAAGCGGAGACAGACTACCTGCACTACGTAAGTAACCAGGAAATTTACGACATTGCGAAGATCCCAAGGATCGACGTTCTTCTCCTCAGACTCGTGCGCGATCAAATCGCCAGATCATCCACGGCTGAGATACAAAACGAATGGATACGGCACCCATTCTCCCCCAACCCCCTGTACTTTGAGCGAGCAAGACTCACCGGCTTCATTCCACCTGAAGCTTTCATATACCTTGACCAACAAGGCTACATTTCTGACCCCCATGAAATGCCCATCATATACCATGTTCCCCGGCGACGCACCCAGAAACAGATTACTTACCCGAAAGCAACCGACATCCAGCATTCGAGTTTACAGTTTCAATATTCGACGGCACGACACGAAATCAGGCACAGTCCAGCGCGATCGAGGCTGCATTGGTGGCTGCTCGACAACGAAGTGCGAACGTAGGAGGCCAATCAGATCCGTTTGGTGAATGGAAATAATATGTACATATTTAGATAATAAGGATAATTGTTAAGCACGAATTAACCAATTATTATGAATAGACAGTTGAATTAGGCAGGAAAACCTGCATATGTCCACGGGACCTTTTTGGGACCAATGACATCTTAGGATTAAGTATACATTGTAGATAGGTACTAGGTTAAGTTAGTTTAAGATTAGCATGTAAGAGAGATTGATTTGTGGGTTTTCTTTTTTCCCGCAAAAGAACTAATTAAGATATTGTAAGATTAGCCTTTTAAATTAAATTATTAGATTGGAGAAATTCCAAACATTTAAGATAGTTGTAACTTTGAGTGCCCAGGTGGCCATTAAGTTCTTTGTAAGTGTAGAATAAGAATCTTAGCTTTAGAGATTTGAAATGTTAAATCAAAATACCATCAAATAAAGCAATTTCAAAGCAAAGCAAAGCGACCGGTTCTCGTCAGATCACCGAAGTTAAGCAGTGCTTATGCGCGGTTAGTACTTAGATGGGGGACCGCTTGTCATTTTTGCTGTCGGATACCAACAAACTAGTTGTCTAGGAAACACTATACAAAAAATTTCAAAATATTTACACAATTTTAATGTAGTTTTTGCCCGGTTTTTATTTCAACTTTATTAATTTGCACATAAGAGAGGCAACATACATTTAAAACTCCTTCAATTTCTCCATTTTACAAAAACTTGTTTCTTTGAGTGACAGATAGTCAGTGACAGTATTCATCATTAACGCAAGGGCTGTGTGTCAGGTACTTTTAAATTACTAATTTAGGTATAAATGATCATTAGTAAATTAGTAATTTAAGTGCCTGTGTGTCTAGGCTCTTAGCAAAGAAGAGATAAATTTGTTCGTAGCCCAAATGGAGACATTACCTTATGGAAACGAAGTGGAGGCAATCGAGTACGCTGAACCTACCATGCTGATCAAAGAATCAATCATCCTATACGTAATCGCACTACCGAAGACCAATAAACGACCAACGACCAAAAATGATAAACACGTTTTTCTCGAATATCAAAAATTGCTTGTGAGTGGAGTTGAAGACTTTGAAATTAAGATCAAATGCGACCAGATTAGAAATTTCACGATATGCAAAGAACAGCAAATGACCACTGTATGCGCAGACTGATCAAAGGTTCAGATGCAAAATGTGACTAACAGTTAAATAAAAATGAAAAAGTAGAGCAGATCAACGAAAATACTGTATTCCTCGACAACTTTAACGGTGAAGTTGTAGAAAATAACCCTGTCCGGCAACTAAATGGAAGCTTTATTATTCAACATAATAACGAGACAATCCACATTAAGGACAAAAAGTTCATCAACAGAGAATACAGAGCATTTTAAGTACTACCACCAATTTTCCAAAGAAGACCAGAGGAGAAGAATTCGAAGCTCGACTTCGGTTATCTACACACCCTACATATGCGTAACAGACAAGAGCTACAAAAATTACATGAAAACCACCATATATCTCTTTTGACAGACATTGGTTCCATTACGTTCCTAATCATTTTATCTTGTATACTTATAGCCTACAAGCCCAAGAAACGGAACGCATCGTTTGGCATATGTCACCTCACCAAGGCCACAAACAACACCATCAGAGATCTTCAGCCCATCGAGATTGTCCACCCAGCAAGCACCTCAAATAAGAACAATCAGGATCTTCAGCCAATCAACCTTAAACTATGACCTTCGGGACGCAGGCACTTAAAGACGGAGGAGTTAACATGGTCATAATATCCAGACCGACCAGATAAGTGAACCGCATACGAAATTGCAAATTTACTAAATTTTCATAAAAATGCTTGCAGATCAAGTAACCTTTTGCTAATTGTGATCATCTTCATGACTTTTGCTGCAACAGCAGAAAATGTAATAAAGACAATTATTATTGGAATTAATCATTAATAAAATAGGCTCCGAAGTGTTTATACGTAACTCAAGTGTTTTTCTTTTTTTATCGCACAAGTGATCAAGTTTTTTTAACTTATATATATATATATATATATATATATATATATATATATATATATATATATATATATATATACATATATATATATATATATACATATATATATATATATATATATATATATATATATATATATATATATATATATATATATATATACATATATACATATATATATATATATATATATATATATATATATATATATATATATATATATACATATATACATATATATATATATATATATATATATATATATATATATATATATATATATATATATATACATATATACATATATATATATATATATATATAAATATATATATATACATATATATATATATATATATATATATATATAAATATATATATATACATATATACATATATATATATATATATATATATATATATATATATATATATATATATATATATATATATATATATATATACACAGATATATGTATCTGGTTTAGTGAAGCCTATGCGATGCATTTATTCATCATTTCTATCTTCCTTTTTTTCATATCTATACATATTTCAAATATAAAATTTACTGTGACCACGGACACGAGCCACGTGCAAAACCGAAAAAAGGAAATAAAGTTGCCTTTCACTGCCCGATATCAATCCTTACGCGCGTTCTATATTTGCCTTCGAAGCACCCTTCTCTACTAACGGTCGGGCTAAACAAAATTCAGTATCCAGCTCTCAGCCTTGCACAAGGTAGAACTAAAGAGGAATAAAACCACGGCGCCATGTTAGCAATCTTAATTTAAATGGAAAAGCTAAAAAATTACGACGCGAGAAGAAAGAAAAAAAAGAAATTCAAAGTGTCGAGTTCGGCAGGGAAGATTATAGGACGTTTTTTGGGGACGCTGAAGGAATTATTATGGTGGAATAGTTGGAAAAGGGAGCCACTATATCAGGCTGTTACTACGCAGACTAAATAAGAAGATTGCGGAAGGCTATTAAAGAAAAATGACGGGGAAACTGGGAGCCGGAGTGCTGTTTCATCAAGACAACACACCGATTCTCAGGCTGCAGTAGCGATGGCTGCAATTCAAGAAAAAGGCTTCGAACTGCTTGAACATCCACCCTATTCGTAAGATCTAGCTTCCAATGTCTTCTACCACTTTCCTTGGCTCAAGGAACGCTGCTATTGAGGCGTTTTGGGAGATTAAAGACATAGCATTAGTAGCGCATTAGTAGCGACTAGGCATAACACTAGCGCTTGAGATAATAAGAAATAAATGTGGCACTTAAAAGAATAATGGAATAATTGATATCGGCTTCTCCCATACGTGTCTCCCTATCGCCATCGCTAAGCATTCGCTTCAAAGGGCAATCCCCTGAGCTTTGGCATTATCATAGAAAAAAAAAATATTCTTTTTTTCTAAGGGTGTCTTGGGTTTGGAAAAAAAGATGGACTAAATGTATTAACTTGTTAGGATACTAGGTTGAAAAATAAATATTTGTTTTTAGTTTAATCACCTTGGTTTATATTGATTATCATTACTTTTGGAACAACCCTCGTACATAAAACTTTTCAACTAAACTAAACCTAATGGTATTTCTTCAATATTTGTTTATTTGCTCTTATTGTCATTCAGTACGTGAGCAGTTGCAACTCTATTATAGTTTTATTGCTATTTTTGAACCGTAAGGACCACCAAATATCATCGCGAAAAGAAATTTCTAGTGATGTACGAAATTTGGTCGTCCAGTATAAAAAGGACAGGAAAATGGTGCTCGGAAATTGCGAATTTACTGAAACTAAGCCGAAGTTCAGTGTAAATCATTATCAAAAATTTTGAAAACACTGGTTCCGTTGAAAATAAGCCGCGAACTGGCCAACCGAAAAAACTCTCGCGCAGAGACATTAGTTACATTTTAAAAGAAGTAAAATCCTAAAATAAGTGCTCCCGATTTGGCAAAACAAGTGGCTACGATAAGGAAAAAGGATGTCCATGCAAAAATAATCACAAGAGTATTATATTCTAATGTATTTCAAAGAAGAACTCTACGAAAAAAAACCATTAATATTCGCCAAAAACCGACTTCTGCGCCTAGATTTCGCCAAGGCCCATATTAACAAGGACACTAATTTTCGGAATCAAGTCCTTTTTGCCGATGATTTGAAACTTAACATTTTCGGGAGTGGTGGTCGCGTTAAAATATGGAGGAAAAAAATACAGCTTTAGAGACCAATAATTTGATTCCTACTGTCAAGCACGGTAGAGGTAATGTTATGGTTTGGGGAGCTATAGTTGCACCTGGGGTCGGCAGATTGGCTTTTGTTCAAACTACTATCGACCGCTAAGTTTACAAGAACATGTTGGAACAGCATTTGAAGCCATCGGTTGATAAGTTGTGCCTTGGAGGGTGTTGAATTTTCCAACAAGATAATGATCTGAAGCACACAGCAATTTTCGTCAAGAACTAGTTGTTGTACTACGCTCCCAGGCAGCTTAAAACGCCTCCTCAAAGCTCGGGTTTAAAACCATTAGAACATGCATGGGAGCTTCTGCAGCGAAAATTTCGGAAATGTTGTATAAAAAATAAAAACTTGTTGAAGGAAGCGCTGATTACAGAATGGGAGAAAATTACATCCGCTAAAACTGGTAATTTAGTCGCCTCTATGCCCCGAAGAATGGAAGCAGCAATTGATGCTAAAGAGGGTCCAACCAAGTACTAAGCCAGCAAATAATTTGAAAAATTCCGATACGTTTAGTTGAAAAATTGTTTGTGCATAAGTCAGCCAGCACTGACTGCCGTAGGCTTTTGTCCTTTCAATTTTTTATGTTTTTATGAATTTATCTTTAAGTTTGTTATAAAAAGTTTTTCTTTTTGTTTTTTAGAAATATATTTACGTTACTGAAAAAATGCGCATCACTGGATATTTGATTTCTGCTTTCAATCAACCAAAAGAAAAGAAAATATAAAGTGCTGCCGTATACTTTTGTCCGCCACTGTATATATTTATTTATTTATTTATTTCTTAATTGCAGCTATTTGTTTTACAAAAAATAAGTAACATATGTTTATTTTATTGCTCGCAACTCGCAAAAGTGGGAACACTTATGCGCGAGAGCGGGGATCTTTCCATGATTAAAATATTTATTTATTTTCCATGTTTAAAGAAAATGTGAAGAAATAAATAGAAATGAAAAATGAAAGCGAAATAGTAATCTTAAAACACACACAATGAATCAAATTAAATGAATTAATGTAAGATCTATAGGTATGAGGTTATGTAAAAGCAAAGTGAAAGAGTAATCTTAAAACACACACAATGAAAAAAATTTAATGAATTAAGTTTAATTGCTGACACAAAAAAGGATAAAGACGAGCGATTTATGGGTTTAAGACTGAATGCAGAAATTTATTGTTGTTTTGGGCAAAAAGCTTTAAGACTAACCTATAGTTGCGTTCATTTAGACAAAGTTTGATCTCTAGTGGAAGGTTTTTATACAACTTCGGCCCTAATATACTTAAATGCCTGTCCGTTTGAGCTTTTCTACAGCGCGTGGTCAAAAAGGGATTCATCATTTGTCGCCTCGTACGATAGCCAGTGATATGGAAATCAAATTCGTGTGAGTTGGGATACATGAATTTCAAAGCTGCATACAGATACAACTGACGAATGTTCATTACACGGAACTCATTAAAAGATGCTGTTGTAGATGAATAAATCGATCTTTTTAAACATATTTTAACTATCTTGTTTTGCATGTTTTGTAACGGTGCAATATATGTTGAAAGAGCGGCACCCCATGTTCCAATAGCATACTGCATTATGCTTTGAGCGATGGCAAAATAGACCATCCTTATCGTATTTAAATTAACGTTGTGCCTAAGCCTAACGAAAGAATATAGAGTTCGACGTAGCTTCGGTATAAGACCAAGAACGTGACTTTTCCAACTAATATCTATCTTGTCATCCAGAATTACACCAAGGTAGTTAATTTCACTAAGCCGCATTATCTTTCATTGTTCAGCTTAAGATTGAAACTCAACTCAGCGAGTTTGTTCCTGGTGCCAAAAGCCAAAAAGCATGATTTTTTCGTATTAAGGACAAGTTTGTGTAAGTTTAGCCACTTCGAAACTATTTGAAGGCCCCTGTTTTCCTCATCGAACACTTTTTCCCAAGTGCCCTCTATGAAGATTAGTAACGTGTCGTCTGCATATGAAATTACTTGACCGCTAAAAAAAGGAACGCTGCACTGTAATCTACATAAGTCGTTGATGTAAAAGTTAAACAGAATCGGGCCTAATACTGTTCCTTGGGGGATACCGCAATTGACTTCTATTAAATCACTGACGAGGGTTCCGATTTTAACTTTTTGCTTACGCTTACGTAGATAAGACTCAAAAAGCATATTTATGTTGTTTGTCGGTGTCATTTGCCTTAGCTTTTGAAAAAGTATATCGTGGCAGACCGTATTGAACGCCTTTTTTAAGTCTATAAACACCGCAATGGTTTTTTTGTTTACATCTAAGGTTCTGTTTATGATATTCGTTGCGTAGTATATTGCATCTGATGTGCTTTTACCCTGACAGAAACCAAATTGGTTTGGGGCTATTTGTTGACGCATTGTGAAAAAGTCACACAAACGGGTCTTTAGGCACTTTTCAAAAATTTTTGATAGATTCGAAATCAAGGAGATTGGTCTATAGTTGTTTAGACACTTCTTATCCAGCGTTTTGAAAATGGGGATGACAATTGCTGTTTTGAGGCTATCTGGAAACTGCCCGGCTTGTAGGCATATGTTGTAAATGTGGTGAAGAGGAGTTAATATATCTTGAGCAATTGTTTTTTACAGAGTCTTCGCCTGGAGATTTGTTATCTTTCAAGGATTTTACGTGAAAAAGTATCTCATCTTTTGTTATTTCTGGGAAAAGAAAAGGTTCCAGCTGAGTGGCTGAAATACTTGAATATTGATGCGTCGGGGTTATAGAGGCACATAGATCTTCTCCAATCGTCGAAAAGAAGTTGTTAAATTCATTGGCAATATCTGAAACAGTTTTTAACAAATTCCCATCTCTAGCAAGGATTTCGGATATAGTCCCCTCTTTTACCTTACGCATAGCGATTATTTCATTGATTGTCTTCCATAGTTTCTTCGGGTCATTTTTATGTTTGTCCACCTCAGATAAATAATATTTGGATTTTGCCACACTTATATTTGCCACACTTTATTTAAAAGATTCCTGTAAATTTTAAGTCTGCGCTTTAACTCAGGGTTGAATGTCTGATTTTTCAATCTATTCGCAAGACGATTTTTAAAGCGAATCGAAACTACGATTCCCTTAGTACACCATGGCTTTAGAGGAATTTGTCTTTTCTTGAAGGAGTACTCTGTTTTAACTGTAGACTTTTTAGCAGAAGGTTTAACATGCTTGAAAAATAATTTATAGCTTCATCCGGATTGGTTATATGGCATATTCCATTCCAGTTTTGCAACCTTGATTGCTCAGCTAGTTCTCCATAATTAATTTTATTCAATGAAATTGTTTTCTTTTCAGTTACATCATTGAATCTCACGTCACTATAGGTGAGTTTTGCTGCAGTGCAGCAATGGTCAGTGATAGAAGACTGGAGAATTGTTGTTTCAAATTTTAGACAGCTAGTTTCATTGAAAAAAATGTGATCTATGCATGAACCGCTTCTAGCGCGTGTGATACCAAGTAGGTGCTTGTTGCCTAGGATATTAAGGTATTCTTGGGCTGTAGTTGTAATTTTACTTTATATAATATTATATTAATATCTCCGAGTATTATATGGTGTTCGTCTTTTTCAAAATTACCCAGAAAATCATTTAAGGAGACAATAAAGTTGTTAGGCTTAAGACTTGGAGAACGATAGATGCAGGTGATATGAAGGTTTATATTTTTTGGTAGTGATAGAACAAAATGCAAAGTGTTTCCGTTTTCAATGGAAACATTTACTTGATCAAATGAAAACTCATATTTAATGAACGCCACCACTCCATCGCATTTGTTGTGCAAACTTGGTCTAGTTAAGGTCCTGTAGCCATCAATATTAAAGCACGTAGCCCATTCTGACTGCCAAGTTTCGGTCAAAACAATGACATCAAAAATGTAATTCGTATTGCTTAGAGTTAAAAGAAACTCATCGAAGTTTTTCGCGAGACTCCTAATATTCATATGCAGTATTTGAATTGATTTTTCTTTTTCTAAATTCAACTTCTGATATTTATATATGTCAGCAACTATACTTGTACATTGGTTGCTATTTTTTTCATTTTCTATACATTCACTTAAACTATCCATGCAAAGCAATTATGTGCTACCACTTAATACAAAGTTGTAAACACAGAACTAATTTATTCCGATCATATCATCAGCGCTTCGAATAATCATTGCTTTGTCGTTGTCTGTTTTTCGCAAAAAAACCTTCCCGTATTTCGCCCAAATGTATTTGTAGCTGGTAAAAATAGTTTTTGCTTGGTGTAGCAATGCTGCAGTCATAGGAGTTATGTGCTCACCTATAAATACTCTGCCTTCATCCAGGTCTTTGTGTATCAGCTTTGCGGGAAAACCTGTTCCGTCGTTCCGTTTTCTTACAGCCACTTTGTAGGATTTTAGAAAGTTGTTCCTAATTGTTTTGTTTGCGAACTTGACAACAATTTTTCCCGTGCTCACGTGATTAATTCTGTAGACATCCTGCACATCACCTCCAGCAACCACAGGGTCAACACCTATCGCAGCTGATGCTGCTTGAATAATTTCGATTAGGTTTTCGTTCTTTGTTTGTTTTATTCCGTTGATTATGATGTCATTTGCACGTAGCTCAGTGGTAAGAATATTAGTTTCGATTTTTTGCTGTTTTAGTTGTGAATTTAATGACATGTTTTCTTTTTTCAAACTAGTGATTTCTTTGATTAACTCCTTAATTTTTGAAGCATAATCGTAAAATTTCGCTGACATGAACTCAACCGCCCTTTTAACTTCTAGTATTTCTTTGTTAGAGTTATTGTATTGGGATAGAATGTCAATTTTAAAGCTGGAGAACATTTCACGCATGGTGTTTTCTAAATTGGATTACTGTCGAAACTTTTCGGGGGTTTACAAACATCGTAACACCATTTATCGCGTCTTTGGCCCAGTTTACGAATGTTTTCGGGCGTTTTTACATTAGTACAACAGGAGTGGAAATAGTTTTTACAGGTTGTGCACATAATTACATCTTTTGGGTTTGTAAAAATTTTCTTTGCACGAGTAGCACTGTATATCAGTTTTTGGGGACATTTTTATTTAGCAGCAAAATAGCCCGAAAAGAAATCGCAGATAGAGAATAAGAAGGAAAAAAACACGTCCGTCCGATCCCACAATCAAACTGTTATCTGACATAATATCACTCATGGATGATTTAGAGGAAAAAACTATTTTATGGAATGTTTGCACAAAATTTTAAAAGCCTTTCTGTTACTGCGCCTAAGCTAGTTGATCAATTTTGAAGTGAATTTCCTTGCAATGTGATCATAATGTTCTTCGCAGTTTAGACCTCGCAGAGCACTAGTGTGCCAATGTACTCACCATTCTAATCGCCATTGTACTCACCATTCTAATGGAATCAGGCGAGTAGAACTAGGATCATGCCATCGACCATGTACGGTGGGATGGACATTAGTAATGATATATGGTCAGAATAGAGGTACTTATCATCATCAATTGCGCGACAGCCTATATTCTAGTCTAGGCCTGCTATAGCAAAGACTTTCAGAAATCCTGATTTTTTGGTGTTTGTTTCATTGAGCATTTCTTTTACGTTCTGGAGTACGCAATCGCCCCATAGAAGACAAGGCCCGCATTGGCATCTCTTTACAATAATCGTATCATCTTAAACTTTCCGAATCTGATCTTCGCCGTTCGTACGAGCTAAGAGTCCATCCCATCAGAGATGATTGAGCATAATTTAATCAGTAAATTCACGGTCACGAAATCGTTCTTACATTTCACTGTTGGTCGTCCACGTCATGCTGAATACCAAACATACTTGGCCCCGTGAATCTCTCGAACGGGGATAAGACCTCGTAATTTCTTTAGCTACAGATTATTATATGAGTTTTGGCAAGATCATGGTCAAATAAAGCAGAAGAAGAAGAATTTTAAATTTCAAAAATTTCTCTTAACGATAAAATATTACATCATAAAAGTATTGGAGCATATAAATCAAGTATTCATTACAAGCATTTCATGCAGGACTAAAATTTAGAATCTTAGTAAATACAAATAATTAAGAAAGGCAACTTTTCAATCCAATAACATACTCGTAATACACCACGATATTTTAGAGCTTATTTACATGACTAAAACTGCCTGTTATATTTTAGCGCAGCATTTGTACATTTGTACGATATAGAGTTGTTCTTAGTCATTATTATTTTAAATGCCAAGCAAAAAAATTAAAGTATTTTCATACAAGTTTTAAAATAGGATCACATTGGGCATTTTAGATGATCATGATAATAAACAGAATATGTAAGCATACATAATGAACCATGTTAATCGATAATACGAACTATAGTCTGAATATACAAAAAGATTAAATACCTTAACTCGGCGATCGACTTCTTCTCGTTTGACTTTCTCTTTTCGCATTCTATACGGCGCCTGCCCTTCGATCATTTCGTAGAGCAAACAACCGAAACTGAACCAATCTGGTGAAAAAGAATACTTCTCGTTATCGACGACTTCCGGTGCCATGTAACCTAAAATTGAAATTTTGCCATTATATAAGTGAAACTTTATTTTTGTACTCAAAACTGTCTTTTACCTACTGTACCAACTCGTCCTCTAACCATTTCTCCCTCCGGAATCTCCACAGCCAATCCCAAGTCGGATATCCGTACATGACCATGATCATCTAGAAGTATATTTTCTGGTTTGCAGTCCCTATAAACAATGCCTTGTTGATGCAAATGTTCTAACCCGCAAACAACTTCAGCTGCATAAAAGCGTGCTCGTACTAATTCGAATCCTGGCTCGCCTCCCATATTGTATATGTGAAATTTTAGATCACCACCTACAATCAATTCAATGTTTAAAAATTTATAGAGCTCAAGCAGATCAAATAAAATGTACAACAGATCGAACGTAATATTTTTGTTCCAGAGAAAGATGCTTACATAGAAGCATTAATTGCTTGTATAGGGGTTGTTTTAGACTAATAGATATTTCAATAGGAAATACTTTTAAACTCTGCTGTCGGTTGGAATGTTTTTGAAAGCAATAGACTTACACTAGGAAAATTGGGATCTTAAGCAACTTCAAGTCGATGTTTATTTTTATGGAAAAATTGTGTTGAGGGGCTCGGCTCACTTTTCGGTCTCTGGGTTAGTACATAAGCAAAAATGCTATTTCTGCAGATACGCAAACATACACCAGACTCATTCTAGCCTATTATACATTTTCATATATATTTTTTTAATTTTTTATAATTAGAAAATTTCAATCATTTCTTCCAAAATATAGAAATGCAGTGATCGAGACGATAAATGGTTCGAGCAGGACAACGCTACGTGCCATACTGCCCATGAAAACATTGACTTGGTTCAATAAATTATACCGCCAGTCGATTTCTTCTTATAGAGCAATGTAGTCTTCGGTGTGTTTATCATATGCAAACTATTCAGGCCATGGAAGCCAATCTTTGTGAGATAGGGCAATAACGCTCAAAAAAGTAGCAGAATATGCTGCCTAAAAAACAGCCGAAGAGACCTGTTGAAACTGAAATAACTATTCTTATTATCAGTTGCTGGTGGAATGAGTTTTCATTATCACCGCCGTTTATTTTACAGCAAATTTTGTCCATACTCATCAAATTCCATTTAAAAATATTCTCATGCAAAATTCCGTTTTGGTAGCTTTCCCACAACATACCTGGTCCCACGCTACAAATGAAGGTGTAGTATTGCACTTTGAAGAAATGCATTCAAGACATTGCATTTGCATCTATGCGTCCAGACCAAATATTTTTAGCGTGAAATAACAGAGTGCAGTATACGTGGAAACCAAATATGCGCTGGGATTACATTTAGTGTGGGAAATAAATGAATATGCATTTATGCATGTACAGCGAATACAATATTTATGCATGTACAAAATATTTATTCATGTGCGGAAAATTAGTTTACGTGGGAATCGGAATGATTCTTAACATCCTCCCCCACTTGAAACACTCGAGGAGGAGTTTCAATTGATGTAGTGCGGGTGACGGTTGATCTGCAGTTTTTGGTGCGGTTGCTTCGTCGACAATATATTAGTCCCATGGTCAAGATGGCAGCCAGACAGATGTAACCAACAACGTAGTTATGGGTATCATGCACGGATAGAGTTTCTGGAAGTTGGGCTGATTTTACTGAAGAAATTCCTCGACTGATAGTATGTAGCAGCCGATCATCGATGTGAAGTTTGGGGATGTTAGTATGTAGAGGCTCTAAAAGAATGTCTTCCAAATGCTCCGTTAGGTTAGCCATTGGTATAAAGGTGAAGTTCATTTGATCTGCATAGTTTTTGTGTCCATTTATTGACAGTGTTTGGTGGATCAAATTGCATGAGGCATTTAGTTTGAAAATACCGCTTCCCTGTAGCTCTATGTTGGTTATTCGGTTGTCACATACGATGTCCACAACAGTGTTTTCGGTCAATACGTAGATCCAGTTGTTTTTTGCCTGCAACTGAAACCATATCTCAGTTAATGGTGTGATTTGTAGGTTACAGGCTGACGAAAAATTGGATGCGTGGGTTAATAGTGAAATTTCACATTTGTGAATGCTTGATTGGATACTGAATATAGGATGATTTTGTGTAAAAATCAAAACATGTGATGCCAGGTGTAAACATTTTTCCTGATCCTTGTCGGAGAGAGGAAAAAATTTGTCTCGGTGTAGATTGACTGCTAAGTAATCAGTAGATGGCTGAATAGCGACGGACAGATTCTTCATTGGTGTTGGAATGGGGTAAAGTTTAAGCAGTTGATAGTCCTGGGTCGATATCAATGGTAATTGGATGTCAAAGATGATATGATTACTTGTCGTTCTTGTTTTGCTGGTAGCGATGCTGTAGAACTGGTGTATAGATTCTAGTGATATAGGTAGCGTTTGACCTGCCGGTAGATGTTCCTTAATAGTTTGAATTTGTTTGCGCAGCTGTGATGGTGTCAGCAGAAGAGGGCTGATTTTGCCTTGATGTGTGTTCGTTATCATTTGAATGATAAGATCTTGAATGTTTCTGAAATTGAAGAGTAGAATAGTGGCCTGCACTGCGATGGAACTGAAAATATGGGAGGTGGCTTCCATATGCATCGTTGCGTTTGCCAATTTATCAAATTGGTTTTCAATAAATTTGAACTGCTGATTAATTTGGTCGCTCGCCTTTTTAATAATGTTGGAGGTACATTCAATGATTGTCGTTTGATTTTTGATTAGCTGGAGGAGGTACCTTTCATTTTTATTAATTTTATGAATGTCTTCTTCATATTTGTCAGCAAAATCTTTGTCGAGCAACC
This sequence comes from Nemotelus pantherinus, assembly GCA_963978885.1. Lineage (NCBI taxonomy): Eukaryota > Metazoa > Arthropoda > Insecta > Diptera > Stratiomyidae > Nemotelus > Nemotelus pantherinus. The sequence continues at coordinate 60,316,812 of OZ022265.1, forward strand.
CAAACAGAAAATGAGCGGCTGAGCCAACAATATTTAATGGCGCTCGTTTTGTTCTTGATGATCGATGAGGGTATAATAATTCATTTTTGTCCTGAATTTCAGCTTGAAGATGATGGAATTGTACTATTAATGCATTACAGTATTCACTTAAATGAAGAACCTTCTCTTCTTCTAAACAAACTTTGATCAGTTTTTTAATGTGAATAGCGATACCCTCATATTCTTGCCAGTAGTTGGTTAGGCTGTAGTATGTTACTATTTTCCACGTAACATGGGTCAATTTCCCCTGTCCGACTTCTTCAAAATATATACCCGGGTTGTCCTTGAATGGCGTGATTTGGATATTCCCTTCATACGAATTTTGATGGAGCTTCATTCCCTGACCATAAGTAGGCAGAATGATGAGGATGCATAATAATGTTTGCAGCAGAGAAAATCGGGATCGTTTTTTAACTGGTACGGTTTGTTCTTCCTCAGTTATTTGGTTGACTGGCTTGAGACTGCCGCGATGATTTCCGCACTCGCAGGAGCTATTCTTTTGTGTTGACTGGTGGTTGTATTGTTAATTTCGGTTTCTGGTTCCGACAGTGGTAGAGGATTGATCGTATGAACAGCCCTACGGAATATGCCTGATGATGTCTTCACATCAACAACTCTGGTCTGTTGATCTTTCCCCTTAATAACGTTGATTATTCGACCTAAACGCCATTGTAATGGAGGCAAATTATCATCTTTCAATAAAACTAAAAGACCTGGGTTTATTTTCGACTCCTTTTTTGTCCATTTGCTTCTAATTTGTAGCCCTTGCAAATATTCAGTAGACCAGCGACGCCAAAAATCTGCATGAAGAGCTCTCACGAGCTTCCATCGTTTTAACAGAGGTACCGTATCAGATGTGAGGAATGGATCTGGTAACGATGTCAAGTTTTGTCCCACGAGAAAGTGGCCTGGTGTTAGGGTCTGCAAATCGTTTGAGTTTGCTGATAGTTGGGTAAGTGGCCGGGAATTTAAAACTGCTTCTATTTGGCATACTACAGTGTTAAGCTCCTCGTATGTCACTGACGCGCTAATTCTCTTTTAAGGTGATATTTTGCAGATTTGACAGCGGCCTCCCACAATCCACCGAAATGTGGTGATCGTGGCGGGATTCGTGACCACTACATTCGTTCGTCACTGCAAAACCCTTCGATTGTGCTAAACCCTTGTTTGTTGAATAATGCATGCAAATCTTGAAGTTCATTGTGAGCTCCTACAAAGTTCGTAGCATTGTCACTGAACAATTTTGTTGAACGGCCTCTCCTGGCTATGAATCTTTTCAATCCTCCTATAAAGGCTGCTGAGGTGAGATCAGATATGAGTTCAAGATGGACTGCTTTTGTGGCGACGCAGACAAATACTACAATGTAGGTCTTTGTTGGTCGTTTGCCACGCAGTTGAAAATGAATTTGCACTGGTCCGCAAAAATCTACGTCTACATGCAGGAATGGTTTGCATTCTTGAATCCTCTCCGCTGGTAAATCACCCATGAGCTGGGTGAAAAGTCTTGTTTTTGCTCGGGCACACACCATGCATTGTTTGACCACCTTGTTGGCCATATTTTTCCCGTTCGTGCACCAGTAGACTTGACGTGATATGTACAATAAACTTTGTGGACCGGCGTGTAAGTGTTTCACATGAAGTTGTCTGAAGATCAGCTCAGTAAATGGATGTTTTGATGAAATCAGAAAAGGATGTTTGGAGTCAAAAGATAAGGTGCTGTTTTTTAGTCGTCCACCTACTCGTATCAGACTGTCTTCATCTAAAAATGGTGCTAGAGATCGTAGATTACTGTTGTGTGCGACTGTTTGATGCCTTTTTAAATTTTGTATATCATCGGCGAAATCGTGATGTTGCATAGAAGCCACAATATGTTTCAGTGCTAAATTCATTCCTCTTGGATTCGGTTTCGTACTTGTTGCCTTCGTAGTGGGCCGTCTACAGTTTTGTGTGAAGCGTATGATATATGCTGTAACTTCTTGTAGCTTTTGAAAACTGTTATTATGGCGTATATTTTGAATGAGCTCATTATGAATTGCAGAAACCAGAACGAATTTGGTTTGTTTCATTTCAGGCAGCTCGTTTGGGATATTGCTGTATCCTATTGGTTGTTGTTGCCACTCCCTTTTTAGGAAGTTTGGCCCTTCAAACCATAATTTGTTTGCACATAAATCCTGCGGCTGCATACCTCTTGATATAATATCAGCTGGATTCTCTTTAGAGTCGACATGTAGCCAGTTATTGCCTTCAGTTCATCTTTGAATGTATGCTACTCGATTGCCTACAAATGTCGTGAATTTAGAGGATGGTGCAGCTATCCATTGTATAACTGTCTGTGAGTCGCTCGCTTTGATCAATCTGGAGTTGTAATGACTCCTTCGCCTTCTTAACTAATTGGGTAAGTAGTTTCGCTGCACAGAGTTCGAGTCGAGCGATTGTTGTCTGTTTTGTTGGAGCTACTCGGCTTTTGGTGCATAGTAATGAGACGATTATCTGTCCATCAAGGCCTTCAGTTCTCAAATAAATACATGCTCCATATGCATATTTGCTTGCGTCAGCAAACCCATGAAATTGCATAGATTTTGGTTTTTTGCAACTAATAACATAACGAGGTATTCTCAAATTGCTCAAGGTTGGTAGCTGTCCTCGATAGTTTTCCCAACTTGTTTGCAGCTCTTTGGAAAGGGGTGTATCCCAATCAATTTTAAGCTCCCAGAGCTGCTGCATAAATATCTTTGCTAAGACAATGACTGGATTGACCAAGCCTAGTGGGTCAAATAGCTGAGACATTTGAGCTAACACAATGCGTTTTGTTAACTGTTGCTTGGCTGGTATGTGCGTTAGGTTCACCGTAAAGTTGTCAGTGGAAGGTTCCCATATAAAATGGCTAAGGTATTAATCACGGTATTTTCTTTCTCAACTTGTACCATATCGAAGTTGATAGCCCTGTCTTGCGCGGGCACAACGCGTAAAATATTGGTGTTGTTTGAGCACCATTTGTGCAGTTTAAACCCACCACGAGAAAGCAATTGTATGATTTGTTCCTGTAGTTTGAGTGCTTCTTGGAAGTCGTTGGTGCCAGTAAGAAGATCATCAATGTAGAAATCTCGACGAAGAACTGTGGCTGCCAACGGATAAGCTAGGTTTTCTTCATCTGCCAGCTGCCTTATGCACTTGGTTGCCAAATAAATAGCGCTTCGTGTCCCATAAGTGACCGTTTTCAATTTATACGTCTGAATTCTCTCTGTTGTATTGTTTTGCCAAAGAATGAGTTGAAACTTTTGATCATCTTCGTGTACCAGGATCCGACGGTACATTTTTTGTATATCGGCCGTCATGGCATATTTATGTGTTCGGAACCTTAAGAGGATACTGAATAAGACATCCTGTATAGTTGGCCCAGTGTGCAAAATATCATTTAAGGAGAAGTTCGATCAGTTTTTGCATGAGCCGTCGAATACTACACGGATTTTGGTAGTTAGGTTCTCAGGCCGTAAAACACAGTGGTGAGGAAGGTAGTAGTGGGGTTCTTTTTCCTCTGGTTCGTTGACGAGTTCCATATGATGTAATGACAGGTATTCCTGCATAAATTCGGAATACTGTGCTTGCAAGACTGGGTTCCTTGCAAACCGTTTTTGTAGACTGCGCAGACGTTGCTCTGCTAACTGCCTTGAATTTCCCAGTGAAGACGGAGACTGACTAAATGGTAATCGAACAATAAATCGGCCGGCACTGTTTCGTGAAACTGTGGATGCAAAAAGCTCTTCACATTCCCTTTCAGCTTCCGACTTGGTTGTAGTTGCATTGTCAGCGTTTTCGATTTGCCAAAACCTTTCTAGCTGTTGCTCCATGTGGCTTGTGATGCCACAGAAAGAGCTTACTGTGTCAATATCTTTGACTTTTCCAAGTACCGTCCAACCTAATCCGGTATTTTGAAGATATGGAAGATTGGGTCCCAGAGACATCTTCTCAGCTAAAAGAAGTGAGCAGAACAGTTCTGCTCCAAGAAGAATGTCAATATGCCTGGGCTTGTTAAAGTTTGGATCAGTGAGTGTGATATCTGGTCGAAGGGGCCACTTCTGAATGTCGAATTGCTTCTCTGGATGTGTAATAGATTATTATATTATAATATAATATCACTGATCGCATTCATTGATCCTTCTAAAAACACCAAATCTCCGGTGCCGAAATAAGAAATGCAACCCCAAACCATGTAACTCGGAGGGAACTTGTTTCGAGGCACAACACAGTCTTTGTGCAGTTCCTCTCCGATTCTGCGACGTACATACTGCAGTCCATCGGATTGGTTCAGGTTGCATTTGGATTCGTCGGAAGACAGTACTCTTTTCCAGTCATTTTCGGACCAATTACGATGAGATTTGGCAAAATTCGGCCTCGCTGTTCTCATTTTCACCGTTAACGATGGTTTTTTTCGGGGTCGTCGAGCTGATAGACCAGCTGCATGTAGCCTTCTTCTTTTAGTTCAGTCACTAATCACTATTCCCGTCGCTTCCTGGAAGTCCATGTTGACTTCCCTAGCGGTTTTTTTTCGGTCACTCAGGCTTATGTTCTTGAGATGTCGGTCATCTCTCGTAGTCGTCTTTTTATTGCCAAATCCTGTTCCTGGTGTCCGCTCAAGCGATCCCTTCGCGTTTTTTTCCTAAAATTCTCGCCACAATCGCGTGGTGACAACCAATTCTACTGGCTATAGCCCTGGTAGAAAGCCCTTCGTTGCTTAACATCACAATACTCACTTTTTTTTCACTGGATAGCTGTGATGCCATGTTTACTCGTCAACGGTCAAACTAGATTGAACGAATGACCGAAGCGGTCTCTGTCACGATACCTGAACAAAAGGGTATGTAATTAGCCCCGCATGGAATTTTCCCAGTAAATTTGGTTTTAAATGGCAATTAAAATAGGATTTTCTAGGTAATTTCGCTTGTGTGTATGTGCAGTATTTTATTTGGCCACCACTGTATATATATATGTATATATATGTATATATATATATATATATATATATATATATATATATATAAATATTTTTATATATATATATATATATATAAATATTTATATATATATATATATATATATATATATATATATATATATATATATATATTCGGAACATACACACAAGCGAAATTACCTAGAAAATCGTATTTTTATTGCCATTTAAAACCAAATTTACTGGGAAAATCCCATGCGGGGCTAATTACATACCCTTTTGTTCAGGTATCGTGACAGAGTCCGCTTCGGCCACTCGTTCAATCTAGTTTATATAATATATATATATATATATATATATATATATATATATATATATATATATATATATATATATATATATATATATATATATATATATATATATATTCATACAGTCAGGGGCATTCTTTCATTCCAGTTCAAAGGCCTTACCAACTTCGCACTCCACGCGGCGACGTAGTGCAGTTCCAGCAGGACAATAATGCAGGACTTCTAGCACCTTTGACCTTTCTGCCACACCACCAGCGTTTGCGAAAATCTACGGCGGTCCGAGACCGAATTTTCAATTCTGAAATTACTAGTCATGTGCCAAAACGTTCAACGTTGAGGATAAGTCGTTACTATTCTCGAGAGGAACGCTTTTCCCTGGAAAAGAGCTTCTCTCGGGTTGAAAACAGCTAATGGCACTAAACACCAAGCCGCAGGCCGAGTATCAGCCGACATCACGTTCAGGGGGCTTACCAAGGCGTTGACGCGATGGATTACACCCAATCTCAGTCAGAATCTCTATCTGGTAGTGAACTTCGTCAGTCTTTTCACCATGGCGACAGACCTGTTCGCGCCGCCGCAACAAGTCAACCATACAAATAACCTCGACGCCCCCGACGATTGCGCCCACCCTCTCACACAGGAGCAGCATCGCAGACTCAATGCTGCGATCGCTTGCTTTCCTTCATTTGCAGAAGAGGGTCTAGGGAAAACAGCGCTCATTCAGCATGAGATCGACACTGTCAACCTGAACCCAATCAAACAGAGACATTTGAAGACACAGACGGAGACACTGAAAAACTCTTGTATCAAGAGATTGACCGAATGTTAGCGCTGGGCACGATCGAAGAGTCTAAGAGTGCATGGTCGTCACCTGTGACATTGGTAGTTAAGCCCTCAAGTACAAGTGTACCTTGGATCCGAGAAAAGTAAACTCGGTCACAGTGAAAGACGCCTACCCCCTGCCTCTAATTGACGGCATCCTAAGTAAACTTGACAAGGCCACTTACATCTCGAGCCTAAACCTAAAGAATGCCTTCTGGCAAATACCTTTAGAGGAGAGTCCAGGGAGAAGACGGCTTTCACTGTGCCCGGGCCACCCTTGTACCATTTCATCGTGATGCCGTTTGGGTTGTGTAACGCACCCCAAACGATGTCGCGGCTGATGGACAAGGTAATTCCACAGCATGTCAAGCACCAGGTGTTTGTGTACCTGGACGACTTGTTGATAATAACGGATTGCCGATCACCTGACGGTACTCCATCAATTCGCTTTCCATCTGCGACAAACTGGCCTCACAGTCAATGCGGAGAAGATCTTGCGAGAAGTCAAATATCTTGGCCACATAGTTGGTAATGGCATGATTGAGACCGACCCTGACAAGGTGAGATCCATTATGGATTTTCCTCTTCCCTCAACCACAAAGCAGCTGCGCAGATACTTGGGAATTTGCGGTTGGTATCGACGCTTTGTCAGTGAATATGCGTCGTTGTCGACACCCCTGACAGACATGCTCTCCAAACGGAGTCAGTTTGTGTGGACCGATGAGAGGCTAAATGCTTTCAGGCAACTGAAACTCAGCCTTGCTTCAGCCCCTATGTTGCACAGTCCCGATTTCACAAAGCTCTTCTCCGTCCAGTGTGACGCAAGTCAATATGGAATAGGGACTGTGCTGGTGCAACGCACGGAAGGAGATGAAGCGCCCATCATCTACATGTCACACAAGCTTAGCCCCACTCAACGTAACTACACGGTGATAGAGCAGAAATGTTTGGTAGCGGTGTTGGCAGTCAAGAAGTTCCGTGCCTACGTGGAAGGTCATGATTTCGAAATCATGACTGACCATTGGCCGATCAGCCCGGTGGGCCCTTAAACTTCAAGGGTTCAATTTCACCATTGTCCACCGAAAGGAAAGCCAAAACGTAGTGCTGGACTCCTTGTCACGCATGTTTTCTGGGGAGGCGTTGTCGCCAGCAGAGAGTGATGACACTCCAGTAGAACTAGACTTAAACTCACCACACTTCAAAAGTGTTTCCTACACCGAATCGGCTGAAAATATAAAAATATCAAGGCAGAACAACATCTCCTGCCTGACCTAAAAGTCGTAGACGGGTTCTGTACAAGCGGACCGAATATGCTACCGGAAACGGACTACAAGACCAGTTAGCCTGGAAGTTGTTGGTGCCGTCAGAAATGACGGCAGAGCTAGTGAAGGGGGTGCATGATCCTCCCTTGAGCGCGCATGGTGACGTGGCCAAAGCCCTTGGTTGATTACGGCAATGGTTCTATTGGCCCAAAATGGCCGTTCAATGCAAAGATTAGGTTGGATCATGCACTACCTACAAGACCACCAAAGCCGTTTCACATCCTCTTCGTTCACCAATGATGCCTCAGTCCGTTCCCGAGGGCATGTTCCAACGCTTGTACGTAGATATAATCGGCCCCTACCCTAGATCCAAGTCGGCCACTCTGGAGCGCTCATCATTCTTGACCATCTTTCGCGCTTCCCAATTATCGAGCCGCTTCGTTAATTCACTACGAAGCCAGTACTGGAAATCATGAGGAAGAGGGTATTCCACCTTGTTGGAGTCCCCGAAACAATAGTTTCTGACAATAGTGTACAATTTCGGTCGTCGATATTCAAGTCTCTAGGGCAAATTCGGTATCCGCCACACCTTTACCACGGTGTATTCTCCCCAGGCGAACGCCACTGAAAGGTTAAATAAATCTATCTTTGCAGCGGTTAGAGCATACGTAGATCCCGCGGAAAAAGATTGGGATGATAAACTGCACCATCCAGAAAATTTCAATTTGAAATTTATAGACGAAATATTTTGACGCGTAGTGTACGCGCTTGCTACTTTTGCCGTCTCAAGGGCAAAAGTACGAAATAGCTACATTTCAAACAAACAAGACACCGTAAACTAGCCGTAGTTTGTTTTTGAAAATATCGAAGTGTGCGATTGCAAGCCACAGCTCGAGACAGTCAACAGAAGATCGCGGCCGAGGCCGGAGGGTCGCGCATGCAAGTTGAGTTTGCCGGTCGTGAGTTTCCCATGAGTTTCGCGCCCCCCTCAAGTAAAACGTCCTAGAAAGTACAGTTGGAGAGTAATTTGCTTTGGCTGAAAATTGTGTGTGCGCTTGTGTGTTCAACACTCTTTTCTCATGAAGTTTGTGAATTTTGGCTTATAATTAGTCAACACATTTTGTTCTTGTTTCGGTGCAACTATTAGCTGACTTGTGTGTCAAAATCTAGTTGAACCGATCGGGAATTTATTATTAATCCTTCCCCGTCAACTGAATTATAATGTTCCCTAGTGTATAAGTCCGATTAAACCGTACAGCTAGTATTCAGTGCAGTTTTGGGCATAAAAGCTATGTAAATATCTGTGAAAAGAAAAAACGAAGTATGTAGCTGTTGTGTACATTACCATCGCACGGAACGAATACCCTAAATTTTGCAACGGTTTCTTCTTTCGGCCATTTTTTCGTGATGTCCCAAGGCGTCCCTATCTTGGCGATATGAAAGACCCTCTGTAGTTTTTGTGGAAATTAACGGTAGCCTAAATCGAAGTCAATGTGAAGGTTGTAGCCCAACGCAATTCTTTTGGTCAAACGGGGCATCGCTAAGTGTGTATGCTATATATGATTGAAACGTTGTTTTCTCCTCATCTCTAATGTCGATTTGATGGAATTCATATTGTGCCCGGCTCATTAGACGCTACCTTTTTTGTTGGGAATGCAGAAACCGGGAGCTGTAAACATACTCTCAAAGGTCACCAAAGTCTTACTTTAGGTATGGAATTGCTAGATAACACTCTTGTCTCTGTTCTGATGTTGGAGGATCAGGTGGCGTAGCACAGAGAATAAGAACCAGCGATACGAAACTTGTATGTGCAATTGGATCACGTAACGGAATGGAAGAAACCAAACTAAGGGTCCTAGATTTTGACGCTGACGATGCCTGTGCCAGATGCTCTTCGGATTTTGTTTTGACTCATGATTAATTGCAATTCAAGTTTTGCTTATTCGTTTCAATGGCGATTGATTTTAGCCCAGGCAAAAATTTCACTCTATTTCAATAAGTCAATACAGTCTCAATATCACAAAGTACTTTACTATATAGCTGTTGCCTCTCGTGATGCTTATCTTGTTTATATGGCTTCGCGATTATCATGTAACAATTTGCTTCACGTGCGAACAGAGCTGCTTTTTACTCTACTCATAAAATTGCTGTAATACGGTGACGTCGAAAGAAAAATCAATATCATCATAATACTTGTAAAGGAGCAATATCATGATTAGTAACCAACATACATCCGTATGATTGATATAGGAGTATTGCAGTATTTCCGGAGATTCACTTCCATTGAAGATAATTATTTACCATCTGCGCCTACGCATTCAAGTTCGTGTAGAATTATCTCACAAAAGATACGACCGATACAAGTTCAATCGAAATGCAATTACAATTTATTCTTAGTTTTTAGAATTGTACCAGACACCAGAGTAGAAAGTAGAACTGATTCCCAATGCGGATATTATGCGAACAGCATGACTAAATTTCTTATGTTATTGTTTGAAGTTATGCTTGCAGTTTGTTTTGTTCCTAGCATATTTTTGCACGTTATAGATCTTGTTTCGTGCGACGATTCTTATATCGATAAATAACGGTGAAGATTTGGCATAGAACCGAACGCTAATAATTGCTTTTGATAGATTTTGATTTTCTTTTGTTCCCCATTGATATGGTGTAATATTCGACGAATGAATTAATTTTAACATAAGTAAAATAAAATCGCGCGGATTGGTGTCGTCATACACCATCACACCCACCACATACACGACAATAAACGACACGAAAGAAAAAACAAACAAACAAAAAGAAAACGAAAATATAATTATTTGAGGTATTCTTTTGTTTGGCAAAACCTATAAGGCGATAAACAAAAAGAAAGAAGAAGGGTTTTAGATATTTACGGTGTTAAACGAATTAGAGTAAAGACTTAATCAATAAGCCTAATTTTGTCGAAATGATTGAAATGAAACATACGTAAATTAACACGCGGAGAAATATGTTTAGTACATTACAGCATATTGAAAATACTTGTTTCAAATTAAACAGCCTATCGGATTTTCAAGATTAGTTATTTAAAAAAAAAATTTAGTTTCTACAAAACAACAGATAAAATAATAAGTACACACATTTTTTTTGCAAGGATTCAATTAAGTTTATTTATGGAGTTATAAGTGCTGAGTTGACAAGTTAATTATTTAGAAACTCAACTTAAATTTGTAACAAGGAACTAAGCGAGCTGTACGCCAAAAACAGATTTATTAATAACACATTTATAAAGTTTAAACATTTGGTCTTCTTATTGGACGAAAGCCCGTGAAGTCTTTCTTCTTTTCAGAGTCCGCATCAGGCCTGGCTGGCCAATGAATTATTAGTGCTTCTTTTCGGATTTTCAGTATGGCTTTAATTTTTCTAGTTTCAGTTTTTTTTGCGTTGTATAGCAGGTCAATGTCAGAGGCTGGAGGATCCCAGACCATCGGGGATCAAGGCTCCGCCACCATCGGGGGCCCGGGGCTGTCTGCTTCACCCGGGTTCTTGTGAAAAGAAAGATTTCAAATTTTCCTTTCCGTTTTAAATTTTCAATTTTCTGGCTCCGTGCGTCGACACGGGCACTGGGTCTGCTTAGTCAGCCCATGTTGCAGAGCCACGTGGTGGCCCACGAGGGGCCTTCACGGCCATTCCTAGGGTACCCTGCTCTCGGGGCAATTCTTTTTTTTTATTTGCCTCTTGAACGGCAGTAGCCGTTCTACCTTTCTGGACCTTAGCACTCTTGGTGCTGGACTTCGGTCTGGTTCTGAATACTGCTAAGGACAGCTCAAGCTTAATATTCGCTACAATACTTCCCTACATCATCTGCGCCTTGCGTTCAGCACCTCACGCAACCATTGGAACTTCCCCATACGCAGCCGTTTTCGGGCAGCCTATGGTAACCCATGGCACAACTTATGCTATCCTCCGTCAACTTCACCTGATGGAGGAGCCCGAAAACACGCTGCCACCTTCCGACCACCTTGCACTCCTACGGCAAACCATCCGCAACCTCATGACCAAAGCCCAGTCTCGCAATGCCAAGGCCTACAACTTTCGTTCCCGGTTGGTCCCATACCAACCTGGCGAAATGGTCTACAGGCGCAACTTCCGGCAAAGTGACGCAGCCGCTCATTACAATGCAAAGCTGGACCAGAAGTTCCTACCTAGTAAGGTAATTAAAAAGATCGGTGGTGCTTACTACCAGCTAGCTGATCAAAATGGACGATCAGTGGGCGTCTTTCACGCAAAAAACAGCACCAAGTGACCAGCCCTTTATGCTAACTCGTTCACGATCTGGTATCAAACTCTTATTTGGAGATTGTTCATTTGCGCCTATTGCAGGTTTCACTCCTGTAATACTTCAGAAGTATCTGAGAAGTGTTCACACAATTCACCATATCTCCAATGAAGATACTTCATTCATTCGTTCCCGTACACGTTGATCACTAGATTTTCTAGTGTTATTTATCTCAAATTACCCTGTTCACATTGTTCAAGTTTCTTTTGCAAAGGAATTGGATAGTAGAAGACATGATCACTCGTTCACGTCATTGCCCATTCATTCACTACATGCATCCTTCAGCTTTTTCCACGTACTTACCCTTGTGGAAAAACCTGCGTTATAACATTCGGCAAATTTTCAAATTAAATTTGCCGCCGCGTCAGATAAAATATGATTAAAACTTGAACGCACCCGCCGCCAATCTAAGCTGGCAACATGCGAATCACGGCAACTGAATTTGCGAGTCTTGCATTTTCGATCACGATTTGGACTCAGTGTAAGTGCTCAGAATAACTGAAAATGATAACAACTGAAAATGATTGATCAAAAAACATCTGCACACGTATCAGTACAATCTTTACCAAGCATCAGTACAATCTTTACTAAGCTGAGCAGATTTCGGTTGGTGGTGCGGTGTGCGGCCTGAATTCGCGAGTCTTGCATTTTCGATCACCCTTTGAACTCAGTGTAAGTGCTCAAGTGCTCAGAATAACTGAAAATGATAACAGTTTAGGGCATTAAACTAATGAATAATCAAAAACAATCTGCACACGTATCAGTACAACCTTTACCAAGTAAACCCTCTTCAACCTTGGTATTTTCATCTCAAAGCGAATACACATGGCCAGCCGCTTCGGAATAGTAACTGTACGTTCACGTGGTGTGCGGTGAAATGATATATGGTTATGACCGGAAAAGTTATGTAAAATTCAAAAAGTTAATTGTTCTTCACCTGTGAAAGGTGCCGAGATATTCCGATCGTCATGATTTTCAGCTAGTGCGTTTCGAGCCCTAAAGCAACTGCCTCGTGTAAGTCCCATTGGGAAACGATAAATTTGACCACCGATCAGGTGGAACGTGTTCGTGTGCTCCATCCACACCAAGTGCATTTTCTGTGGATTTTCGGTAGGCGAAAATACCAACATTTGCATCGAAAACAAATCGATACCCTGGGTGATCGTATCTATTTGGACTAAAAGCGCCGCATTTCGGTTGCTGGGTAGCGTCCCGCATATAGGAGGTGGTGATTGTGGTAGCATCGGACATCCCGTTGAACGTTGCTATGCAAATCATGATACACATTTTCGTTTGTGCAAATCGAACACGCAGTTGTTTTGTTTTCAAAGATTTGAACATAAATTTGTTCCTATACGACGCTCAGCAACTACGTTACATGGATCGGGAAATATACCTCAAGTGAGTGGGAGATCGTCGCTGACTTGAACCCCTAAGTACGTATCGCTACAATTTGCAAGGTAGGGTTTGATGATTTTTGAATTGACCAAGAGTGCGACGTACGTGCCAAACGTCATTATCTCAGAAGGGGAGTAATTAATTTTGCAACAGGTTGAAAATGCAAATAGACCTAAGTGGACACAGCTATCGCATCGTCGACTCATTACATATGGTGGTGTTCCATATCGAAATGGATTGCTTGCCGAGGCTGCAAGTATTTGTTGACCAGTAGATGTTGCTGCGGATGAAAAGCTATTGGACATACATACATGGTCTTTGTCGCCAAAACCAATAATTAATGATTCTCGAAATAAATTTTCACGTAAACCGCCGTAAAATAATACACAATTAAAATTCTAAAGGCATGATCCATTCTAATTACTGTCTTTGATATGTCTACAAAAAATCAGAGACAGTACAGTAGCTTAGAACAAATTGATATCCACTCAATCCAAGACAGCTACCTACAGAGCATCCAACAAAAAACAAACGGAGCTATCTCGTCTCGTAAGCAGCTGGATGACATGGTTGGGAACACATCTAATGAAAATGGAGCATCTAATGCTAACGTAGATGCGAGGCCTCCAAATGCGGACAAGAAAAAGGGTTTGGACCGATACTTCAACATTGTCAAAAGACGACGAAGTCCCAACTCGTCTTAAATTGGAAACGAGAAGAAAATTTCTAAGCCCGACAATCAGCAAGCTTCTACCATTAGGAACTACTACCAACTACTTGCAACCGAAAACGACTCCGAAATTGCTTCGTTGCCAAAGCAAATTAAGCCTCCGCCAATATACCTGAGAGAAAAAACAAGCAATAGCTTAGTCAACATGTTGGTATCAATTGCTGGTAAAAACAACTTTCATGTCACACCGCTAAAACGTGGTCACGTTTCTGAGACCAAAATACAAGTTTCTTCTGAAGAAAACTTCAGGAAGGTTACAAAAGAGTTTGATTCACAGCGTCGTCAATATTATACTTACCAACTAAAAAGTTGCAAAGGGTTGTCGATGGTAATTAAAGGCATAGAACCTGATATTGATGTTGATGAGTTAAAGCAGGAGCTCGAAAGCCTCGGTTTTGCAGTTAAATCTATAACAAATATATTTAATAAATTCAAACAGCCCCAGCCACTGTTCAAAGTGGAACTAGAGCCCGAAGCCAGCAAGCCCAAAAGAGGTGAAACTCACAAAATTTATAGCCTGCGATATATTATGCACCGCAGAATCACCGTCGAAGAGCCGATCAAACGTAAAGGCCCCGTGCAATGTGCAAATTGTCAAGAATATGGCCACACCAAAACCTATTGTTCACTCTCTAGCGTGTGTGTTATATGTGGCGCGTTTCACGCTACCAAGTCCTGTGACAAGAGTAAACTAGATCCTGCAATTAAAAAATGTAGCAATTGCGGTAACAACCATACTGCAAACTACAGAGGTTGTCCAGTATTCCAATCTCTGAAAGTAAAGTTGTTTCCGCCTCAGAACCACGCTCAACAGGCTCTAAATATTGCAGCTAATAGACCAGTCCTCATGCCGGAGACTTTTGCACCTTCATCACTTGTAACTCCTGGTATCAAATATTCCGACGCAATCAAACAAAACGCACATTGCTCTGCTGAAACCACTGCTCAAAGCAGCTCCAACAACGAACTCTCTTCGATTTTGTCAACGCTCTCAGACAACATGAATCGATTCATGACGACGATGAGTAACATGATGCAAGAATTACTTAAAAATTAAAACATGTTGCTCCAATTTCTCATTAACAGCAAATGAACTCATTCAAGATCGCCCATTGGAACGCGAATGGCATTGTCCAGCATAAAGCGGAAATAACCTGCTTTATATCAACCCACGAAATTGATGTGTTCCTCTTATCGGAAACGCACCTCACAGAAAAAAATAATAAATTCGACATCCCAGGCTACATCTTCTACGATACCAAACACCCAGATGGTAAGGCTAGAGGCGGGTCTGCAATACTTATTAAAAAACATCTGTTCCATCATCCTTTGGAAGAACTCAGCGAAAATTACATGCAAGCGACATCCATTTGCCTACGTGAGCAGTCGAGCGAGATTGTAATTTCATCCATCTACTGTCCACCGAGGCACAACATTTCAAAGGCAGTATTCGAAAGCTTCTTCTCATCGCTGGGAACCAAATTCATCGTGGCTGGCGACTTCAACGCGAAACACACGTTTTGGGGATCTCGTCTCATAACACCTAGGGGCAAAGCACTTTTCGATACATTACAAAACTATGGTTTGAGTCATATTTCAACCGGCCAGCCAACATATTGGCCGTCTGATATCAACAAAATTCCGGACCTCATAGACTTCGCTATCTCGAAGGGAATACCTCCAAACTCCGCAAAATCAGAAGTAGTTTTTGATTTGTCCTCAGATCATTCTCCTGTCATCATTACTCTGGATATGTCACCCCACTTCGCTTGCTGTAAGCGTAGATATTCACAAAAAACCAACTGGAGTGCATTCAGACGACACCTCACCAGCTCAACATCTCTTAGTGCATCTCTCAAATCACCGGATGATGTCAATTCCGCTGTTATCCTTTTCAACGAGCATGTCTTGGAGGCATTTGACACCGCGACACCTAAAGTGGAACTAAATCCCTCAACTCGGAAAACAACATACTCCTCATCAATTAAAATCTTAGTACAGAAAAAAAAGACTCGCACGAAGGAATTGGCAGCTGCACCGGTCTCCCCAAACTAAAACACTACTCAACAAAGCTTCTAGTGAGCTCAGACTGGCACTTGCGAAAGACAACGAGTTAAAGTTCCATTCATTCTTAGAGAGCCTTAGTCCCACTAAAAATGCCGACTATTCATTGTGGAAAGCAGTCAAAAAAATCAACAAACCTACCATCAGGGAAGCCCCACTAAGAACTGTCAACGGGCAATGGGCCAAAAGTGACGCAGAGAAAGCCACCGCCTTCGCAGTTCACCTAGAACAGGTTTTCACACCTTTCACCACGGCAACATGTGACTTTCCAACTAATGTCAACGCTCAGGACTCAGAACCAATCAAGACTTCGGCTAAGGAAGTGCAAGATATCATTATTCAGGAAACATGCTCATAAAAATCTCCGGGAATTGATCTCATCACCAATGCTATGCTCAAACAGATGCCGCCGATCGTATTCTCTTGGCTTTCTAATCTATTCAATGCTATCTTTCGAATCGGATATTTTCCTGAAGTTTGGAAAACAGGTGAGATCATAATGATCCCTAAGCCTGGTAAGGACTCTTCTCAAGTGAAGTCATACAGACCTATTAGTCTTTTGTCATGCGTCTCCAAAGTTTTCGAGAAAGTTCTGTTGAAAAAGCTACTACCGATACTAGAAGATGCAAAAATAATTCCAGAACAGCAATTTGGGTTTCGAAGACATCACAGCACCATTTAACAGGTCCATCGAATCGCGTCAGACATTAAAATAGCATTCGAAGACAAGAAGTACTGCTCAGCAATCTTTTTAGATGTAACTCAAGCCTTCGATAAAGTCTGGCACGAAGGGTTGATCTTCAAAATTGAATCAATGCTTCCAAAAAGCTTCCACAAAATACTCTCCTCCTACCTGACCAACCGCACATTCCAGGTGAGATACAAAAGCTATTCTACCGCTAAACATCGTGTGCATGCTGGTGTACCACAAGGAAGTGTTTTGGGACCGGTACTTTACACTATATTCACATCTGATCTCCCAATATGCGACAAAACAACGACAGCTACCTTTGCGGATGACGTTGCCATACTATGCACTGATTCAGACCCAGTTACGGCATCCCGTACATTGCAAGGCCACATCTCACTTCTTGAAGAATGGCTAGCGAAATGGAGAATCAGAATGAACGAAACCAAATGCATACACGTTACTTTCACATTGTTAAAACTGACTTGCCCTCAAGTATATTTAAACAATGTACCTATACCTCAAAGTAACGAAGTAAAGTATCTCGGAATGCACCTTGATAGGAGGCTCACCTGGAAACAGCACATTGAAGCTAAAAATCAACAACTGAAGCTCAAATTCATAAACCTCAAATGGATGCTCAATAGCAGGTCAAAACTTTCTCTCGACTCTAAAGTGCTCGTCTATAAGTCTGTCTTAAAGCCAATCAGGACATATGGCTTACAAATATGGGGTGCAGCCCGCCCTTCAAACATCAACATCATCCAGAGGACCCAATCAAAAATACTTCGATCTATCACCGGAGCCCCGTGGTACTTCCGGAACGCCAATCTCCATAAAGACCTGCGAATCGAGACGATTTCAGAAGAAATTAAGAACCGTAGTGGAAAATATATTGCAGCCCTCGCTCATCATCCCAACAAGCTGGCAAAAAAATACTAACTCATCGTAAATTTCAGCGATTGAAAAGAACTGACCCGTTGGACCTTCCATCTTTAACGTAGAAAATACAGCCTGCGTAGCCAATTTCTTTGCTTTTCAAACTCTTTCAAACATTGAACACTGTAATTCTATAACACATATCATAGCTTTGCTCTTTGCTGTGTGACTTTATGTCAATAAAGTAACTTGGGTCCAAAATGTTCACGTCTTCAACTGTGAGGAGTGCACATCACTTGTTTTAGCATGTAAGATTTTAAAACTAACTGAAGCTTCTTATACGAAGGAAACAGTGTAATAAAGGTATTATAAAAAAAAAACGTAAACCGCCGGTTATTATTGAAGTTAAGAAAGGTACTCTGTCGATTTCTACGCTTTTTAGTCGTATCCAGTGTTTAGAAAGACGGCTACAACAATCCTGTATGAGTATCGTGTCAATCGACCGCAACTAATTTAATGCAAATCTTTACTTCATTGATTTATATTATTATAAGACGCGATCACATCAATACTTTATTCATGACGAATCTACAGGTTGCACGCGATTGAAAGTCCATCATGATAACAATAGCGTCTGCATTAGTCGTTAAGTTATTTAATTAGAATAATCCTTTCGATAAAGTTCGCTTTGGAAATTACTAGATCAGATACATGTATATTATATATAGTCGAAGAGTATTGAGAAAAATATGCCATGACTTTTTGCTTGTTTCGTTCCATCATGAGATCTAGTGTCTTCATATGATGATTTATTTGGTCGATTTTCACATGGCAATAGTAATTAACCAAGCAACTAACCAATTTAATCAATTATAATTGAAAACGGCAATTCAAGGCCCTAAATACTATTTTCAAAATTTCACTAAATGAAACAACAATTGGGTTTTATATGACAAACATATATAAATTAATCATAATACGATACAAAAGAAAAACAAAAAAATGAAACTGCTCACTTTGCGAAAATTTGTGTTGTGACTAGGATCTTTATATGTGCGCACATATCAAGAGACTTGAATGAATTTACAACGGGCACGTACATTTATATACTTAAGTGCGTTTAAGTGGAAGATAATCTAACACATATATATAAGAGTTTAAGTTCTCAAAGAATAATTGTTTTGTTTATTAGTTTTTTTGAAAAGAAGAAATAAAGCGATGCTTTGTAAAATTCAGACCCCTCGGCCTTGTTATTGGGCGCAAGCTCAGGAAAACTTTACTTTACTTTCCTTTCTCTTACATCTGGGGTTTTGGCCCCGTAACATCAGGGGCCTGAACCAGTCTGCCTTATCCTCGGGCCGGTCTAAAAAGATGCAGTTTTTCCTCTTTTTCAGATTTTCGAATGTTTTTCGGTCCCCCTTTTTCAGAATGCTAGCAACGTGCTTTGTCATGTCTCGACTGGGTCTGCCATGCCTGAGAGCAGCATCTGGTCCTTTACAAGCAAAAGCTCCTTTCCCCTTTTTATTGCGGCTAGTATATGTGCATTTGACGGATGAAATATACGCAGCGTGCCGTTTTGTTTTTCTGGGAGCAAGTCCACCTCATTTTTCGATGACCCACCACAGCAAAGCGGCAAACTAGCATCCGTCGGGGTCGGACTACTGGGTGCTCCACTAATGCAGACGAGAGACCTTCACGGCCATTTCTAGGGTACCCTGCTCCTGGGGCCCTTCTCTTTTTTGAGTTGCCCCTATTGATGGTTCGCCATCACCTTTTCTTGCTTGTCAGGCCCTCTTCTGGACTTCGGTTCAGTTGAAACGCCTCTAAGCAACCCTCATCTTATCTTTGAAATCGCTACAGACTCCCTACAGTAATTTTTATCTACACTGGAAACATCTGTTAGCTAAGTAGCTAACAGCAGTTTCTTCTATTGCCAAATATCAATTGAGCTCATTTTCAACTCATTTGATAAATAGATTTGAAAATTGTGATGAAAAATTAAGTTGACAACAGTTTGAGCTCTTAATCAGGATCAAAAGCATGCCAAAAAGAAAGTAGGGATAATTTTAAACACAAAATGTGCTCAATACTAATGAATGCTTAGCTGGTAACTCAGTTATTGAAGAACTTTAGAAACAAAAAAATTCGAAAGTCAAATGAAATACGTCCTTGCGCATGCAAATATAGATAAAGCACATAAGCAGAAGTTAATACCGTTCATTATTGTCAGAACGAGACATAATGCATCTTTAGTTTCGTAAGCATATGCAAGGTTGACAACAAATCTAGAGTTTATTTTCTGCAATATTTGCTTTTCTATCAAAACCATTGACTCTCCTTTCCGCTTCTTAATTCGCTTCTTTTCCAGTTTCTTACAAGCATACATTTTACCAGTAGCTCGCACCTGTAACGATGTCCAAAATATATTTTTATAATTTTGAAGGATTTAATCTCACCTGACAGGCGCAGACCTCTCCGAAACCACCTTTTCCGAGAACACGATACATCCGAAATGTTTTATAAGTTACAGGCAGTGCTTCTAGCCACTTCCATTGCAAGTATCTGAAAGTATATTAAAAATTTCTTGTTTGTAGATATCAAAGAAACCAGTGCAAGTACTATCAAAAACAGTATAAGGCCCGCTTAACAATGAAAGCAACACAATAAAGTTCCACACAAATATGAGTTTGAATATGTGAGTTCGTATGTGAGCAGCTACAATGATCCCAAATAATTTTGTCGCGTAGTGAAATTTAATCTAACTTTGTAAAGCAATAAAATGATTGAAATTTCCGATTTCGCTTGTTAGCGGTAATGTAAAATGATAATCACCATTGACGGTTTGTTGCTTTTTTTTCGCGATATGCTTTGCAGCCATTGAAAGTGAAAATACTCACTAGTAGGTTAGGTTAGGTTGTACTGGTTGCCACAAGGCCACACATAGACCTACTGGTCCATACTGATACCAGATAAATGGTCTACGAGAAAGAAAGTTCAGTCCATCATTTTGGAGTCGATTAAGTACTTAATCGTTTGGATAGTAGTAAGGATGTCTACCGATTCCGAAAGGGGAAGACTAGCCCCATACTTGGCTATCGCATCCGCCCTCTCATTTCCATCAAGACTTGAAGGGCTTGAAGGTGTCAATTGCCCAGACAAGCTTCTGCTTGGTGACAACTTCGTCGATACCTTCGATGTCATGCAATTCAGACGCCTGCTCACCAGTGAAAGGGGTGGAGTCATCCAAACAGCCCGGAAAGTGAGTATCTACGAGGATCTTCAGCGTTTCCGAGCTGTTGCTTGCCCACTCATCAGGCTTATATACCAGGATAGGCGTGACAGGGCGTTTAGCCAGCAGGTTTCTGAGTCTATTCGTCTCCGAGGTGGATTCAATCCTGCCGCAAAGCTCTTTCCCGGAGCTCCATCTGGCTTTCCTTATTTCCGTTTTGTAGAGCCTAAGCACGTCCTTGTATTCGTCCCAACATTCCTTACAGTCAGCTACTTTGGCTAACTGAGTTGTCGTACTTATCTTCTGCGACAACCCAAATCCCTGTTCCACCAGGGTGACTTAAGTTTGTGCTTCCGACATACTTTAGGACAGGACTGTTCAAACGATTTTACCAGTTTTCTAGTGAGAATGTTGAGCGCAGATTCCCGTTTGAAGCTCTCCCAATTTGTCACTAGTAACACTTACCCAAATTTCATCAAACTCGTATCATCAAATAAAAATATTGTCAATATGGTCAGTGACAAATACGTTTCATGTTTCCAACAATTCAAGGTTTTTTATTCTAGGTTATATTCAATGAGACGAATAAAAAGATACTGGACCAAAGAACCATATGTTCCATCTATTTTATCGTAGGGATAATTCCGGTAAAACTACCGTTTCTTTAATAACATTATACTTCCAAAACTATTACAAATTTTCTTCCAATATCAAGAATTTAATTTAGAATACAACATTAATAATTCATATCCGCTGATTTTATTCCTGGTTGCGCGATGTCAAAATGACAATCGATCCGTCGACTGTTATTAAAGTAAGTGCGAGCCAAACACCGTAAATATCTCTACTAATATTTCTTTTATTTCAGGTGGTGACCAACAATGACAGATACTTTGTTTTGTCGCTTTCATTGTAACTTGTTCTCCGAACAACGTTGCGCAACAATGTTGTGTTATTTCAATTATAACACGGGCCTCAGAATTAATCATTTATTAACCTAAGCTATTAAAGTAAACCAAAACCTAATGGCCCAGTCATTTTAGCATTAAATAGGGGTCAACCTCGGAATGGGAGATAATAATTTGAATTTTTGTATATACCTTCATTTTGGGGTCCTCAAAGTTGCCTCAAAAGTCTCATAAAATCTCGTATCTGCGTCGAAAGTTATTCAAGGTCCAAGGTGAGAAAAAAATGTTTTTTGCGATTATCTTGGTTTCTATTGCTCCAATGATGTTTGAATTGTACAGCATAAAATTTGCAACACATTTTATTTGAAGCATTTTTTCATGCGCTCAACCGTTTTCCCGATAGAGGGCGGTAAGAGCGCAGCACTCAGCCATATGTACTGTAATGCAAGGTCAACCGTGAAACCTTCAGTTTTGAATTATTTGTGTTATTTATCAGTAAATACATTGTATTTAATAACATTTTACTTATATTTAATTTATTTGAATATATATATTTTACATATTTTTAATCTATCAATCTTTTATAATTTAAATAACAAAAGTTACTTTTCTTTTTCTTCATCGTCATCTTCTGGACGTTCGGGAATTCCTATATCATTGTCATCATCTTCGTTGCCTTGAATTGGTGTTTCCAGACCTTCCTGAATTTCATAATCAAGAACACTCTCTTGCTCATAGTCACTTTGAAATGAAACAGCATTGAGGCAAGCTTGCCCATTACACTGGCCACAAGCTAAAGTGCATTGCAGCTTTGATTTTCTACATCGGCACCGTGCACCACATTCATTCTTACAATTACAAAATAGAGTATTCAGTAATTCATCGGAAGCTGGTGGTAATATTGTTGTCATTGGCTCTGTTCAAATGAACTTCAAATTTTTCGCGCGCATTCATTAATACCGCGCTCGAAACGACAACGGCGTGACCGGGAACCTAAATTAATATTTCAATTTTTACATTTATAAATAACAGTTAGGTCATAAAATGTTTAGTATATAAGAAATCAATCGAAAATAAAATAACTAGTCTTGGTCTTGATCAGTGTTTGTTTTTATCAACCGACATTAAAGTGCATTTAGTAGTTGTTGAAGTGTTTGATATTAATAATAGTCCCAAGTAGAATCAGGTAATTAGACTCGGGTGCATCACTCGAAGTTTATTGTATGAAGGTAGTTTCGGGTGTACGACTCGAGGCGTAAATAGTCTGGCGAATCGCTAGCACTATTTGATTCACTGCAACATCATCTTTCGGGTGTAACATTCGAAGGAAGGTTAACGCTAAGACTCGGGTGCAACACTCGAAGTCGACAGTTGGGCGATCGTTGCGGGTGCACCACTCGGAACGAAGGAAGTGTGGTGAAGCATCATACTTCTCCGGCGGTCAATAAAGGCATTGGTCGCGGTATAAACATCTGGTGACCCCGACGTGATTTCAAATCAGATTTCACAGCACTACATTCGGCACCATGGAAGAATTAGTCTCCGCGCAAGCAGACGTGGGAGAGAAGTTGGAGCAAATCTTTGCCAACTTCAAAAAAGATTCATCCTCCAGGAAGACGGCTGAATACTTCAGTAAAAGGCTGGAATCAGTCCAAAAATGCTGGGCAAGTTTTGAGCAGAATCACAAGGCAATTTTGGCATTTCAAGAAACAAACCCCGAGCACCCATACTTCTCCAGCCAGTACTGCGAGGAGATCGCAAATCTCTACAGGAAACTATTAGAAATACTTCATGAAGGGCAAGCAAAATTACAGGGGACAATGTCTAATGATATGACTACCAAGCTCCCTGTTATCGCATTCAGTAGTGATTCACAGCAACCATTGAAAACGAAAAGTGATCAGAACTACAATGCAAATGAAGAGGGCGCTGAAGTGAGCGCAACGAAGCTAATACGTAAACAAAGGGCCCACATGAACATGCTAACTCACATGATTCAGAACATAGAATCAAGAGTAGACGAAGTGCACTCAAAGGCGTACTTCGAACTTAAAATCAGGCTGCTGCTACAATACTTGGACGAATTGCAGCAGAATGACCAATCCATATGGGAGTGCGTAAACCAAGAAGGCACAGATGGCTACACGCCAGAAATTTGTCGTGAACTGTAGTTCTGGATACAAGATACGATTGTGTCTCTTCAGGAACGAGCATCAGATGAACCAGCTCAGAAAATAGATGTTCGTACTAACCAGAGCCAAGTAAGGCTACCAAAAATAACGCTGCCAGTCTTCAGTGGTGATTATTTAGAGTGGACACAGTTCCATGATTTATACACAGAGCTGGTTCACAACCAACGCATTAGCAACATTCAAAAAATGTTCTATTTGACTAGCAACCTCTGTGGAGAAGCCAAAGCTTTAGTCAACCACTTGCCTATCTCCAGTGAGAACTACGAAGGTGCTTGGACTATACTTAACAATCGATACAGCAATAAAAGGTTGCTTGTAACAGCATTGCTAAACAAACTATTTAACCAGAAGCGAATTCCAGATGAAGATGCGTCCGCCATTAAGAAGCTTCATGACATCACCAAAGAATGCCTTCTGGGGATCAATAACCTAGGAGTGTCAACTGAATCATGGGATCCGATAATAGTATTTCTCTTGATCCAAAAACTTGACAGGACCACTCATGCGGCATTTGAGCAATCACTATGCTCTCCGCGGGAATTGGTCAGCACCAAACAAATATTAGACTTTCTTGAATTGCGTTTCCTGGCACTTGAGTCACTTGGAGAAAGGGCAATAAAGGCAATATCAGGAAAAACACATGCGGTTATAAGACAGCCTAGATCGTCGTCGTTTCTAGCCGCAACTGAAACCAAGTGTGTACTTTGTGAACAAATCCACCCATTACACATGTGTGAAATGTTTTTGAGTGAAGGTCCAAGCGAGAGAATCAATCTGCTTAAACAGCACCAATTGTGTTTCAATTGTATGCGGAAAGGTCATTCAAGTGCCAACTGTACATCACGTGGATGCCGAAAATGTTCAAAAAAACACAATACGTTGATTCATCTCGGCAATTCAATCTCAAGGAATGGTGAACTTACTCTATCCACCATAAAATGTAATGGCATACCAACTTCGAGTGCTAAAACAGTTTTAGCGACACAAATCGCTCCGAAAATGAAGGGAACCGTCTTACTTAGCACAGCTATCGTCAAGTTGATAAACCAAGACGGTTCTGTAATAGAGTGTCGAGCAGTGCTTGACTCGGGTTCGCAACTGAATTTTATGAGCGAGCGGTTAGCGAAAAAACTGAACTTACAGCAAACATTCGATCCGCTAAATATTCAAGGCGTGGGGTATGGTATGATTCGAGTGCAGCATAGAGTCAATGTGCTGCTTCATTCAAAGGCAACAGCATTCTCTACAACAGTCGAAGCATTCGTCCTACCTCAAATCGTCGGTCAGCAACCGGGACATTTCATAGATACTACGAAGTGGCCGATTCCCAATAACGTTAAATTAGCTGATCCTCAGTTTTTCGAGCCTAGGCACATAGATATGCTATTAGGAGCCGAGCACTATTTCGAACTGCTATCAGTAGGTCAGATTCGTCTGGGGCCTGACCTACCAACCTTGCAAAACACCTTACTTGGATGGATTATTGCCGGGCGTATAGTTAATGAAGGAGGGCGCAATATTACATGCGGAATCGCCACCCCCGAAGACACTCAACTCAGCATACAAGTGGAACGTTTTTGGAGATTGGAAGAGCCGGAGAAGAATTCAAAAAGACTGTCTTCCGCTGAGCAAAGGTGTGAAGAACACTTTCAACAAACGCTGAAAAGAAAAATTGATGGACGATTCATCGTCAAACTTCCGTTTAATGATAGCCCCAACCAACTAGGCGAGTCTAGAGATATCGCAGAGAGACGATTTCACTCCTTAGAACGGAGACTCACAAAAAACCCAGATGTGAAACATCAATACATTGAGTTTATGCGTGAATACATTACGTTGGGACACATGGAAGGGTGTGATTTGGAGAAAATCCAACACCCATATTATTTCCTTCCACATCATTGTGTTATGAAGCCTGAAAGCACATCCACGAAGTTACGGGTAGTTTTTGACGCATCGTCGAAAACATCCACTAACATCTCACTGAATGATGTTCTTCTCACTGGTCCTACCTTACAAGATGAACTCTTTTCGATTCTGCTTCGATTCCGACTTCCACGCTACGTCTTCACAGCTGACGTAGAAAAAATGTTCCGTCAAATATTGATTGATGACGAAGACAGGAAGTATCAGCTAGTTGTTTGGCGAGAGGACCCAACCAAACTGCTCAGATACTACAAACTGTGTACCGTTACGTACGGAACAACAACAGCACCATATATATATATATATATATATTTATATATATATATATATATATATATATATATATATATATATATATAAACATTTCCCTGGCAAAATCCCTCGAGAGCTGAAGCTCGTTGATGCATATTGGCCAGATTTTTAATTTAGTTCTTATTTTCAAAAAATTTTAAGGGGATTTAAAATTTGAAAAAATATTCGGTGGAGTATATGTTTTTAGTAGTAATCACATATTCTTTATGACAAACCGAACCTTTCTTATCAGCCAGGTTTGTAATTTTCAGGCTAACATTATAGCCCAGTCATTTTAGCAATAAGCTGAATTTTTGCTTATACCTTCATTTTGGGGTCCTCAAAGTTGCCTCAAAAGTCTCATAAATTATGTATTTTATCTTTAAAATGTGAAATTTTTTAAGCACTTATTTTTGTATCATAATTATAACTGCGAACACGGTAATAACAATTATACGATAATGGCATTCGGATTTTACTAGCGATATACAATGCTCCAAAATCTGAGGATAATATCAATAATCTTCGATATACTCAGTTCATCAAATCTACAAAACTTAATAAACCTGCCCAATTATCTAATCTTTCACCGACAAGTGCATCGTCTTCACAGCTGACGTAGAAAAAATGTTCCGTCAAATATTGATTGATGACGAAGACAGGAAGTATCAGCTAGTTGTTTGGCGAGAGGACCCAACCAAACTGCTCAGATACTACAAACTGTGTACCGTTACGTACGGAACAACAACAGCACCATACTTAGCAACAAGGTGTCTGCAAGAACTAGCAACGCAACATGCCGCACAATATCCGTCAGCTGCTAGAGCTCTCACAGAAGATTTTTATGTTGATGATGTGATAACTGGAGCAAATACGGTAGCCAAGGCATTAATAATACAGACAGAGCTGAACAATGTACTTAAAGATGGAGGATTCGAACTACGCAAGTGGTGCTCAAACTGCCCTGAATTGCTCTCTCACATACCAGCTGAAGACAGAGCAATTCAGCTTGATTTAGATGATCTTGACGATCATTCTGTGAAGGCGTTGGGGTTAACGTGGCTTCCGAAATCAGATGACTTCCAAATTAGGACTCATTGGGAACCTTCAAGTAAGGTAACCAAAAGAAAGGTGATATATGACATCGCACATTTATTTGATCCTCTGGGCCTGTTGTGCCCAGTGGTTACAAGGGCTAAGATATTTCTGCAACAAATGTGGACTCTCAAGTTGGACTGGGATGCCGCGCTACCAATCGAGAATCATACAGCTTGGCTTCAATACCGTGATGACCTCAAAGTGCTCAACGATATCCGAATCCCACGACACATATACTCGGGAGAGGTACCTCAAACAAGTGAACTCCATGCATTTTCAGATGCTTCAGAAAAGGCATACGGCGCTGCGTTATACATACGTTCCAAACTCCAAGATGGAACCATTATTGTCAGGCTATTGTGCGCAAAGTCAAAGGTCGCGCCAATAAAGACCATCACCTTGCCACGATTAGAGCTATGTGCAGCTAAGTTGTCTTCTCAGCTTGTGTTTCGGGTGAAACAAGATTTGAATTGGGATCAGCCATGTTACTTTTGGACAGACTCTGAAATAGTCTTAGCATGGATCAAGTCATCACCATCAAGATATCATACATTTGTAGCCAATTGCATTGCAGCCATTCAAGAAGTCACGTTACCTAGCCATTGGAGGTACGTCCCATCAAAACAAAATCCGGCTGATTTAACTTCGCGAGGAGTGTCAGCAAAGGTGTTGAAAGAATGCACTACGTGGTTCTATGGACCTATATTCCTTCATGCTCCAGAATCATCATGGAATTTCAAACCCACAATCTCTGAGACGAACTTAGAAGTTAAACAAGCAAAAATAATTCTGGCAGCTACGCTTGAACCTTCGTACTTGACCAGTTCAATTAACCATCGCAACTCGTTCGGTTGTTTGCAACGAGTAATAGCCTACGTTTTAAGGTTTGTGCACAATTGTCGTCAGCAGAAGAAATTACATTCAGGACTTACGGTCAAAGAACTAGAAAACTCTCTAACAATTATTATTAAAGAAGCTCAAGAACAAGGATTCGGAGACGAACTAAAACAGCTTAAGCGCACGGGCAATGTCAGTGCTAATAGTAAACTCAACACCCTTGCTCCATTTCTCGACAGCAATGGGATTATAAGAGTAGGAGGGCGACTGGAACAAGCATCCATCTCATATGATGCTAAGCACCCCATGCTTTTACCCTATGCTCATGATGTCACCAGGCTGCTCATGGTTCACACTCACATCACTCACTGCCACGTTGGAGCTAAAAACTTACTCGCCCACATGCGACAGCGATTCTGGCCCATTAAGGGAAAGGATGCTGCACGGTTAGTAGTGAATCACTGTGTACGCTGTCACAAATCGAAGCCGAAATTATTGAACCAACTTATGGCACCATTGCCCTTAGAAAGAGTTCAACCGGCTAGACCATTTTTGAATGCTGGTGTGGACTTTTGCGGCCCATTCTGGATACACTACAAGATTAGAGGAAAGCGATCTCAAAAAGCTTACGTCGCAATATTTTGCAGTTTCTCAACAAAGGCCGTTCACATTGAAGTTGTTAGTGATTTGACAACAGATGCCTTCATAGGCGCATTCAAGCGTTTTGTCAGCAGAAGAGGCAACTGTCGAACCTTACATTGTGACAACGCCACTAATTTTGTAGGTGCGAAAAACCAATTACATGAATTAAAGGACGCAATATACCATAGTAAAGCTGAAGAGAAGATATCTCGCATCTGCGCCAGTAAAAACATCGACTTCCGCTTTATTCCTCCCAGAGCTCCTCACTTTGGAGGGATTTGGGAAGCAGCCGTAAAGTCAGCCAAATATCTGCTTCAAAGGAAGGTAGGACCTGCAGAGCTGACATACGAAGAGTTGGAAACGGTTATGACTGAGATTGAAGCCATTTTGAATTCGAGGCCATTAACTCCACTGTCATCCGATCCCAATGATCTATCCGCCCTGACACCAGGTCACTTCCTCATTGGAGAGCCATTAACAAGTAAAACTGATCCGACTACGACTTCACAAAAAGGAGGTTTGCTGCAAAGATGGAAACTTGTCAACCACCTGAAAATCGAGTTTTGGAACCGATGGACGAAGGAATACTTAAGCGAGCTCCAACATCGGTACAAGTGGAAGCAAGAACATGTCAGCATTAAACCAGAAACAATGGTCATAGTAAAGGAAGACAACGTGCCTGTACTAAAATGGCCCTTAGGAAGAGTTGTCAAAACCATCGAAGGAAAAGACGGCCTCGTCCGTGTGGCAGACGTCCGAACAGTTTCAGGAGTGTTCAGAAGACCAATTCATAATCTGGCTCCACTTCCAATCGCGAATCAGAATGAAGACCCTCCCACTACCAACGCTTCACCCATTGGAGACTCGGCAGAAGCACGAGAATCCAGTCGCCGAGTAAGGTCAGCAGAAGACAATGAGGGACCATTGGAGTCCGCAAAACGACACCGCGCTGCTTCACACATTTGAAGGTTTACAACCAGTAAATAAGATACACCACCTCACTATCATCCGCAGCTTGCTACATCAAAACGACTCGTCGTTACAGCAGCTAAGGTTATCTTTTTAAAATTTTCGTTTCAACACCAATTTAGCACCTTAGTTGAACGTCGTTCAAGGCGGGGAGGATGTTCAAATGAACTTCAAATTTTTCGCGCGCATTCATTAATACCGCGCTCGAAACGACAACGGCGTGACCGGGAACCTAAATTAATATTTCAATTTTTACATTTATAAATAACAGTTAGGTCATAAAATGTTTAGTATATACGAAATCAATCGAAAATAAAATAACTAGTCTTGGTCTTGATCAGTGTTTGTTTTTATCAACCGACATTAAAGTGCATTTAGTAGTTGTTGGAGTGTTTGATATTAATAATAGTCCCAAGTAGAATCAGGTAATTAGACTCGGGTGCATCACTCGAAGTTTATTGTATGAAGGTAGTTTCGGGTGTACGACTCGAGGCGTAAATAGTCTGGCGAATCGCTAGCACTATTTGATTCACGGCAACATCATCTTTCGGGTGTAACATTCGAAGGAAGGTTAACGCTAAGACTCGGGTGCAACACTCGAAGTCGACAGTTGGGCGATCGTTGCGGGTGCACCACTCGGAACGAAGGAAGTGTGGTGAAGCATCATACTTCTCCGGCGGTCAATAAAGGCATTGGTCGCGGTATAAACAGGCTCCAGGAACTCATTTTGGAGCACCCAACCCCATTTCTGGGGTTCTAAATCATGCCCTTACCATTTTTGAACTTGGTAATAGGCACGGTT
>OZ022265.1:60349667-60397167 GCA_963978885.1 Nemotelus pantherinus
GACTCTGGGTGCAACCTGGAGGTTGGCCGCGGATAACAGGTTGTGGTGGTTTACCGCCACTCCTGTCCCGGTCAACCGAAGGGCCCCTGCCCCACTTTATGTTGGGAAGCTGTCCCAAATTTTGTAAATCCTTGCTGTCTTGACCCAGCTTCGGCTTTTGGCTTGGGTTTGGTTCAAGCTGTGGTGGATTACGTGGGTTTGGCGTGGTGCCACCTACACGTCCCTGCAGCTTGGCCAAACTTGAACCATTTGCTGAAGTTGAGTCAAGCAGCAACATAGTTGTTTTTGGTCCTTTGCGCCTCTCTTTTCGAGGAATTTCGGGTGAGAGAAACAGTCCCACATACTGGGCGGTACCCTTCCGGAACCGACCCAATGTAATTGTCACTTTTGTACAATTTTTCAATCGTAAATATTTTTCACACTAAACATTCAATTCATTCAATTCACTTCACACATCGTCGCTGTTAAATCAAACCGGCATATCTGCAAAAATTGAGTTTTTGAGTTTTTGGTATCAAAAAATTCCTCTTTTTCCCGTCTATTTTTATGTCGCACCGGTATATCGTATAGTTGAATACAAAGCCGTCTAATGGTGTTTTCCCGGTATGCATTTGTGAGGAAACACACCACACGCGAAAACTTTAAAGCGCTCTGGTGAAAAATATGCTTTTTGCAGATATGCCGGTTTGATTTTACAGCGACGATATAAACATTTGTTCCACGCTTTAACATTTCGTAATTGAAAATTTTCATTTTTGCGTTTTGAAATCAATGGCCAGCCAGCCAGCGAACCTGAAATGGAGAGGAATGGATCGGGCTCAGCTCAATAAGAGGGCCGTTCTTTGAAATTACATTTTTTTTTTATCTAACTTCGAAAATTTAAAACCTTTTGTAAATCTAAAGCTTTGAATTTATATTTTTTTTCTCAATTAACTCTAGCATTTGGCTTTGTTACTTGCTATTAATCTTGAAAGTTAGTCACACCACAGGTGTGCACACACGTATATATATATATTATATATATTTTTTTCACTTATATATATATTATATATATATTTTGAATTTGGCACTTTGGCCTATTATCTGTTAAGACTTTAGTAAGAGTTAGACACACACTGTTGTGCACTTGGCTGCGGCGTGAATTTTCCGCAACCCTCTTTAGTATTAAGCGTATTAACTCGTTAGTCACGGTAACGTGCAAAACCCAAATTCGAATTTTCCTTATTCATAAATTCTTCACAGACTGACAATGCCACTGCGACACAGTAGTGAGGACCTGTCTGGCACCACAGTGGAGGCTCAGTGCTCCATATGCCAGCAGTCATTCGCTGCTGCCCAGGACACGTATACCACAAAATGTGGACACACTTTTCATGAAACGTGCCTGGAGCAATGGCTCAGAAACCGTACGGATTGCCCGCTGTGCCGTGGACCACTGAGTCTCCCCTTAGGAGCCAGACAGGCCCCCACTGCTGCAGCATCTATGCCACGAGGGGCTCGGCCTAAAACGCAACGGCCAGAAGTAAAAACCCGAGGCATGCGATCCGATGATGTGGACACACGGGACTTCGATCTGCAGGCCGAGTCGGGGGCGGAAGGTTTAATTCAGCCACCTGGCCCGTCATCAAAAACGTCCCCAATATCTGACGTACAATCCGAAGCCGCCGGAGTGCGCTCTATAGTGCACCAAGAATTGGGCGGACTTCAACAACAAATATCGGATTTACAGAGCGGCATGCGTGCGATGCTGGAGCGCATGGCGCAGTTGAACCTTCCGTCCCGGACTGGGAATGCAGAGTCGCCGAGACTCAACCCTCGCGCGCAATCATTCATACCCGTGCAGCGTTCACACTCACCTCGCACCCCTCGTGGCAACAATGTCCAGTTTCACCACGATAAGGTGGCTAGTATCATTGGTGGGTGGGGCCTAAAATTCTCGGGTCGCGAATATACAGTGCCAGTTGAGGTCTTTATCAACAGGGTAGCGGCTCTCACCAGAAATACACTGGGCGGAAACTTTAACATTCTATGCCAGCATATGCACCTGCTTTTGATTGGACCTGCCGCTGATTGGTTCTGGAGGTTCTATAATTCAAGGCGAGACTTCAGTTGGAGAGATTTGGAGTCGGCCCTGAGCGATCATTTCGCTGATCGCTTCACGGATGCCGACCTGATGGAACAAATTCGGAACAGGA
Source organism: Nemotelus pantherinus (assembly GCA_963978885.1). Classification (NCBI taxonomy): domain Eukaryota; kingdom Metazoa; phylum Arthropoda; class Insecta; order Diptera; family Stratiomyidae; genus Nemotelus; species Nemotelus pantherinus. The sequence continues at coordinate 60,351,863 of OZ022265.1, forward strand.
AACAGCGTCCGAATGAAACTTTCGACGATTTCAGTGCGGCAATTTACAAACTAGTTGACCGCCTACAGCGCCCTATCGCTGACGCTGACTTGGCAGATATGCTAGGCGCAATTTGCTGCCAGATATTCGTCGTGGACTGCTTCAAATACATCTTCCATCAGTTAGACTGCTCCGTCAGGCCGTCATCCGTGCGGAGAATTTTGAAATGGAGCTCGGAGGTCGACGCCGATCCTCACAATGGAGAAATACCGCGGAGGAATTACATGAAGAAGACTCACTGGACCAATTTCAAAACTCATCTGAAGAGCATGGAGTGGAAGCAGTCGCGGTCCTGCCTACTTGCTGGAACTGTAAGCAAGTGGGACACCGTTTTGATGACTGCTTGGAGGCCCGAACCATATTCTGTTATGGCTGCGGAAAGGCAGACACCTACAAGCCAAATTGTACTAACTGCCAAACAAAAAACTTACAACAGGGAGCGCGAAACAAGACCTCACGCCTCCCCCAGAGCAAACAGTCTCCACCACGCTCCAGCAAGTAGGTAGGACCGGTGATTTGTCACCACATTCCTCTGGCCCAGTCACCAATGATACTAGTATTCAGCCGTGTGGGGAATCCACCACCTTATCTATACCACACTTACAGGCTGAGCCTCCTACACCTTTGGCTTTTCTGCCATACCACCTAAGATGGCAGAAATATACGGCGGTCCGAGACCGAATTTTTAATTCCGAAATGTCACGACCGAACCATATTCGTTCCAAGCGCTCAACGCTGAGGATGAGAGCATTCTATTCTCGCTTTCGGCATTGGCGCTACCAGCTCAACTGTGCCACTCTGATGGACGTGCCTTCAGGTGTCGTCCGTCCATACGCGCAGGTTCTGCTGTTTGACCAACCGATTGCAGGCTTGATCGACACGGGAGCCTCCGTGAGCGTGATGGCGGCTGACTTGGCAAAGTCATTCCTCGAGAGGAACGCTTTTCATTGGAAAAGAGCTTCTCTCGGGTTGAAGACTGCAGACGGCACCCAATATCAAGCCGTAGGCCGAGTGTCAGCTGACATCACGTTCAGGGGAGTTACCAAGTCCTTGACGCTCTGGATAATTCCCACTCTCAGCCAAAACTTATATTTGGGAGTGGATTTCGTGCGTCAGTTCGCCTTAGCAGCAGACCTGTTCGCGCCATCCCAACAGGTCAACACCACTAGTAGCCTCGAACAACTCGACGATCACGCCCACCCTCTCACACCGGAGCAGCGTCGCAGACTTACGTCTGTGATTGCTAGCTTTCCGTCGTTCGCCGTAGAGGGTTTAGGAAAAACAGCGCTGATCGAGCACGAAATCGACACTGGCGATCAAAAACCTATTAAACAGAGACGCTTCTCTGTTTCGCCAGCTGTCGAAAAACTCTTATACAAAGAGATCGATCGTATGCTCGCGCTGGGCGTGATTGAAGAGTCCAAGAGTGCGTGGTCCTCGCCAGTGACACTAGTGGTCAAGCCCTCCAAGGTACGCCTGTGCTTGGATGCGAGAAAGGTTAACTCGGTCACAGTGAAAGACGCCTATCCCTTACCATTGATAGACGGCATCTTAAGCAGACTCCCTAAGGCCACTTTTATTACGAGCCTGGATCTAAAAGATGCCTTCTGGCAGATTCCTTTGGAGGAACGGTCAAGGGAGAAGACGGCTTTCACTGTGCCCGGGCGACCCTTGTATCACTTCGTCGTGATGCCGTTTGGGTTGTGCAATGCACCCCAAACGATGTCGCGACTCATGGACAAGGTGATACCTCCGCATCTTAAGCACCAAGTATTCGTGTACTTGGATGACTTGTTGGTGATAACCGAGGCCTTCGACGCACACCTGAAGGTACTGCACCAGGTTGCATTCCATCTGCGACAAGCTGGCCTTACCATCAATGTGGAGAAGAGCAAGTTCCTCTTGCGCGAGGTAAAATATCTTGGCCACATTGTTGGTAATGGAACGATTCGGACGGATCCTGACAAGGTGAGATCCATTATGGATTTCCCTCTTCCAACGACTACGAAGCAGCTGCGGAGATTTTTGGGAATCTGCGGCTGGTATCGGCGCTTCGTCAGAGAATATGCGTCTTTGTCAACGCCACTGACAGACATGCTTTCGAAGAGGACCCAATTTGTGTGGACCGACGAGAGGCTAAATGCTTTCAAGCAATTGAAAGTGAGCCTTGCTTCGGCTCCAGTGTTGCACAGCCCCGACTTCAACAAGCCCTTCTCCATTCAATGTGACGCGAGTCAACATGGAGTAGGTGCCGTGCTAGTGCAACGGACGGAAGAAGGAGACGAAGCCCCCGTCGCCTATATGTCCCACAAATTGAATCCCGCTCAGAGAAATTACACCGTCACTGAGCAAGAATGTCTGGCTGCGGTGTTGGCAATCAAAAAGTTCCGTGCCTACGTGGAAGGTCACGAATTTGAAATCGTGACCGACCATGCTTCCCTAAAATGGCTAATGCACCAACCAGATCTAAATGGTCGCTTAGCCCGGTGGGCCCTTAAACTTCAAGGGTTTAATTTCACCATCACCCACCGAAAGGGAAGCCAAAACGTAGTGCCGGACTCTTTGTCGCGCATGTTCTCTGCCGGGGCGTTGACGCCGGCAGAAGGCGAGGAGACTCCAATGGAGCTAGATTTGACTTCGCCGCATTTCAAAAGTGCTTCTTATTTGGAGCTAGCGGCGAAAGTCCAGGCAGAACAAGACCAACTGCCGGACCTAAAAGTGTTAGACGGGTTCGTGTACAAGCGGACCGAGTATGCGACCGGAAACGGACTTCAAGACCAGTTGGCCTGGAAGTTGTGGGTGTCGTCAGAAATGACGGCAGAATTAGTAAAGGGAGCTCATGACCCACCCTTGAGTGCGCATGGTGGCGTGGCCAAAACCCTCGGGCGATTACGTCAATGGTTTTACTGGCCACGAATGGCCGCTCAAGTGCGTGAATATGTGGGATCATGCCTCACATACAAAACCACCAAAGCCCCTTCACACACCCTTCGTCCACCAATGACGCTGCAGTCCGTTCCCGAGCGCATATTCCAGCGCTTGTACATCGATATTATCGGCCCCTACCCTAGGTCCAAGTCTGGCAACATTGGAGCTCTCATCGTCCTAGATCATCTTTCGCGATTCCCATTCATCGAGCCGCTTCGGAAATTCACTGCGAAAGCAGTCATCGACATCCTGAGGAAGAGGATATTCCATCTTGTTGGAGTCCCGGAAAGTGTCGTGACTGACAACGGGGTACAATTTCGTTCTTCTATATTTCATACCTTTCTTCAAGAATTCGGTGTCGGACACACCTTTACCGCCGTATATTCCCCTCAGGCTAACGCCTCAGAACGTCTTAACCGTTCCATACTGGCAGCAATACGTTCCTATATTGATCCTGCTCAAAAGGAATGGGACGCCAAACTCTCCGAAATAACCTGCGCGTTGCGCTCAGCACCTCACGCGACGATAGGGACTTCGCCCTATCAGGCAGTCTTCGGGCAACCAATGGTCACCCATGGCCGCATTTACCATCTGTTGCGGCAACTGCATCTTCTGGATGACCCCGATACGACTCTGCCACCTCCTGACCACCTGGCAATCCTACGCCAGTCCATCCGCGACCTCACTACCCAGGCCCAGTCTCGAAATGCAAAGGCCTATAACCTTCGTTCCAGGTTGGTTACATACCAGCCTGGCGAAGTGGTCTACAGGCGCAACTTCCGGCAAAGTGACGCAGCCGCGCACTACAATGCAAAGCTGGACCGGAAGTTCTTACCTAGTAAGGTAATTAAGAAGATCGGCGGTGCTTACTACCAGCTAGCCGATCAAAATGGACGATCAGTGGGCGTCTTTCACGCGAAAGACATCACTAAGTGATATACCCACTAGTTCACCAGTTCACGATCTGTTTGCAAATTTTATTTGGAGATCGTCCATTTGCGCCTATTTCAGGTGTCACTCCTGCTCCATTGGAAAAGTATCTAGAGATGTTCACATCGTTCACCATTTCCTCTACCAAAGATACTTTCCTTATTGATTCAGTATACGTTGTTCACGATATTTCCTCTCATTAAAAAAAAATACCCCTTCTTTCTGTTCACCTTATTCACGATTTTCTCAAAGGATTGGATAGTAAACGACATGATCACCTGTTCACGTCATTGTATTTCACATAGTACCTCCATCCTTCAGCTCTTTCCACGCACTTGCCCTTGTGGAAAGATCTGTGTTGTAGCATTTGCCCATTTGATTTTTTTCTAAATTCACGGCAAACGACTTCTGATACGTAATGTATCAGAAGTCCTCTACAAAATGACCTCTAACGGCACCTTGTTTTCGAAAAATCGAAACACAAGCGATGTCGTATTAAAATTTCATTTTTCACAAATGAATTTACCGTATTAACGGTAAATTGTTTGTGTAAAATTTCGAGGCCGGCACTGGGCTGAGTGCTGGCAGCGACAAGCTCTGGACAGTCTTTCGTACATCGTGGCGGAGGCCAGACGTTGTGGCGACGGTAGCGTGGGGAGAACGGGACCAGTACATGACTTAGAGAAGTCGATATACGGAAACTTTGTGTTCACGTGTCCCGTATTAGTGCTGTTGCCGAAGATCCGCAATAATCTTTGGTAGTTGATATTTGGTTTTGAGCAGTATCTGACGGGAGAAATCACGTTAGGCGTCGGTCGGATAGCGGCACGCTGTTGAATCTGTGAACCAACATCTTTTGTCTTTGTGGAGATAGTGGAAATAGTCTTGAAGCACGCGATCATGTTCGATTTGAACGCACCGGTGAAGTTGATCGCAGTTTATTGGTGTAGTGAGAGTAAACAGTGAATTTACTTGGCGGTTGAAAAGGAAGTGATCTGGTTGGGTGACTGTAGCCGATACGTGCTAGTAGCTCGGTCGAATAACCTTTGAAGTTATGTCAATTACATTTCCAGATCGGTCGATGAAGTGATTTCGGCCAACAGAATGTGAAGTGAAAATCTCCCAAGTGTCGTCATACGGTTTTTATTGCTATTGGGTGAATGTCAGGGTGGATTAAACGCGTGATCGTAAAGTGCGGCGAGCGTGTAACTTTTAAGCGGTGTGACCTTCATGAGTGCCTATCCCTTTCCACGTGGGCGAAAACGACTCGCGACCTCCACCAGGTGGTTTTGACTGGTGTATTGTACGACGCAGTATTGAAGTGAATTTCATAGTACAGTGTCCCCTTTCCCCTAAGGGAAAAAACGAAGAAATTGATAGTTTGTGCGAGTTTTGTTATGTGTAGGAAAGTGCACTTTGATCATCTCGTTTCTTCCGTTTAATCGAAAAGCGATAAACTCGACGAATAGGAGAAACATGATAATGATCTTGTTAATAGTATCCAGTTGTAGCTGTGAGCGTTCATTCTCGAAAATAAAAGTAATAAAAAGCAGGTTGTGGACAATTATGATCCAACAGCGCTTATCGCACTATCTTATCTGAGCAACGAAAGTGATCGTCTCCAAGAGTTTTTATTTCCAGAGATCATAGTTTATTTTGCGTCGAAATGTACTAGAATATTTGCTTTTAAGTGACTGATCAATGATAGTTCTCAGTGCGATGTACTCTACGTGCAATTGTTTACAAATATATCAGTGATTGCTCGAGTCAAATGAATATAATATTTGATTGTTATCCATTGTAATACATTTATTTAATGCTATCGATGACTTGATTTTACCAGGATGTGGGACATATTGTTATTGTACAAAAGTCATTCTCTCGCGACCTTCACCTCTGTAAATCTGGATCCACCCATAAGTAGTAGATCGCTACATGGAATCAATCCTTTAGTCAGTTGAATGGCCCATCAAGGCTGTTTATGATTTTGTAGGTGTGTTAAACGTGAAATTCTACTATGCTATCTTTTATATTTAACATAATCCTGGCATATAGTTCGAGATATTGTATATAGCAGCACGAGATGATTTGAGATACATAGCAACACAATATTAAGGGCAGACTAGTTGTTTGCGCAATTGACCGCACCATATTCGGGATGTTATCTTAAAACTGTAATATCTTCACAAGTACCCATAAATTCAAAACATTTCTTTTTCTACTTTACGTTTATTGTAGAAAAAATTGACACCAATTTTGTTTCAATACATAAAGAATTAATGATGTAGCGTCGGCAAATTTGAGCGTTTGAAAATAATAGTTTTTTTTCATTTCAGGATTATTATCTCGAAGCGTATTCACAATAGAACTATAATTTATTTAAATGAATCTAAAGATCTCCGTGGATCTGAAAAGAGCAATTTTCTGGAACATTGGTTGTATCAGTAACGGTTTTAATTTATTGGATTTCTTTTCACATGATTTTTTTTACAGTAGGGAGTTATAAATCTGCAGTAAAAGAGAATATTGCAATTGAAGTCATAGAGACAGAAAAATGTTTCTTGAATGAAAAAAGTACCAATTTCAAATGCTAAGCTCTACTGAGCACTGAAACATTAATACTTAACGTTTTCAAACAAATGTGATATTAAATTTTTGGCAATCAACTTAGATTAGAATAAAAAAATTGTTTTAAAATCATGGGTACAGCTTTAAGATAACATCTACATGCAATCAACCGCATAAATGTCTCGTCTGCCCTTAATCGGCTCTGTAGATTTCTAAAAAGCAACAAGCATCTCAAAAGAATGCATCTCTGAACTAATTCAGATTCGACCTGCCTGCATAGTATATAATGAATACTACTTCAATCAGAAGCAAACTTACCTATGAAAATACATTGATTCTTCGAACTCTTGAAATGGTTCACCGGCTAAAAATGACTTGACTGCATACACACAGGGTTCAAATAGTTCCTTACTTCCCGCTAAAATTATTGAAAGACGTTAATATGTTTTGGTACACAACATACAGCTTACTTGTTATTTTTTCTTGCACTCGCCTAATTATTTCATCGTTAAGAATATCTAGAACTAGTTCATTTTGTTTTTCTTCAACATTCGACAGTTCTTTGCTATCAATCTCAACGCGATTTTCGTTTTTCTTATCGTTTGTTGTTCCACCTCTGTTATCCTCTCCATCACCTCCATCTTTGTGTTTACTTTTCTCCTCTGAGTCTGAGTTAAGGCATTTTTGGTAATTTACGTTGCTCCCGTTTTCATTATTCGAGTTTACGTCAAGAAACCGACTTCCGATCACCCTAGCGATTGTTATTCGATTTTCATCATATTCGACTTCATACCTATTAATATATTTTATGGTAACAATTGATCTTTAACGAGTTTATGAGTACTTACTTTTGAACTTGATCCAGAAAACTAATATACCTATAATAAACTGGACGATTATTTTCACAGAATAATCGAAACAATATTCGTCCGATTGGTTGTTGATCTATGACATAGTCGTAACTTACATCTGAAAAGTAAAAAGTAATAGTTTTTATTTTGTTTGGACTTTGAACTTAGTTGCATTTTTTTTTTGTTTATTGATCGCAATTCCATAATAGATGAAACTGCCGAGGTTTGATTTTGTCTAGTTTCCACTTAGACATAGTACCAATGCTCTATTTTAAGTTGCTTTTTGTTTTCAATCAAACCAATTTTTGCACACAAAATAATCAAAAATAAGCAACCATTTGAAAATCGACCTAAGGAAGAACTAAAGCTCCAGTATATGACTAACAAACCGCTTTCCAAAGAAAAACTGGGTAATCAAAAACTATTATAAAACAATTATCAATGAAATTTTATGTATCAATCAATGATAAATTCCAAGGCTATTTCTAACGGCAAATCGAGAATATCAATGACGCAATGGTTTGATTTGCAAGATTTACTTTTAATTTTTGGACATTTAACGTCACATGTTAGAAGCTGAAATTAAGTTCTAATTTAAATTCTACCCAAGCCCAGAGCTGGCGTGTATAGTAAATTTGAATAGATGGAGTGTGTGTAAAGTATTTTTCCCCTAGCGTAGATAACAAAAAAATATGCTTATCAGATCCTTGGGTGACCTATCACCATATGGTATGTGAGTACTGACTCATTAAAAAAAATACCATCTACTAGCCCATGAAATTTCGAGTCAGAATTCGCCTAAGCACTGCTTCGATCCGGTCGTGCTGACTCACCTATTGGTAACCACGGACTTAAAAAAAAAACAACCATAGCTCATGATTCGGTAAGACAACCCTCCTCCCGTTTTATGCGCAGTACTTTGTTAACGTATTTTCAGATTGCGCGTCAGTTCTCTTCATTTCGCAGCATTGCGTCCATAACCATCTCAGGCGTGGCCAGGCAGAACGTGGACTCAATCGTGCGCCTCAAACTTACGAAGCAACTGCACATAAAGAATGTGAGCTGAGCATCATCAAGCTCAGTCACACAGTACCGGCAGTACGGTGTAACCGCCTTACCTATTATGTTCAGGTATTTTTTTATGTATTCGTTCCCTGCAAAGAATTATCATAGGTAAAAGTGTACCTTGCAGTGACTCCAGTTAAGTCAAGGCTCAAAAAGACCTATTAGCTTAGTCGTTGAGCGTCCTTTATCACTTTCACTCCAACTTTGTTGCCAAAGTTAGAGGGTTAGCTTACGCGCGCGCGTCAAAGTCTTAGTTTTGTGCAGCTCAGAATGAAAGAGGCATTCTTCCTTAAGTTCTCGTGCTAGTAGATCGATCGAGATTACTAATGATACCACAATCACCGCCTTTTATGAGACCATGCGGTAGCTACAGCCGATTCGCAGGGCACCCCAACGCTGGACACTGGTAATGCGCTTCCGAAACTGCTTAGTTCGAAGCGCATATCCCAGAATTTCGGTTTCATATAGCAAGATGGAATCGGTCATTATCGTCAGCAGCCTCCGTCTCGTTTCACAGGGGCCCGCCGACATAAGCCATTAGCCTACTCAGCAAAGTGAAGACTACTAGAACCCTGTCACATGGCCTGCGGATATGACACAAATACGTCAGCTTGGTGTCCAGAGTCACTCCCAGATGGCTGGCTGACATGCTGGTCTGCAGAATGTTACGCGCAAACAACCAGTACGCGGAGACTCCAGTTAAACCGGCATTATTACGAACACATATCAAACGAAAAAAAAAGAAGCAACCCTTTCTTCGGAAAGGTTGCTCGTATAAGCGTCGCACAGCCACCACTCAATTTAGTAGGCTACAGATGTACCCACCACTCGTAGGGCTGTTAGCTATCGTAGCATCCGACCTGTGTCTTGTACTTGTCGGATGCTGATGATAAAGTCATCAAGTAACCACAATATCGCGTATCCGGCTAACGCGGAAACGAACTCACCGTCGTCCTGGAAAAACTGGCATGGCAGCCATCACGTAAATTACCGCGACGAAATCTCAATACGCAATAGGATGAAGATCGGTCACCCACACCATATATTCACATACACATGACACACGAGAAGAATGTACTCACCTGACGGAAAACTTGCAGAGCCGCGAACTACTGCCGCGAAGAAATGCCGCTCCCTTAGACGTGCTCCAGATGAGCATATAGAACGATGATGACAGAGACGTCCACCGGCGACCTGGAAGTAGAATTGGACCACCAAGAATCGGATTTCTAAATGAAAGACACAACATGTACTCACCTGACTCTAGTTTCTGGAAGGCGGCCATCAGCAAAATACTTACTTAAAAACCTTACATTGTGACAACGCCACTAATTTTGTAGGTGCGAAAAACCAATTACATGAATTAAAGGACGCAATATACCATAGTAAAGCTGAAGAGAAGATATCTCGCATCTGCGCCAGTAAAAACATCGACTTCCGCTTTATTCCTCCCAGAGCTCCTCACTTTGGAGGGCTTTGGGAAGCAGCCGTAAAGTCAGCCAAATATCTGCTTCAAAGGAAGGTAGGACCTGCAGAGCTGACATACGAAGAGTTGGAAACGGTTATGACTGAGATTGAAGCCATTTTGAATTCGAGGCCATTAACTCCACTGTCATCCGATCCCAATGATCTATCCGCCCTGACACCAGGTCACTTCCTCATTGGAGAGCCATTAACAAGTAAAACTGATCCGACTACGACTTCACAAAAAGGAGGTTTGCTGCAAAGATGGAAACTTGTCAACCACCTGAAAATCGAGTTTTGGAACCGATGGACGAAGGAATACTTAAGCGAGCTCCAACATCGGTACAAGTGGAAGCAAGAACATGTCAGCATTAAACCAGAAACAATGGTCATAGTAAAGGAAGACAACGTGCCTGTACTAAAATGGCCCTTAGGAAGAGTTGTCAAAACCATCGAAGGAAAAGACGGCCTCGTCCGTGTGGCAGACGTCCGAACAGTTTCAGGAGTGTTCAGAAGACCAATTCATAATCTGGCTCCACTTCCAATCGCGAATCAGAATGAAGACCCTCCCACTACCAACGCTTCACCCATTGGAGACTCGGCAGAAGCACGAGAATCCAGTCGCCGAGTAAGGTCAGCAGAAGACAATGAGGGACCATTGGAGTCCGCAAAACGACACCGCGCTGCTTCACACATTTGAAGGTTTACAACCAGTAAATAAGATACACCACCTCACTATCATCCGCAGCTTGCTACATCAAAACGACTCGTCGTTACAGCAGCTAAGGTTATCTTTTTAAAATTTTCGTTTCAACACCAATTTAGCACCTTAGTTGAACGTCGTTCAAGGCGGGGAGGATGTTCAAATGAACTTCAAATTTTTCGCGCGCATTCATTAATACCGCGCTCGAAACGACAACGGCGTGACCGGGAACCTAAATTAATATTTCAATTTTTACATTTATAAATAACAGTTAGGTCATAAAATGTTTAGTATATACGAAATCAATCGAAAATAAAATAACTAGTCTTGGTCTTGATCAGTGTTTGTTTTTATCAACCGACATTAAAGTGCATTTAGTAGTTGTTGGAGTGTTTGATATTAATAATAGTCCCAAGTAGAATCAGGTAATTAGACTCGGGTGCATCACTCGAAGTTTATTGTATGAAGGTAGTTTCGGGTGTACGACTCGAGTAGGGATTCCAATCCCGAACCATATTTTCAATCCCGGGATTACGGGATTAAAAATCTCAAATCCCGGGATCCCGGGATCCCGGGATTTGAAATTCATAATACAACACAACAAAATAAGTCAAGTTTCTAGTAAACAGATTATATTATTTGCCATCATTTCAAAACTACAACAATAAGTAAGCTCAAAACTGTATAAAAAATTGCATTATTACTTTTTTATATTATTGATGCAAATAAAAACAATAATTTTAATTATCCAAAACGTTGACAGTATGAAGACAGATATTAAAAATTACATCTATTACAAATTACAACAAAAAATCACGACCAAAAACCGCAACAACAAAACACAACTCTTAGAATTGAGATACATAATAAAGTAACATATAAAAAATTCGGCCAAAGTTCATTGGGTTTTTCGGAAGTAACATTGAAGCAATAGCAAAGCATCTAAAGTATCGTCTCCAAGCCTGCTTCTAAATTTATTCCCGATGTTGGACATCGCGGAAACGGTCGAGAAATATTGGTACGCCTGCTCCAAACTATGCAAGTGCCACCACTTTCGAAAAGATTCATTTCTTTTGCAATGGTTTTAATTAGATTAGTTTCTTGCGGCATTTCATGATTGATTATTTTCATACTTTTGGAGCTCTTCTTGTAGCATCAATTGACGACTACCTTGTTCTGATTCAATATGGGTATCTACTGGGCTCTCTTCATTTCTTTGACTACCAAGCATAGGGTTCAGCATCTAGATCATTGAAGTATGTTTTTTTAATATTTGCGTTGCTTGGTTTCAAAAATAGAGATTTTATTTCACTTGGTAAATTTTCGCTGGTACAATGATGATTCTGGAGATAGCTTAGCATACCAGATAGCTCGGTACACTGACGCTCTTTTATTCGGTCCAATATTGCAATTTTCATAGCATTCAGAAGAATAGACCGTTTTTCTCCTAGCTGCCTAAATACAAATCTTGATGAAGTATTAACAGTGCATAAATTTGCAAGTCTGCGACTAAAGGCCGCCACAGCCAATTTTACAGGGAGCAAAACTTCAATAATTTTCTGAATCGAATCAAACTCTGTTGCTTCTAATTGCTCTGAATATTGCAGGCCTATTAATGTATACTATTTTTCAAAATGGGAAACTATTCGAGCATTGTCAAGAGACTATTTCATCTTGTTTTACAGTCCATTTAAAGGAGACAGTTAAATGCCTTGCTCGGATCCGACATAGTTTTAAAGATCGTTATTATTTATCGTTGGAGCTTTTTTAAAATATAAAACTACCTAACAAACTTTCTTTATGCATGCGCTGATGTCCTTCGTCAGATCTAGCGTGTCTTGCAGTCGACCGGTTTCAACGTAGTTAGCTGATTCAGGACCATCCAAATCTTCGTGGTCGTCATTCAGACTATCGGGAAATCACTTTAATCTGGAATGGACCTCATATTATAGCGAACATCGCAAACTGCCAAGTGGATGCTATGCGCCAAACAAATATGTTGCTCTGTACCAACTAGTCTGCCTTCTTTTCGCATTTCGTTTGACCCATCAGTTACGATGGTAACAATGTTTTTTCCTAGAGAAACATTAAACTCATATCTAGGTAGTTTCCAGCTGTCATTGATATTCTTACTCCCACCAAGCTCCAGTAAGAATTTACTAAGTAGATGTTTATATTTATATAGCGCCTATTTGCAGTCAAGGTCCATTCATCAAACATCAAACTGAACCGTTCACCTGAGATACTAGCCTGTTATATCTTATTTTTTATTTTCTTTATCCTGTTTGCATAGCCAACAACCTTTTTTTGATTGTTTTTAAGGATTTTGGTAAATCTGTGTATGCATTCGCTAGTATTAATTTCCTCAAATCATTCGATGTAACGAATGCACTAAATGCGAAACAGTCCATACTTATTTATTTACAATCCCCTTTGTATTCTCTTGTTAACTGTTACATCGGTTTATTTTGCTCTATTCTTTACGCATTTTGATGTGAGCTAATTGTTTTCTCATAAATATGGATTCTATTTGCACTTTTTGAGTCTTGCTGTAACTTGATTGCCGATAATGCTTGACTCCCGGCCCCGAAATCCCAGCCAATTTCTGATCCCGAAAATCCCGGGATTAGAACTCATCAATCCCGGGATTTTCGGGACCAGAAATTGACCGGGATCCCGGGATCCCGGGATTGGATTCGCTAGACTCGAGGCGTAAATAGTCTGGCGAATCGCTAGCACTATTTGATTCACGGCAACATCATCTTTCGGGTGTAACATTCGAAGGAAGGTTAACGCTAAGACTCGGGTGCAACACTCGAAGTCGACAGTTGGGCGATCGTTGCGGGTGCACCACTCGGAACGAAGGAAGTGTGGTGAAGCATCATACTTCTCCGGCGGTCAATAAAGGCATTGGTCGCGGTATAAACAGACTCCAGGAACTCATTTTGGAGCACCCAACCCCATTTCTGGGGTTCTAAATCATGCCCTTACCATTTTTGAACTTGGTAATAGGCACGGTTTATATGCTGATGGGGCCGCTGCACTTGTCGGTGAAAGATTAGATAATTGGGCAGGTTTATTAAGTTTTGTAGATTTGATGAACTGAGTATATCGAAGATTATTGATATTATCCTCAGATTTTGGAGCATTGTATATCGCTAGTAAAATCCGAATGCCATTATCGTATAATTGTTATTACCGTGTTCGCAGTTATAATTATGATACAAAAATAAGTGCTTAAAAAATTTCACATTTTAAAGATAAAATACATAATTTATGAGACTTTTGAGGCAACTTTGAGGACCCCAAAATGAAGGTATAAGCAAAAATTCAGCTTATTGCTAAAATGACTGGGCTATAATGTTAGCCTGAAAATTACAAACCTGGCTGATAAGAAAGGTTCGGTTTGTCATAAAGAATATGTGATTACTACTAAAAACATATACTCCACCGAATATTTTTTCAAATTTTAAATCCCCTTAAAATTTTTTGAAAATAAGAACTAAATTAAAAATCTGGCCAATATGCATCAACGGGCTTCAGCTCTCGAGGGATTTTGCCAGGGAAATGTTTATATATATATATATATATATATATATATATATATATATATATATATATATATATATATATATATATATATATATATATAAATATATATATATATATATATATATATATATGTATATATATATATACATATATATTATATATATACATATTTTATATGTATATATATATATATATATAAATATAGGTATATATATATACATATATATATATTTATATATATATATATATATATATATATATATATATATATATATATTTATATATATATATATACATATACATATATATATATATATATATTTATATATATATATATATATATATATATATATATATATATATATATATATATATATATATATATATATATATATATATATATATATATATATACATATATATATATATATATATATATATATATATATATATATATATATATATATATATATATATATATATATATATATATATATATATATATATATATATATATATATATATATATATATATATATATATATATATTTATATATTTATATATTTATATATATATATATATATATATATATATATATATATATACATATATATATTTATATATATATATATATATATATATATATATATATTTATATATATATATATATATATACATATATTTATATATGCATCAACTCCATATTTATACTTATCTCCATATTTATACTCCATACTTATATCAACTCCAGTTAAGTCAAGGCTCAAAAAGACCTATTAGCTTAGTCGTTGAGCGTCCTTTATCACTTTCACTCCAACTTTGTTGCCAAAGTTAGAGGGTTAGCTTACGCGCGCGCGTCAAAGTCTTAGTTTTGTGCAGCTCAGAATGAAAGAGGCATTCTTCCTTAAGTTCTCGTGCTAGTAGATCGATCGAGATTACTAATGATACCACAATCACCGCCTTTTATGAGACCATGCGGTAGCTACAGCCGATTCGCAGGGCACCCCAACGCTGGACATTCGCAGTAATGCGCTTCCGAAACTGCTTAGTTCGAAGCGCATATCCCAGAATTTCGGTTTCATATAGCAAGATGGAATCGGTCATTATCGTCAGCAGCCTCCGTCTCGTTTCACAGGGGCCCGCCGACATAAGCCATTAGCCTACTCAGCAAAGTGAAGACTACTAGAACCCTGTCACATGGCCTGCGGATATGACACAAATACGTCAGCTTGGTGTCCAGAGTCACTCCCAGATGGCTGGCTGACATGCTGGTCTGCAGAATGTTACGCGCAAACAACCAGTACGCGGAGACTCCAGTTAAACCGGCATTATTACGAACACATATCAAACGAAAAAAAAAGAAGCAACCCTTTCTTCGGAAAGGTTGCTCGTATAAGCGTCGCACAGCCACCACTCAATTTAGTAGGCTACAGATGTACCCACCACTCGTAGGGCTGTTATCTATCGTAGCATCCGACCTGTGTCTTGTACTTGTCGGATGCTGACGATAAAGTCATCAAGTAACCACAATATCGCGTATCCGGCTAACGCGGAAACGAACTCACCGTCGTCCTGGAAAAACTGGCATGGCAGCCATCACGTAAATTACCGCGACGAAATCTCAATACGCAATAGGATGAAGATCGGTCACCCACACCATATATTCACATACACATGACACACGAGAAGAATGTACTCACCTGACGGAAAACTTGCAGAGCCGCGAACTACTGCCGCGAAGAAATGCCGCTCCCTTAGACGTGCTCCAGATGAGCATATAGAACGATGATGACAGAGACGTCCACCGGCGACCTGGAAGTAGAATTGGACCACCAAGAATCGGATTTCTAAATGAAAGACACAACATGTACTCACCTGACTCTAGTTTCTGGAAGGCGGCCATCAGCAAAATACTTCAATAACTGCCACCAAGATCGAACCACACTCGCGAAACATACTGGATGCACCAGCGCGGACAAGGCCCGATAAAACCACCTACCGCGAGTTTTGTGATTTAATTTGAAATCATTACGCGATAGTTACCTACGAGATAAACAAATAAGCAATCATCAGAAGGTTCGTGGACGAGAATCAGCCTCACGACAGATCTTTTTGGATATTGGCGACGAAGCGAGAAGATCAGGAAAACATTCCTAATTTGCATATTCAAAATTAGTTGCATACTCGAATTGCTTGGTGACTTTTTGATATTGGCGGCGAAGCGTGAAGATTAAGAAAATATTTCTAATTCGAATATTCAAAATCAGGTGCGTACACGAATTGGTTGGTGACTTTTTGAAATTGGCGGCAAAGCGACAGGCAAGGAAAATGTTCCCAATTCGAGTTTTTCAAACCAGGTGCGTGAACGATTTGGCTTTTGCTTTGTGTAATTGGCGGCGGAGCGAGCAGACAAGGAAAATATTCCCAATCCGAGTTTTGCAAACCAGGTGTGTTAACGTTATGGCTTTTGTTTTGTGAAATTGGCGGCGGAGAGTGCAGGCAGGGAAAATATTCCCAATTCGAATTTTGCAAATCAGGTTAGTGTATGCCTAGATTGAATTCTATTCTTTTGCTACTTTATATATATATATATATATATATATATATATATATATATATATATATATATATATATATATATATATATATATACATATATATATATATATATATTTATATATATATATATATATATATATATATATATATATATATTTATATATATATATATATATATATATATATATATATATATATATATATATATATATATATGTATATATATATTTATATATATATATATATATATATATATATATATGTATATATATATTTATATATATATATATATATATATATATATATATATATATATATATATATATATATATGTATATATATATGTATATGTATATATATATATATATATATATATATATATATATATATATATATATATATATATATAGTATATATATCGTTGAATAAGTTAGAACACGTGAATGACGCATTTAAGTTTAAGATTGGGAACGTAATTTGTATATCTATTGTGAAAAATTGAGGGTTGGATGCGGAAGTCGAAGTTCGGTAATTAGTCAGTAACGGAGATGATAAATAAGAGGATGTGAAATTAACAATAAACTCATTGTGTGTATCAAGAGAAGAAATAAATCGCGGTTTATGAATTAAACGGGTATATACTGGTAATTAGAACCCAATCCGAAAGTGAAATAGTCTGGTTGTTTGGGTGCGTTCGAGTTCAATTGGTTTTGTCAGGTTATGGGAATGAAATTGAAGAATTTGATTTAGAATTTAAGTTTAACAATTGAGGTGGATAGTGTTTGAGACGATTGTCGATACAGGCTGGTAAATAGAATTGCAATTTGAACTTGAATTCGAGTTTAACAATTGAGGTGGATATTGTTTGGGACGTTTGTTGATATAGGCTGGTAAATAGAATTAGAATTTGAATTCGAGTGTAACAATGTGGAGGAATAGTTGCGTAGGACTCTGATCGTTGTAGACAGGGAAACTGAGTTCAATTCGAATTAAATATTCGGAGTGGTAGATACGGAGGAATATAGTAGACGGAGGACGTGTTATAAGGGTTAATTTCGGTTGAGGAGCATTGGTTCGAGCCGGTGACTGATAATCAAAGAAACTCGAGGAACTGATAATGTGGTGGTGCATTTGACCGGGGAAAACCGGTGTCGGGAAGCAGGTTGCAGAGGGCGTTAGAGCCTCGCAAAATAGAGATTCTGGGGAGCCACACCTTACTCGACGACTCGAGGTCCATAGCTGGGGTGAGTGGCGCCCACGATCTGATTCCATTGGTTTAGAACGGGACCCAAATGGACCAACCCGAATCTCTACCCCCTGAAGGCAGGCGGGCAACAAATTGGCGCCCAACGTGGGGCCCAAAAGGTGTGCGAAACGCAAAGTCAAATTTCGGAAAATTGTGGTGTTGTTATTAAGTGAAAGTGCGAAGTGAAAAACCAGTGCAAGACGAAAGAAAACGGAATCGCTAGATCACGGAGTCGTGGATAATAGCTCATACCTGCAGAGTTCCAGGGGCGATCATTGGAAGTCTGTCGACAACGAATGTTAAAAGTGATCATCCTGATAATCTACGGACGCAGAGTTGAATAAGTCCAGTTGAATTTGGAATATTGAATCGTATTTGGAAAAGGAATTGATTTGAAAAGACAAAGAGTTTCATTAAAATCAGAGCAAAGATCAAGTTTGGAATGCACCGCCTCAAAAATGCCCAACATGAGAGGGAGAAAATGGGCGAGGGGGCTCACAAGTTGCGAGTACGGCTTATAATGGCGATGGGTGAGCTTCTAGTAAATGCAGAGGGTGAGTATGTACAGGGCGGAACGGAACCGCATCAGGACGATGGCAACAACAGCGAGCGAGAGGTGCTAGGTGCGGGTGATGCACTAGTACAAGGACTGACTCGGGCCAGCGCGCCAATCCGAATAGATGAGGACCTAGAAAATCCAGTATTCTCCACGCCCAGGTTAGCTACGGTTGTGACAGAGGGGCAAGAGGTATCTAAATGGGGACTCAGGAGTTAGTCGCCGAGATGAGAGCCGAGTTTCTGCCGCCTGATTACGATGATCGTCTGATGACCGTCATCGTGAGGAGCACTCAAGGACCCGAGGAGTCCATGGGAGTCTATATCTCAGTCATGGAGGAATTATTCAGGCGCCGAGCTCACCCGTGCTCCGAGGAGGAAAAATTGAAAATTCTGCGCAGAAATATAGCGCCATTTTATCAGACCCAACTGGCACTAACGCCAGCTAAAATCATTTCAGATCTGATCAGAGTGGGACGCTCGTTGAAGGCTACACGAGTCGCAGTGGAATCCTATGTGCCACCTCCTACCCGGAAAACCCAACGACTCTTGGAGCCTGACTTAGCTTATGTGTGGAATACCGACGGACCAAGTTTAGCTTCCTTGCAGAGGGACGAATTGTGGTGCTGGAATTGCCCAGGAATCGGGCACAAATCCAGAGATTGTCTGGAGCCTCAAAAATGCTTCAGATGCGGACGCCCAAAGACCAGGAACTTGTCCTAATTGTCGAAGGACACCAAATCAAGGGCGAAATTCCAGGGACCACTTTCCGGCGGCCCACGGTGAAGTAAGTCCACAGGGTAGTGCCAGAGGAGGGGAAAATCGACCTTCTCAGCATCACACGTCGGGAAATGAGCGCTGCGCTCAGTAGGCGGCAGTCTGAGCACTAGACCAGTACAAAAGAGAGCCGCGGCGATCCCACAGATACATTATTTGCTGAGTAGGAGGCCAGGAGATAACAGTCCACACTTGGAGGTGGATATTCTGGGACGCAAGTTCCTGGGGCTTGTAAACTCTGGCGCCTCTAACAAGTTGGTAGGTGGTGAAGGATAGCAGGCTTTGCAAGGACTGGGAGCGCAGCTCTTGAAATCTGATCAACGGACCATCAGAATGGCCAATAACCAAGGGTGCGCAATCGCAGGAACAGTGGCTATCGCTGTGAAGCTGAAGGCAAAGGTGAACTGGCTGCGAGCACTAGTGGTTTCAGAGCTTCCTCACGCTTTAATACTAGGGGTGGACTTCGTCAAGCACTTTGGGTTGGTCCTGACCCTGAGCGAGGAGATCTGGGATTTTGTTAGCACGTTGGAAGAAGGTTGTGCAGAACAATTAAAACCTAGGAGCCAATTATCACGGGAAGATTAAATCGAGCTCAGTCAGCTTGTACAGGAGGAATTTCAGCGCATGGGGAAAGGCATCGGGCGTATAAATCAAGTGGAGCATGTTATTCGAACCTCGGCTGCGCCGATTAAGCAGCGTTACTACCCCGTTTACCCCGCGGTACAAAAACATATAAACGTGGAGCTGAATGAAATGCTGACGCAGGACATAGTTGAGCCATCTTCAGGTCCCTGGGCCTCCCCCATTATCCTGGTTAAAAAGAAGGATGGTACATATCGATTCTGCGTTGATTATAGCAAATTAAACGCCGTTACGGAGCACGATGCTTATCTGCTGCCACACGTGTCTGCCACGCTGGACAAATGCGGGATGCGAAATACTTGTCTTCGCGCGATGTTAAGGCAGCGTACTGGCAAGTGCCCATGGCCGAACAATCCAAGAAATTTACCGTTTTCGCCGTCCCGTATCGAGGATTGTTTTAGTTTTTGCGAATGCCCTTCGGGATCTGAAGCCCGACGTATTTACATATCTCGACGGTATATTCGTTGTGACGCAGGATTTTAGCAAACATGTGGCGATATTGATATTGTATTTTACTCAGCAGAATATTGATATTGTATTTTACTTACACTTATATATATATATATATATATATATATATATATATATGTATATATATATATATGTATATATATATATATATATATATATATATATATATATATATAGATAGATAGATAGATAGATATATATATATATATATATATATATATATATATATATGTATATATATGTATATATATGTATATATATGTATATATATATATATATATATATATATATATATATATATATATATATATATATATATATATGTATATATATATATATATATATATATATATATGTATATATGTATATATATGTATATATATGTATATATATATATGTATATATATATATGTATATATATATATATATATATATATATATATATATATATATATATATATATGTATATATATGTATATATATATATATATGTATATATATATATATATATATATATATATATATATATATATATATATATATATATATATATATATATATATATATAGATAGATAGATAGATAGATAGATAGATATATATATATATATATATATATATATATATATATATATATATATATATATATATATATATATATATATATATATATATATATATATATATATATATATATATATTATATATATATATAGATAGATGCCGTGTATTTGGATGCCGTGTATTTGGATGAAAAAGACTGAATGTAGATCCGGACAAGGTCAAAAGCGTGATAAAGACATAGCCTCTAACTAATGTGAAGGGTGTCAGACAGTTCCTGGGGATGGTCTCCTGGTATCGAAGGTTCATACCGGTCTTTGCCACGATAACGGCACCATTAACAAACCTCCTTAAAAAGAACAAGAAGTTCGAATTTACCCAGGACTGTGATGCTGACTATAATCTACCTTTCTGTATCCAGACGGACGCGTCAGATTTAGGGCTGGGGAAAGTGCTGACAGAGAAACATGAAGATGGGGAATAGGTAATCTGTTACCTGATTCGGTCCCTGATGGAGGCGGAGCGAGTTACGGCCGCTGCTCAAGACGAGACGCATCCGGCCTACACAAAACCCGACACCAGGTGCTAACTTTCATGGAATACAACGAATTACCCGACACCTAGTTTTCGTGGGAAATGACGATCGCTAAACCAGACACATGTGTGCAAGCTTGCAATCTTATGAACTTAGATCATGGTATGAAATTGTAAAATCCATTCAGTCGAGTTTTAGACTTAATAAGATAGATCGAAAATTAAAAGTTGTAGTGTTTTAATTCACCTAAAACTTAGGCGGTTATCATAATTGGCGCAGTCAAATCTTAAGGCGGCGGCGGTAAATCTTTGAGTACGGAAAATCTCGAGCCAAATAAAAACAGAACAGTTTCCGAAGGTATATCGGAAAAAAGCTGGAAGTGAATTTCGACGGTTTATCG
This sequence comes from Nemotelus pantherinus, assembly GCA_963978885.1. Classification (NCBI taxonomy): domain Eukaryota; kingdom Metazoa; phylum Arthropoda; class Insecta; order Diptera; family Stratiomyidae; genus Nemotelus; species Nemotelus pantherinus. Next base: position 60,373,708 of record OZ022265.1, read on the forward strand.
GAATCGTGGTTAAACGTTGCAATAAAAGGGTGTCCGACGGTTTATTGCAAAACCCGTATTCGGTTTTAGTTAAGTGGTCGCGGCAATAAAGCAGAAAATCCCAAGAATTTGGATAATACAACTTATCTGGTCAGCCGAGATTTTTCCTATGCCACCTCCTTCAAAAAAGATATCCGCTCACAGCCTTATTCTACTATAACATTCCCACGTAGGCTTAAGAATTTGAATATATTTAATAAAAGAAGAAATTTAGATTCGTTTTCGTAATAATATGACGATGACTACTCTCGATATATTCAATTCCCGGCGCGTTCCTGACGCTATAAAAGATTTACTGCGATTCGAACGGAACGCTCATTGTTCTACAAGTTCAGTATTCAGTATTGCGATTACAGTATGCGCCTCTCCATCCTTCAAATTCCTTCCCTTGAGTCACGTAGAGTGTTCCTCGATGAGTGCCTCCTCTTTAAACTTTTCAACGGCTGTATACTGGTGGACCCCAGCATTCACCTTTCAGTTAGATATTTGGGCCGTCCTAATAGAACATTTTTACTAATTTTCGAAGAAAATTAGTATTAAACTCGTTTCGCTGAAAATTCATATTTCTTTATATATATATATATATATATACATATATATATATATATATATATATATATATATATATATATATATATATATATATATATATATATATATATATATAGATATATATATATATATAAATATATATATAGATATATATATATATATATATATAAATATATATATATATATATATATATATATATATATATATATAGATATATATATATATATATATATATATATATATAGATAGATAGATAGATATATATATATATATATATATATATATATATATATATACATATATATATATATATATATATATATATATATATATATATATATATATATATGTGTGTATATATATATATATATATATATATATATATATATATATAGATATGTATATATATATATATATATATATATATATATATATATATGTATATATATATATATATATATATATATATATATATATATGTATATATATATATATATATATATATATATATTATATATATATATATATATATATATATATATATATATATATATATATATATATATATATATATATATATATATATATATATATATATATAGATAGATAGATAGATAGATAGATAGATCGATAGATAGATATATATATATATATATATATATATATATATAGATATATATATATATATATATATATATATATATATATATATATATATATATATAGATATATAGATATATATATATATATATATATAGATATATAGATATATATATATATATATATATATATATATATATATATATACATATATATATATATATATATATATATATATATATATATATATATATATACATATATATATATATATATATATATATATATATATATATATACATATATATATATATATATATATATATATATATATATATATATATACATATATATATATATATATATATATATATATATATATATATATCAGCAAAATGATTAAGAGAAATAATCTATGGAGTGGCCGATCCGATTGAGCTGAAATTTTTGGAGGACGTAGATGTATATAGTAGGTAGGTCCACGACTTGCTAAAATTCAGATATCCTAAAACTTTTGGCGGCGGCGAGCGTTTTAGTGAATTTTCAGGTACTCCTATATTTCCAAGCAGTGTAAATTTTGGTTAAAATAAATGTTTGGGAATGAAAACTTATTATGTTTTAAGCTTGTTTATTATAAAATGTTGGAAATTTTGAGCCGTGTGTGAGTGCACCATGCCTAAAAGTAAGCAAGAATTTTTTTTCAAATTTTGATTTGTCATTACTTCTAAGAAAAGCAATGGATCATCGTGAAATTTGCAGAGCGTATTGATGTTGACTAAAATTTAGCACACGTGGATTGTCAAGATAGGTCGAGTAACCCTGTAGCTACGGCAGGCTCCTGAAAAAAAACCTTCAAATCATTGACCTTCCTGAAAAATTTTTGATTTTTGTCAAAAAAATCAAATCATTGATAAATTTTAACCTTTGTCCATCGTGTCAAATTTAAATTTTCAAAATTCCGATTTGCACAAGAACGGCAACCCATCACCAAATTACCTCTATTTTCAGCACTTGAAAGTTCTGTTCACGAGAACTGACGACCGGATTATCCGATCATAGTGAAATTTACAGGAAATATTGGTATTAGCTAGGACCAGGTCTGATAGAAGCGATTTTGAAATGCGGGCAACCCTGTGCCAGTGGTACCATCTTGAAAAATCACTGAGAAAAAAAACCGGTTTTTGGCCTATAACTTCCGATTCAGCCATCAGATTTTGACAAGATTCATACTTGGATCTTACCTTTTGTAACATTTGATGAAACTTTGGCTGAAAAATTAGAATAGAGTTGCCAGCTATTGTGATTTTTGTCTTCTAAATCTTGCAAATTTGCTCAGCAAAATAAAGCTTTTTTCCCTATAACTTCCGGTCCAGTCTTGAAATCAAAACGAAGTTCACGCAGTAAATGGACCTTAATGTGAACCAAATGTCGTAGAAATTTCGTACAAAAATCATGAAAGGGCTGCCAGCTATGACCATTTTTGTAATTTTGTTTAATTTCTTTACTGAGCGATTATGTCATTAGATTTGCAAATGGGAATGATCCTGCAATGAAAATTAGCAACAAATATTAACGCTTTAAAAATTTGAAAAGTTTTGAGGGTGGTAACCCTAAAATTCTTTTCACCCGATTAACTTCCAGTGCAGTGATTTAATCGAAACGAAATTTACTGGTTGGGTTTAACGTAACGTGAAGCAGATTTGGTATTTATTTTGCTTTGCTGCTGACACAGGCTAACCAGCATTAGCCATTTCCGTAAATATTGCACCAACAGATGCTTCAAATTACGTTCTCATATGCAAAGCATTTGCAATAAAAATAAGGAATCAAGTTTTAAATTTTCCGAGTTCTGAACATTTTTCGGATGGCAGCCTCAAACAACGTTTAACCGCTGAAACTTTCTATGAAATCCTGCGATGAGAACGGAATTCAAAGGATAAGTTGATTTGAGTATGAGCTTGTTAAGGTAAACTTATTGCTGCTTCGTTCGGAAAGTGTTGCCAGCACTGAACATTTTCATCATTTGTGTTATAATTGAGTTTTGTTGCTTTGGATAAGGAATGGTTGATATGATTCTACAAGAAAGTATATAACGTTTGCCCACATTTTTTTGTCATTCAAAGACAATTTCTTCATATACGGTCAAGTACTTTTGAGAGCCATCCGTAATAAAATAGTGGGCGAAGCAAACGAAATCCTCAACATGTATGGCACCCCACTTGACTGGGACCAGATTAAGGAGAATTAAATCCTCCATTATTCGGATAAGAGAAACGAAACCGCTCTTATCAGATACCTGCACGGTCTACGACAGGACAACGATCCAATTCAAAAATTTTATAGTGACATTGTAGAGCTACTATCGAGCATGAACACCCATGTGAACATCCACGAAAAAGACCCAAATGTAATAACCGCGAAAAAATCCTTATTTTCGGAAATGTGTTTAAACATATTTCTTTCTGGTTTAAGAGAACCATTAGGTTCGAATATTCGCGCAATGAAACCAGACTCTCCAGCTGCAACATATACATGCTGAATTAAAGAACAAAATATATTTTATGCCAAATCCAACACGGAGAAACAATTCCTAAACCTAAACCCACTAAATCCGCCGAGATCACGTTCTCATAATACGGAATTATCCACACTAAAGTTCAAGCTACCACAAGTTTCAATCCTAGACCACCGCATAGTCAACCTTATACATTTTCCCACAAAAACCTTTCATACCAAGCCCCCTTCAAAGAAATTTCCAGCCGCAATCTAGGTTCCAAAACTACAGGCCTATAGTAACCCAACAAACCTGGTCTCGAAATCAAATCTTTAATCGTGGTCAATTTATCAATCCGAATAACAATCAAATGTGGCAAAGACCGAGTCCATTCGAACATAACCTGAAACCCCAAGGCAGACAGCCTCATTTTAATATACCAAACAACTTAACTCTAAACAAACCCGAGCCAGTGGAAACATCAGGGATAGTTAGAAGAAGCCAATTGAATGCACTAACAAACAATCTATTCAAACCGCAAACAGCTCCAAAATATACTCTTAAAGAGTTGCTTAATATCACAGAGCAAAATCCCCCAGATAGCAACCAATACTTTGGTCCACAGGCTCAAATTGAATTTTAGAGCAATGCAGTGATTCAAGACTTTTCTCCCGTGGATTATTGGGAGAACGCACAACAAAATTATGATTATGTAACAGAGAATTTTTCCCCTTGTGACCTTTATTCAACTCAAGACACATACTCATCTAAAGTCGAAATAGATGACGGAAATTTTTAATTGAATGCCTCCATAAACACATTGGATACTTAGATATAAATAAACACGGCAATACACTTCCATACATCCAAGTTTCCTCCCCTTTCGGACGGCCATTGAAATTCTTGATAGACACAGGTGCATCTTCATCCTTCATCAACCCTGATTACGTGGACCCCCGTGACGTAAAACTAACTAAACCGATCTCGATCACAACCATTTTAAACAAACACGAAGTAAACGAGAAAATCACACTTCCTAACTTCGTAGAATTCAAAAAACCAGGAACAACCAGGTTCCTAATCTTTAGATTCCACGGCTATTTTGATGGCCTACTGGGTGTCGATGCACTAACCCAACTAGGAGCAAAAGTTGACTTAGGTAACAAGCTACTAATAACTGATAATACATCAATTCCTTTAGAATTTAAGCCAAATTTTATGTCCGATAAATACATCATACCACCTCATTCAAAAATTATCGCCAAACTGCCTGTAGACATACAAGAAGGAGACATTTATATCAAATCTACCCAAATTACCCCAGAACTTCTGATTTCGGAAGGCATTTACTCCGCTGTTAACTGGTACGCCCCAGTTGAAGTAGTTAACTTGTCAAGGAATGAAAAAACCCTTTTTATTGAGCAACCTTTAATGGTCGAAAAATTGTCAGGAAATTACGAACAGATAAACAACGTTGAAATAAATTACAAACAGGACCTGCCACTCACTGACTCAAACGATATAATCGAACTATTACGTACATCCCACCTGAATTCCTATTCAAAATCTGCCGACAGTACGACGAAATCTTCTTAAAGAGTGACCAAGACCTCACGTTTACCAAAAAAGTTTACCCTAGCTATTCTCCGTGGAGTTCGCCTGTCTGGATTGTCCGCAAAAACACGGACGCCAGTGGCAAGCAAAAGTGGAGACTAGTAATCGACTACAGGAAACTGAACGAGAAGACAATTACCGACAGATATCCACTTCCAAATATTAACGAAATCTTGGATAAATTGGGTAAATCCATGTATTTCTCAACTTTAGATCTCGCCCCGGGTTTCTATCAGATTGAAATGGACCCCGAGTTATTCCAAAAACCGCATTTACGGTTGAAGGCGGACATTACGAGTATGTCCGAATGCCTTTCGGATTAAAAAACGCTCCTGGTACCTTCCAGCGAGTTATGGACAATGTGTTAAAAGACCTACAAGGAAAAATCTGCCTAGTATATTTAGATGACACTATAATCTACTCAACCTCCTTACAAGAGAACGAAGAAAATTTGAAAAAGGTATTCCAAAGGTTGCGCGAAGCGAACTTGAAAATACAAATTGATAAGTCGGAATTTATGAGGAAGGAAATAGCCTTCCTCGGTCACATAGTGACGACTGATGGCATAAAACCTAATCCCGACAAGGTCTAAGCAATAGTAGACTACCCTATACCAAAGACCCAAAAGGAAATCAAATCCTTTCTAGGCCTTCTCGGATATTACCGCAAATTCATTAAAGATTTTGCGAAGCTGACAAAACCGTTAACAGAATGTTCAAAAAAGGGACGTACTATTGATTTAAACAATCGCTACGTAAAAGCTTTCCACGATTGTATAAATCTTCTTATGAATGACCCTATCCTGCAACACCCAGACTTCAGCAAACCTTTCGTCTTAACGACTGATGCAAGTAACTTTGCAGTTGGAGCAGTCTTGTCACAAGGTCCTATTGGCAGTGACCGTCCAATTTGCTCTGCAAACAGAACCTTGAGCGACTCGGAAATTAACTATTCTACAATCGAAAAAAAGTTGTTGGTCATCGTATGGGCTACCAAGTACTTCCGTCCGTATTTGTTTACTTATTAACAATTATCATATGAACAATAACCACCGAGGCTTCAACGAAACCTTTGCACACCTAAAGAGAGACTACTATTTCCCTTATTTGAAAACCAAAGTTACCCAAATTATAAATAACTGTGAAAAGTGTCAAGTTTTGAATTATGATAGGTATCCTCAAAAGTCGAAGTTCCAAACACCTGAAACACCCAAAAAACACAGACATTTATACAATAAATAAATAGTACATCCTGACAATCATCGACAAGTTCTCCAGGTTTGCCGCAGCGTATATATTGCCCTCACGTAACAGCATTTCAATAATTAAGTCATTAAAACACTACATCAGCCTACACCTCAGACCTTGATAACAGTGGGAACAGACCAAGGAACAGAATTTAATTCGTCAATCTTCAAAGATTTTTGCAAACAGTATAATATCAACCATTCGATTACGTCTTATCAACAAACCAGTAGCAACGCTCCTGTCGAAAGGTTACATTCTATCTTAACTGAAATATATAGAATAGTCCATGATAAAAATCGCGACAAGGACCCAAAAGACATATTAAATGAGATTATAGTGACGAATAACAGTTCTATTCATTCCGCCACGAAATATACCCCCTACGAACTATTTTACGGTAGAACATATAAATTTAACAATAGTATAACACAAAATACCACTCATGAATATCTAGAGAAACTCAGACAATTCTAATCCAAACTATACTCCGAAGTAAAACAACTATTAGAGAAGAAAATTACCAAACGAAACGAAAAACTGAACTCAGCTTGAGAAGACCCCGAAACATATAACGAAGGGTCATTTGAATTCAAAAGGGAATGCCACCGAAATAAACTAAAAATAATTATATAACTATAATTTCAGACAAAAACCAGAAAATTCGTAAAAGTAAAATTAAGAGGAAACGTAAATTCCAGGTTAACACTAGCAGTACACGGACAGAAGCTGGACCTACTGGACCTGAGCAACAGTAACGGACTTTTGCCAATCAAACTTGGGGAGGCACGGCTGATCACCTCCTATAATAACCTAATCCACATCGTACGACTAGACGATTATGAGGAAAACATTAAACAAATACATAACACACTGAAAACGTTCGACAACACGACAGAGTTCAACCCATCCTTAGAAGTAACAAAGACTAAACTCTCAGCACTTAGTAACCAACTTCTAAACATTATGCCTAAGAAACAAACTAATAGAGGACTAATTAATGGACTGGGAACAATCATAAAAACAATAGCCGGGAATCTTGACACTAACGATGCCATCAGATTCAACAACCAAACCGATAAATTAATAAACAACGAAAACAACGTCAGGAACGAGTTAAATCAACAAACTAAGTTAAACAATCAGATGATTAAAAGATTCGACAATATAACAAACCACATAAACCAACAACAAAAAGCAATCACCGAAGAACCGTATTAGAAATGATAACGAAAATTTGAAATACGCACAGTATATGAGCCAGATCAATTATAATATCGACCTGCTTAACGATCACATTACCAGCATCTCAGAAGCAGTAATCCTTGCAAAATTAAATTTGTACCTAGAATGATACTAAGTCCACTTCAACTATCTGAAATTCACACTATCTTGAAAACCAGCAAATATATATAAAATCCAATGAACACATTTACGAATTGTTGAGTCTACAAGCATATTCAAATAACTCCAACATAATCTTCAACATCCAGATCCCTATCATCTTTAATGAAAATTACTCCTTTTTTCACATTATACCTCTCCCTGTCCAAAGAACGAAAACCATCCTAACCAAACCTTACCTCATATTGAGCCCTAACCACACGCAAAATTTCGACGAAAAATGCCAGAGTATCGAAAAAATCGATTACTGCCGTAAAACGAAACTGTGGAAAGCAACGGAACAACCAAACTGCTTTGCTAACATATTTATTTATTTATTTACTATTACTATTATTCAACAGATAAAATCCAATTGCTGAATATAGAAAATATAAAATACAAATAATTCACTAACGAAAGAATGAAAAAATGAACAAAATAATAATGAAATGATAATGATACAAAATAAAGAACAATAATAAACAAAATCAAAGTGAAAAAGTACAAATTCAAAATAAGAAAAATAGAGAAAAAACAAGAAAAAAGACTACATTGAACTAGTAGTAAGCAAAACATTATGTTTCAGAAAAGTTTTAAATGCATATAATGTCGGCGGTAGAGGACCAAACTGTAGATCATTATGTTGCCTCAGTAATCGCAACAGCGGAGAATAAAAAAGATATCAGTGCGCGCAAATGGCACACTAAACTCAAACGAAGAGCGGGTGCCATGCACTGCAACACGGACAGAAACGTGGCTGCTGATATCTGAATCTACCAACTTATGAAATAATTTGAAGAGTAGGCACTCATCCAGGAACAGTCTCCGTGATTCGAGGGAAGGGAGATGAAGGAACGATAGACGATCACTGTAAGGACGATAAGGAACCTGAAATTTATAAAACAGGGTGCGAGTAAATCTGCGTTGAACCGACTCCAACGCAGTATTTAAGTAGACAAAACGAGGACACCAAACTTGACAGCAATATTCAAGGATACTACGTACAAAGGAGAGGAAAAGGTGTACACAGGTGGAAATATTAACCAAAGCTTTAGAGGATCTAATAATAAAACCGGATAGTTTAGAGGCCCTGGCGGTAATATAAGAAATATGCTTATCAAATTTGAGCTTAGGATCAAATATTACGCCAAGATCTCTAAAATTATCAACGACATTAAGAGGAAAGCCACAAACAGAGTAGGGGAACATCAAAGGAGAAATTTCCAAAGAGAAAGACATTTTGTGACATTTCGCGATGTTCAAAGTGAGAGCATTGGAAGCGCATCAAGTCTGTAGGCTGTTGAGATCGTTTTGTAAAACCATACAGTCATCTTGTGACTCAATCACTCGAAACATCTTGAAATCGTCGGCATACAAAAGACAAGAAGAATGGATTAAAGGAGGGAGATCGTTTATGAACAAAAGAAAGAGAAGTGGACCAAGGATAGATCCTTGCGGAGCACCTGGTGCAGGATAAAAAGGAATTGAAGAGGAGGAATTAACAGTTACAATACAGGTACGGTCAAGGATGTAAGAGTTGAACCAGGAAAGAAGAGAACCAGCAATGCCATCGTACCTTAGCTTTTGAAGAAGGAGGCTATCGCTGACGGAGTCAAAGGCTTTGGAAAAGTCGGTATAAAGTACATCAACCTGCTTTTGATGATCAAGAGCGGATGCGACCGTGTGTGTGAAGGAAAGAAGGTTGGTTAAAGTGGATTTACACATCGAGATGCTGGTAATGTGATCCTGTTTCATGAAGAAGAGACCGTTTGGAGGAAAACTTATACCCTCGCGGATGCTACGGAAGATTACTCAGCAAAACTGGCGCCTGAATATCTCGAGCCCTTCTGGATGGATAATCTCATATACATCTCATATACTTAGCACTACACCGGAAACCATACGAATACCAAATCCAGCAGGACATCCCACCAACCATAGCTCCTTCAAGCGACACTGCGAGGATTCATTCTTTGGCCGTCGCTTCATGCTAAGGGGGAGGAGTTACGGCCGCTGCTCAAGACGAGACGCATCCGGCCTACACAAAAGTCGACACCAAGTGCTGACTATCATGGAATACAACGAATTACCCGACACCTAGTTTTCGTGGGAAATGACGATCGCTAAACCAGACACATGTGTGCAAGCTTGCAATCTTATGAACTTAGATCATGGCATGAAATTGTAAAATCCATTCATTCGAGTTTTAGACTTAATAAGATAGATCGAAAATTAAAAGTTGTAGTGTTTTAATTTACCCAAAAAACTTAGGCGGTTATCATAATTAGCGCAAATACTCAAACACAGAGAAAGAGTGGGCCGTGGAGAAGTTGCGACCATGTGTGGAGGGTGCAAGATTCTCCGTAATTACGGATCACTTGTGTGGTTGAGTAATTTGAAGGATCCTACGGGACGGCTGGCCAGGTGGACAGTACGCCTTCAACAATACCCTTTTGAAATTGTCCACCGTAACGGAAAGGAGCACTTGGTATCCGATGCACTGACACGGCTAATGCCTGGGGTTGAGGTAGCCGCGGTCGAGACGATGGAAGATCCGTTGTACAAAGCCATGAAAGAGAACTTTTGCAAATTCCCGAACGCTTAGATGACATACAATGACGGCCAGGAACGGTCAGGAGAGATACAGGATACTCTAGAGCTCGAAGGCAGGACCGAAGAGCTCGTCAAAGTACGCACGGATGTGTTGAAGCGCATGAAACGCGCGGCTAGGCAGAGTGCGCAGATGTATAATTTGCGGAGGCGGGACGTAATGTTTCATGAAGAAGAGACCGTTTGGAGGAAAAATTATACCCTCGCGGATGCTACGGAATATTACTCAGCAAAACTGGCGCCTGAATATCTCGGGCCCTTCTGGATGGATAAGCGTGTGTCAGGTAGGACATGCCGCTTGCGAAACGGAAAACGAGAAAAAGCGGGCGTATGGATAAACCTATAAACTTAACCTAAGGCACGCAAAAACGTAAAACATCGGTATACCTTTGCGGTATTTGTTGAGTGCGCTAGCAAGCTCAGCACATCTTTCCGGTGGCTCCCAATTAGCTCTTCAACTGGGCTGGGGCTCGAAGGTTGTTGTGAGCTCGCCTTCATACTCTTTCCATCCTCCTCATCTATCGTCCTTCGCTAGAGTCTGCGTTCGTAGAGACTAAAATATAAAAGTGAAAGTCTTATAAGTAAGGGAAGGTAACCAGGTTTAATTTCATAGGAAGTAGTTGGTAGTTAAAGTGAGAATTACGATTTAGGATTAGTCTAGAGAAGTCTAGAGAAGAAGAAGAAGAGAATTAGTCTAGAGAATTACGATTTAGGATTAGATATTTAAATTTGGGGTTATGATTTGGGATTAGATTCGCATCAATGAAATTACATGCTAATTTCGGACTACGGTCTAGGATTAGAGGCAAACCAATTAGATTATATATAAATTTGGGATTATAATTTGGTTTTGGTCTCGCATCAATGAGATTACATGTTAATTCGAAAATCCGATTTTGGATTGATTAAATACCAATTATTGCCATAGGATCAAACCTAAAACTAGCTGTATTACTTGATAGTAGACTTAAATTTGGAAGTTGATTTAAAATCAGTTCTATTTGGAATGGAATTCGGCTTCGAGTATAGATAATTGTAAATAGAAGTTAGGCTGAAGTCTAGTCTCAGTTAGATAATGGACCAGGCGATAGTTGGGAATGGAGGTAGACGTAAGCTCAGAAACGGTTAGCACTAGTATCAGCAGGGTACCTGCCTGGGCAATCGAGGAAACAGGACAGGTAGCGAATTTACGGGAAATCCTTTTCTGGAAAGTGGGAGTTGTTACGCGATAGCAAATGGTACGCGGAGACTCGAGTTAAACCGCATTATTACGAACACATATCAACTGAAAAAAAAGAAGCAACCCTTCCTTCGGAAAGGTTGCTCGTATAAGCGTCGCAAACCCACCACTCAATTTAGTAGGCTACAGATGTACCCACCACTCGTAGGGCTGTTAGCTATCGTAGCATCCGACCTGTGTCTTGTACTTTCGGATGCTGACGATATAGTCATTAAGTAGCCACAATATCGCGTATCCGGCTAACGCGGAAACGAACTCATCGTCGTCCTGGAAAAACTGGCATGGCAACCACCACGTGAATTACCGCGACGAAATCTCAATATGCGATCAATAGGATGAAGATCGGTCACCCACACCATATATTCACATACACATGACACACGAGAAGAATGTACTCACCTGACGGAAAACTGACAGAGCCGCGAACTACTGCCGCGAAGAAATGCCGCTCCCTTGGACGTGCTCCAGATGAGCATATAGAACGATGATGACAGAGACGTCCACCGGCGACCTGGAAATAGAATTGGACCACCAATAATCGGATTTCTAAATGAAAGACACAACATGTACTCACCTGACTCTAGTTTCTGCGAGGCGGCCATCAACAAAATACTTCAATAACTGCCACCAAGATCGAACCACGCTCGCGAAACATACTGGAGGCACCAGCGCGGACAAGGTCCGATAAAACCACCTACCGCGAGTTTTGTGATTTAATTTGAAATCATTACGCGACACGTACTATAGTCAATGTGTACTTACGAGATAAACAAATAAGCAATCAACAGAAGGGAACAGTCACAATGTGGAACGATCCACGCAGACTCGTTTCTGAATGAAGACAGTGGGACGCAATATGGAGGAATTAAGTATCCCACTGTAGATTTGGACATTAGGATACGCACGCGACGTCTGAACATTGAACTGGAGCAACGAAGACTTGCGAAAAACCGGTGGCCAGAAGGTTCGTGGACCACAATCAGCCACACGACAGGTCTTTTTGGATATTGGCGACGAAGCGAGAAGATCAGGAAAACATTCCTAATTCGCATATTCAAAATTAGGTGCATACACGAATTGCTTGGTGACTTTTTGATATTGGCGGCGAAGCGTGAAGATCAAGAAAATATTCCTAATTCGAATATTCAAAAACAGGTGCGAACACGAATTGGTTGGTGTCTTTTTGAAATTGGCGGCGAAGCGACAGACAAAGAAAATATTCCTAATTTGAATATTATTAATTCATATTAGGAGTGAGGAGTCAGCTTAGCGTATAATATAAAGAAACATTTGCTTAGAGCATGTAAAAAACAGTATTCTTCATAAATTGTCGCTAAAACTGAGGAAAATAGTACAATCAAAAAGGTATATCATAATAGGTATAATAATACTTAGTACAAAAAATAAAATCTTTCAGCTACTAAAAAGGCAAGTAAACAAAAGAAAAATTTACAATGCATAGCAGTCAAATTAAAAAGATTTGTGACTATAACAGCAGAAATTTATCCCGAACAAGAAGAGATATATATTTGAAAAACAAGTATATATCACGCGTAGTAGATTTTATTAGTTTAAATGCTTCCACGTTCCGTAATATTTTTATTTCCCTTGGAAGAGCATTGAAAAATTTAAAGCCTGCACAAGTGTAATGATTTCGACCTAGTTGAGTGATTTGATTAGGTGCTAAGAGAGTTACTGGGGCCCCGCCTCTGTTTGAGTTAGAATTGACTTGTATTTTGTTTGCCATTAGATCTTTTAAAGTGTGGATTGTGATGCTCATTTGGAAGATTTTTCTAAAGGAAGTACTTTAAGAGAATAATACAGTTGTTCAGAGCTGAATCGCCTAGAATTTTAATAAGTGTCTTTTGGACAACGGCCAAAAAATTTAAGTTACTATATGCTGCACAGCCCCATACATGTATCGAGTATTGTAATATTGAGTGGATGAGTGCACCATAAAGAATTATTAAACTTCAAAACAAATCGGTATAAGTTTTCTCAACTTGTTTATTGTGTTTTGAACTTGATTTTAAGTGCAGATCTATCGTTATTCGTGGATATTTTGTATGTGTAACATTTTGTATTGGTACACAATTACAAACAGTATAGCGTGTTCAATGAATAGTTATCTCCAGATCATTAGTTAGGCCACATCGAGTGATTGTAAATGTATCTAGTTCGTCTTTTGAATGTTTAGCGTCAGGGAGTTTAAATTCATCCATTCCTTTAGTAAAGAAAGACTGTATTCTGTGTTTGGCCTTACTCCACTCCAATTACAGTCTTGAACAAAAGGGACAATGTCATCGGCGAATGATATCAAACCACCTTTTACATGCACTGAAAATATATCATTCACATAAACTAGGAAAAGTACAGGTCCTAAAACGATTCCTTTTGGAACACCGTACTCGAAAGACCGCTCAGAACTTAACTTTCCAGCTAATTTCGCCCTTTGTTTCCGATCGGTTTTTTTATCCAGTTTACCCAATTTGGGGAAAAATCTGTCTCATAAAATTTTCGAATGCTATTAACATGCGGTATAGAATTAAAAGCTAGAATTAAAAATCTTACGTACTGTATTCTTTCCGGATACCAAATTGTTTCTCTTGTATGAAATTACGATTGTCTAAATATGAAACTAAGCGTTTTTCGCTACTTGTTCTAAAATTTTGGATACATTTGATATCCAAGAGATCGGACGATAATTGTTTAGGTCTACTAATAATCGACTTTTTATAAATTTCTGGAAAAAAATGCAAGCTCAGGTTGGATGTATACGCTAGGGGTTTGCTAATATGTACTTTAATGTTTTTTAAGCAATCTACTATGACTTCATCAAAGCCTGGACTCGATCCTCCCTGCATTTCATCTACTATTTTAATTATTTCACCTTCAGTAACTGTGATAAAATTGTTAGTCGAAGTGTACAAATTTGTACGATGATTTTGAAGATTAATATTTACATTTGTATTTAGTTTTAGAGCCATATTTTTCTCACCGTTAGAGAAATGGTCATTTATTTTGTTTTTCAGTTTTTCATTTTAATTTTCAGAAACTGCCAGGAGAGTACCGTCAAATTTTAAAGTACTAATTGGAACAAAAGTTTGTTTCTTGCCTTTAGCTAAATTTATTGCTTTCCAAATTTTTATTCCATTGGCGCTATTTTCTTGCAGTATTCTCGTAATTTACTTCTCGTTTTTATTGAAGTAATTAATACTGAGGCTATCCACGGCTTCAGTTTTCGGAACTTTGGTCTAAGACTGTGCATGGGGAATAGATATCCTTTAATAAGGCTACCTAGCGTATCATGAAAGATGTTTGCGCAGTTTTCCACATTATTACTGGATAATACTTCCTCCCATGATATACTCGCTGCTTTACTTTTTAGAATTTCATAGTTGGCTTTTTATGTACAAGTGTGCTTACTTGTACTACCTGGCGGTTGATAAAAATTCAGAAACAAAGCTATACTTTTGTGATCAGTGATTTAAGTGTCAATAGCCGCGGATTGTATTTTCCTCATAGATGTTTTATTGAAGTTAGTAAAAAAAATGGTCCAAACAACTGTCTTTCCTAGTGTTCTGGTTAATATAAGATACATATTCAAAATCACTGAGCATGCCAACATAATCACTATAAGCATCATTCAGCAAATTAATGTTGGTGTCCCCCAGCAGAATAACAATACATCGTTTGTAATTTTCAAAATAATTATCTAATTCCGAACAAAACGTGATACTACAAGAGCTTGGTGATCTATACACAGACAATATTTTAATCGTGGTTTTGTTAAATAATATAACATTCACTGATAAAGTAGTTGATCCTGAAAAAATCAACTCCTCAGCTTTACTAACGTTATGTTGACTTTTAATATAAACTACAACTCCACTATTTTGGTTTATAGAGCACTCAGTCTTGTAGCTAGTGTAACCTTCAATTTGTAGGCATTGTAAACATGAGATGTTCCAGCGTTCATTCAGAGCTGTGATATCGAAAAGAAAATCTATCGAAGACAAAGCTACGATCAGACTATTGAAGTTTTTGCTAATGCTTCGTTTCTTAGAGTGGAAAGACTGAAGCTATCTGAAACGGGATTAAAAAGTTTCATAAGTTCATTGAGATTGAGATTCTGACAAGTCAAGTCGGTGTAATTTGCAGCATCGTCTAAACAGTTTAGCAATTCAAATACGATTTGTGCTTTTTATTAAAGTTTCAATCACTAAATTTACCAAATACTTTGCATAGATATTTTTATCAAGTGTTAACTTGATTATTTTGAATCTGTTATCTGCAATTAAAACGTATAATAATAACTTTGCCAAACGGATTAAACAGTATATGAATGAGCTCAGTCTCCTCTTGCTCTAAATTGCTTGCCTAATTAGCTTACTGTTTGTATTGTGTATTTAAACCAAATATTATGTCCGTTATTATTGTTTGTACTAAAACATACTACAAAATGATTTAGTAGAGAATAGAGGTTCTAAAAAAGTTTAAACATATTAGTAAAAGTATTCATATAAAGCAGTAACCTGCATTTCTTTACCAATAATAGCTCTTATAGATAAAAAAAATTCAAGTCATTTTCCGATTTTATAACTATAAGTCTCTCTCCTTCAATTTTTCTACACATAATTTTCCCCTATCTGCACCATGCATATTTTACATTCGCCTCTTTTGCTCCTTTGTTAGTCGCCCACAGCAACTTCCTATAGAACGGAGTGAGATGTTCATTTACATAGTACGTAGTACCATCAATGTGGTTTGTGCCACGGCATCTATTTAATAGCGTCTGACGTAAACTTTATGACCACTTTTGAATTTGTGTCGCCTCGAATTCTACGTATGAAAACATCAGTGATTTGATCATTTTTGATTTCATGATGCTTTTCAGATAACTTTCCCGTTTGATTGATTTGCAGACCGGTGAATTCAACTTTACATCTATTTGACGCTTGCAACAATTCAGTTATGCTTTTGAATTTCTTAGCATTTACCTGCTTTAGCTCGGAAATTCTAAATTGCAGCCAAAGTACATTTGCCGTCATTTCCTTCAGCTGGTTGGTTGTGTCTTGCTGGCTTTGCGCCAGTAAGTTATTACTTTCGATTAAATCGTCGATCTTACGCATCCATTGTTGGTAATCGTAATTTGATGCGTTGGGCTTAGTAGGCGACACAACTATCCGTGGCTGGTTTTGCTACTCCGGATCACAACTTTCGTTTGAAACAGTAAGTGTAGGCTTGATTGGAGTGTTTTCTGAGCGCGACATATGACATTGCTCGGATGTGCACCTTTTGCATTGCTTTGTTTTGTTCGTGTCTTTTAGAAAAGCAATGTCGGAAGGACCAAGACCCGCACATTTCAAGTGGATCACAGTATCACCCGTTAATTGGTTGGTGAATTTTTGATATTGGCGGCGAAGCGAGCAGACAAGGAAAATATTCCCAATTCGATTTTTTCCATCGAGGTGCGTGAACGATTTGGCTTTTGCTTTGTGTAATTGGCGGTGGAGCGAGCAGACAAGGAAAATATTCTCAATTCGAGTTTTGCAAACCAGGTGTGTTAACGTTATGGCTTTTGTTTTGTGAAATTGGCGGCGGAGCGTCAAGACAAGGAAAATATTCCCGATTCGAATTTTGCAAATCAGGTTAGTGTATGCCTAGATCGAATTCTAATTTTTTGCTACTTTATATCTGGCTTGATGACAGCTGATCTGACTGCTGACAGCAGTTGCGGTTTGAGTTCAAGAAGTTTTCCCGTAGTTTTAGCATACACAGCGGACGATATGCTGATATATTACCCAGGTCACCTTTTTCCTTGTCTACAAGTACCAGTTGAGCTACTTTCCACCGCAACGGGAATACTCCCCTAAGCCGGCGCACAGCAGTCTGCTGCCCGGTGGCCAACCTGTTCACACTTCCAGCAGTTGGATCTCCAGTCTGGGCACTTGCAGCTATGTCTTGTGTGGTCGTAGCCTAGGCACCGATAGCAGCGTTTAATCTCAACCCACCTTCACACTCGGGCACTTATCACTCCCACCGGGATCCGACCAGATTTAAGGATTTTGGATGCTGGTGCCACATCCAGCTTCACCACGGCTTGCCTCAGTTCCCCTGTGTTAGGTGGAAAGAGCTTGGTTTTCACCTCGCCAGCTTTCTCCTCTTTAGCCTAGCGTTTGATGTCACCTCTTGGGTGACTGTGAGGCAATCGATGTCCAGAAGCTCGATCTTGACTCTAGGAGTCACAAGATTCACGTCTCGCCGGCCATCTACGGCGGCCCCGATCGAGTTTCGGAATCGAGTCCCTTCCTTCTGCTGTTTTCCTGATACGCTTTGCTAGCGGGCCAGTTTCATCCGGGCAAACACTTTGGTGGATGACCTCCAGGACTTCCGCGTAAGTCTTTCCCGGAGGTAGTTTTACGATCACAGCATCTATTTTTTTTCTCACTGTCTTAATCTGATCTTCCCCTTATTTTTCCCCCACCACTCCTTTCTTTTCGCTCTTTGGGATGCCCTCTGTCTGAGCGTTTTCCGGGTACCACTGGTGTTTTGGCGATGTTTCCCTTCTTTCTGTTGTGGGTAACCGTCACTCACTTCCTGAGGTCAGAATCTGACCTCACCTTCCCCAATCGGACTTCCTAAATATCTTGAAGGCTGAATTCAGACACGCATTTATTCTGCCGTGACCGATCTACTCCCGGGACCCTTGCAGGAGTTGCCGACTCAGCGATCTGCCAGTTCATTCGGCAGGTGTAGATGTCCTCAAAGGCCTCCTCCAGCTCCAGCATACCATCCTTAACGTGATTCGAAATATTTTTCTGCACGATGGCCGCTTGGAACATTTTGCGAAGAATATGTTGACACTTCCTCTACATATCCTCATCAGTCATTCATGTGCGCTTTATGTACTCCCTCCTGGGGGACACACGTGCTTGTGGTATATTCTCCTCTGAAGCTCTCGTTTCAGTGTTCTCCCGAGGACGACTCTTCGGAGTTTCCAGAGCACTACAATCGGAATCGGTAATTTTGGCTCGTTGCACATCTGCCACGCACTCGGAACCAACCACTCCCTCAACTCGTATTGAATTGCTCGACGCTCCCTCCTTCGCCCTGCGTCACCGCTGTCGTCCCGACGTTTTTGCTGTCCATCTGCCTTGTCTTTAGTGTTATTTTTATGCATCATCAGTTTTGTTGAGTATCAGCTCAGGGACGTTATCCCCGCCCAGATGTGCAGCCGCCTAAATGACCTCGTGGTTATCTTTGTAACTCAGTGAAGCCAACCCGAGAGTTGAGCACCACTTTTCATGGGGTCCGGCGCTCAGACCTAGATCAGCGCAAACCGGGAGCAATGTCAACCGAACCTACACCATCAACTCAACGGTGTGAGCTTGAAACGTTCTCCGAGACCCGCCAGGTTTTAACAGGACGAAGACGGCATGACATTTGCCGGGCGCCATTTACGCTTGGATTTCACACCGGCGGCAAAGCGACTAGGTCTAGAATGCCATAGCCGCCAGCCCAGATAAATTTTTTTTCCTTATCGTAGGTCGTACCTTGAACCATTAAGCGAAGCCATATCATGCCGTAAAAACCGTTCCTAAAGTATTACCTGAACTACGAAAGCATTCATTAGTTGTAAACATTATTAAACGTGTATCAATACTATATGGTAACTTTATTTTATATGGACATTTGTAGCCTGTTAACCCAAAACCACATATGCTCCACAGATGCGGTCATCAAAGTTGAATTCACAAACTTAAACAATTAGTGTTTTGAACCTTTTCATTGGGAAAATTAATTGCATTCTTCTTCCTTTTCTCTCAGGATCAATTTCGTGTTTTCTTTGACAAGATTCGGGTGAATTCAATTTTCTACTTTCTTGTTTCTTCAACCCTCTCAACCCTTGATGTGCAGCAAATTGTGCTTTTATGTCAATAAACTCTTTTTAGTTCAGCGAAATTTGACATAAAAAAGCGAAACTTCGGAAAAATTAGGGGAAAGCTGAATTTTGGTGTGAGCCTTCATACTGGCGTGCTGAGCAAAATGTCAAAAGTCCCCATCGATTCGAGTGCAGCGTTACTTTTGGTACGTGGTCAAAGGTAAACAAAAGTGGCCTTTCCTAAATATCTCAGTAACGGTCACGTCTCCAGAAAAACAATAACTTTTCGGAGCACATTTTCCCACCTATCCTGGAGTGTGGTAGATAAGTTTGTTTGCATGTTTTTTTATGGGCCTCTTAAACATAGAAAAACAAACTCACAAATATTCCTAGTCGTAATCAAAATCGGATAATATAAACATGCCGTTGAGAAAGTTGATACTGTTAGTAACAAATGTTTAGATCAATGTATCTCAAAAACGGTTATGGTTGCAAGAAAAAGTTATATATTTTTTTATGTAGGAAATTTTCTAAGCTACGAATGCGTCATACATTATTTTTCTGAAGACGTGACCGTTACTGAGATATTAAGGAAAGGTTACTTTTGGTGTTCAGCACGCTAGTGCCAAGGTTCACACCAAAATCTAGCTTTCCCCTAATTTTTCCGCAGCACTATGTTAAGTTTCGCTGGACAATTTTTAGCAGAGTTGTTCCTTATAATTCATGGATATACCTAAGACTAAACCACTGTCCATTCTTGGAAACCTTTTATTCAATGAATGTTTTAAACCTTTTATTCAATGTACCATCTAACATGAAAGCAATTTAGAAAATTTAATTAAAAATCAAAATAAAATGATAGGTAATATGCGTGTTAAATTTCTACTATTTAGTACCCTTAAGTGTTTAAGATACTCGGCAGAAGAACACAAAAGGAATGCTTATTTTTTCGACACACGAAGATTTTGAAATTCGAAACTGTATACCGTGTACAAATGTGCACAAAGATTTACAATGAACGGAGAAAATGACGAGTAAAAATTACCACAATCAATAGCAAATATTATAAAAACTCTTTCATCAAATTTTCAGAGCTTTCGAATTTTCAAATTGTAAATCTTTTGACTTTAAAAAACTAAATCCACCTATTGAGTAGCAACTATAACCAACAGCCATCTCCTAACAATAATATATGTAATCGCAAGTGTCTTCTACTCTGACACAAGAGTATGTGTAGTTGGCAGTAGCCTGAAGTACTCGGGAGTACTAAATAGTAAAAACGTAGCACGGGGATTAATAAGCTCCTGCATCTTTGTGTGTTTACTTAAAATTTATATACGTACGAAGTTGCTTTATAAACGAGTGAATTTGTTGAGAGATGACGTTAAAAATATATGCTGGAAATTACTGACTACTGCATGTGCATATACTTACATCATATTACAAATATACTGAAAGTGAACTTGCAAAAATCTAAATACACTCCTCAATGCTAGAAAGAAGGGAAAACTAATACAGCTTGGAACAGGCTTTCGAAAAAAATATATTTACAAATATTGACGAAGGTGAAAAATATTTTGGAAAAGCAGGAGGAATAGTTGAAAACTATATCGAGCTATTAGGGAAAACATTAATGTTGGATTTCAACTGGATTTTTTCAATTTGGAACTAACCTGGTAGATAAATACGAGAATTTATATAGGTCGATTAATTTGTATTAAATAACATTTAATATTTTTTTGAAACAAAACAAAAATTGAATTCTCAAATTTGAATGAATTGAAGAAATATCTCCATACTTACCTATTCTGTTTTTGAGGTGTATACATTGAGATATGTGCGGGAATTGTAGTATATTTCGCCATTTTTTACTCTTTCCTTTGTTATTATCTGAGCCTCCTGAAAAAAAAAATAATTTGAAATCTAATTTTCCGAATGGATGTAAAAACACAGAAAA
This sequence comes from Nemotelus pantherinus, assembly GCA_963978885.1. Classification (NCBI taxonomy): domain Eukaryota; kingdom Metazoa; phylum Arthropoda; class Insecta; order Diptera; family Stratiomyidae; genus Nemotelus; species Nemotelus pantherinus. The sequence continues at coordinate 60,395,327 of OZ022265.1, forward strand.
TAATGTTATTAAAATCCGATATGCTTTACAAAGATGTGTTTTAGCTAATATTCGATACATGGAATATTTTATGAAAGCAAGTACTCCGTCTAACGTTGCAGTGAATGCAAGCACTGTGGAAACTGACTCACAGTTCCCAAAATGCTGCGGTGTCCGGTTTGATAGCCACTGATTTGGAATTTATTATATTTTGCGTTATTACTCAAAAGCTAAAGGATTTTTGGCCAATAGTTCATCATCACTTTTTACATGCACCATAGGACATTGCGAATATTTTTCAATTTAGTGATTAAAGATTTACTGAATTATTGAATTTGCCACCAATTATTAAAGTTAGAGAAGCACTAGTGAAGAGAAACTTGACTTTTGTTAACAATCTGAGAGCCACTTTGTTTGGCACCTGCTATTCGACAAAATGCCTAGTATGTTTTTTCTTAGATCACTATAAGCGACAAGAATCTGCAGGCGATTGGAAGGGTGGTAGCTGGTCCTATAAAAAAGAGAAAGTGGACTTCTCAACACTTTAGGAAAAGAAAAGCAAAACAACCGACCATGAGTATGGTAACTTCGGAGTACAAGGGGAAACCTGAGGATTCTCAGGAGAAATCAACTTCCTTCTCTGCGAGCAAACATCAACGCAGCTCATAGAATATAATAGCACACAAAATAATGAAAATGTATGGGGACCAATTGGAATATTTAGACAAATATAAATAAATATATATATATATATATATATATATATATATATATATATATATATATATATATATATATATATATATCTGTATATATATATATATATATATATATATATATATATATATATATATATGTGTGTATATATATGTATATATATATATATATATATATATATATATATATATATATATATATATATATATATATATACATATATATATATATATTTATATATACTGTCCTACTAGCCATAAAGGTTTTATATACATTTTAGTAGTTTCGATATATACAATTATTTGTTATTTTGATTTGCACTGGAGACACATGGAGAGTACATTTTTCAATATCGATTTTAACATACTTGCACAAAAAATAAGTTTTTAAAAAATAAGAAAAGTGTAGACAGAACCCTTAGATTTAGTAGAGCAGTATATATACAGTGCCGTGCAAAACATTAGCAACGTATGGTGTGAGATAATGAAAATGCAAAAATATGAAAGAAACTATTTATTTTCAGACTTTTTTTTTTTTTTATTCTTGCCAAGTACAGTGAGGTTACGTAAATAAAAACGAAAGAATTTTTTTTCTACTACCAAAACTATATTTTTTTTCAAAATTGCAAAACAACAGCAACGCTTGTGTCAACTTTGCTAAAATAACGGTAATTATAAGTTAGCTCAAATTTGTTAAGTTTACATGGTAGTCTGCAGTGATAATGAACCAAATTAGTTTGGTACCGCTCGTAAGTAATTGGTCAGATTTTGCAAATCGTTTAAAATATGGCACCAACGAAATATAGTAGTGAGTCTAAATTAAATAAAAGTCTAGCGCATCAGATCCGCTAGAAAACTAATTTTCGAAGAAATTGTCTTTGAGTGACAATGTAGAAATACGTAATACACTTTTTTGTAGAATCATATCAACCATTCTTTATCCAAAGCAACAAAACTATAACACAAATGATGAAAATGTTCAGTGCTGGCAACACTTTTCCAACGAAGCAGCAATAAGTTTGCCTTAACAAGCTCATACTTAAATCAACTTATCCTTTGAATTTCGTTCTTATCGGAGGATTTCATAGAAAGTTTTAGCGGTTAAACGTTGTTTGAGGCTGCCATCCGAAAAATGTTCAAAACTCG
>OZ022265.1:60402167-60474667 GCA_963978885.1 Nemotelus pantherinus
TTGTTCGAAGACCAAAAGGAAAACGACAAACAACATGGAGGGGGCAGCGTTATGGTGTGGGGTTGCTTTTCGGCTAGTGGAGTTGGTCCTCTTTATGAAATCAACGGTATAATGGATCGTTTCAAATATAAAAATATTCTAGAGACGATTATGTTACCATATGCTGAGGAAGAAATGCCACTTCGATGGGTGTTTCAACAGGATAACGATCCGAAACACACATCGAAGGTGGTATAAGAATGGTTCCAGTTGAATGGGATTCAAGCTATGGTTTGACCGGCCCAATCGCCTGATTTGAACCCTATTGAAAATCTGTGGGTTGTTTTGAAGAGAAAAATTTGTGGAAGGAAATCTGGTAATAAGGTGTCATTAATGGAAGTCCTTAAAAGTGAATGGGAAAGTATTTCCCCTGACATAATAGACTGATTAATTAAATGTATGTCGTACCGTTGCGCTGAAGTCATTAAACGTAATGGATATTACACAAAATATTAAAATATTTAAAAAAATACTGAACGTTGCTATTGTTTTGCACATGCGTAAAATGGGTGGAGTATTGAATTTTTAAAAAAAATTATAGTTTTGGTAACAACCAAAAATCTTTTGGATTGTATTGATTTAACCTTACTGTACTTTACCAAAATAAGGAGAAAAAAATCTGAAAATAAAGAGTTTTTTCAATTTTATGTTATCTCACACCATGCGTTGCTAATGTTTTCACGGCACTATATATATATATATATATATATATATATATATATATATATATATATATATATATATATATATATATATATATATATATATATATATATATATATATATATGTGTATATATATATATATATATATATATATATATATATATATGTATATATATATATATATATATATATATATATATATATATATATATATATTTATATATATATATATATATATATATATATATATATATGTATATATATATATATATATATATATATATATATATATGTGTATATGTATATATATATATATATATATGTATATATATATATATATATATATATGTATATATATATATATATATATATATATATATATATATATATATATATATATATATATATATATATATATATATATATATATATATATATACACTCGTGCTCATACAATTAAGCCACTGAGTTTCTTAAAATTAAATTGGAGAAAAAATGACTGTTAGCATGATACAACATAAACCAAACACCGTAATTCTTTTTATTGATGCATTTATAAAGTGGACAACAAAAATAAGCCTTTTATTCAGATAATTATTATAAAAAAAAATAAATTTCAAATTTTAATGCTCCTTCAATGCTGCTCATATAATTAAGCCATCTACGAAAAATACATTTAAAAATCAATTAAATTGTTTTAATTGTGGATTAAATGTATTTACCTGTTAATAACGGGTTGGATATCCTTTATTTTTGATATCTGCAGCACATCGTCTCTGCATTGAGGACACTAATGTCTTACAAACGGAGGGTGGAATTCTACTCCATTCCTCTTTAATAATTTCGAGCAATTTTTGCTTGTTCTTTGGTTTTTTGGCAGCAACAGACTTTTTAATTATTCCCCATAAATTTTCTATGGGGTTTAAGTCCGGGCTCTGAGGTGGCCAATCCAAAACATTTATTTTTCATCTCCCAACCACGATTTTACGACTCGCGAAGTGTGCTTCGGATCGTTATCATGTTGGAAGATCCATTTCAAAGGCAAATTATCCACAAAATCTCCTATTAAATTTCGATTTAATATAGTTTTGTACATTTCTCTTGTCATTTTGCCATTTATCTCTTCGAGCGGGCCGACGCCGGACGCAGAAAAACAACCCCACACCATGACTGATCCACCACCGTGTTTCACAGTTTTTTTTGTGTATCTAGGACTTAACTCTGTACACTGGGGACGTCTAACGTATGGCTTACCATCATTGCCGAAGAGGTTGAACTTCACCTCATCACTCCAGAGTACTAAATCCCAGAATTTTTGGTGTTTTTTTAAATGTTCTCGGCTAAACTTCAAACGTTTTTTTAAATTTTTTTTTGATACATTTGGTTTCCTTCTGGTGATGCGTCCATTTAGATTATTTTCCGCCAGACGTCTTCGGACGGTTTGCGACGACACTTTGACATCATGAAACGCTTCCATTTGAGCTCGTATTTCTGAAGATGTTAAGAACGGATCAGCCTTACTCAAACGCACAAGTTTTCTGTCTTCAGCCACAGTTGTTTTTCGTGGCTTGTGTCTCGGCATATTTTCAAAATGCTTGTTTTTTTTATAATATATTATAGCATTTTTTACTTTTCCACGGGAAACATTCAAAATTCTTGTTACCTCGGCGATTGACTTGTTTTTTTCGTATAAGTTCCATATGACCCTTCGCTCCGATGGAGTACAGCTTTTGTTTTTACCCATTTGTTTTATTTTTTGGTGTCAAATATCTGTATCGTTTAATAAATAATAACAAATTTTAATAAGTACATATTTTTTACTAATTCGGAACACCAATTATCACTCACTTCCTCTAAATTCAAATATTTGCACTGACTGGCTTAATTATATGAGCAGCTGTAAATACAATTTTGAGACACAAATTGCATTTACTGGTTCTGCCGCACGCCCGTACAGCAGCCAGCTGTATGGGCTGTGTAAACGGAGGCCTCGCCCGTAACCGGCAGAGGGGCGCCCTTGTTTCTCTCCGCAGGGGTGATACGGGGGCCTGGGGATAGGTCTGGGCTGGTGACTGAGGTGAAGGTTCACCTGCGGGGTTCTGAATCCAACACTTCACTTTGCCCGGTTCTGGAACCTGGCGAACCGCGGTCTACAGAGTAGCGAACTGTTAGACTAGGGGAGACACCTTGGTTGCCTCGGCAGCAAGGAGCGCAGGTTCAGCGTACTGTGAAAGCCTACGGAACCCTCGGATGGTCGTGGGGGAGTCTGCCTCGCGATCCGAAGAGGGGGAAGGACGGTCGGAGCAATACGTTGTTCCTATGGGGGCGGGGTGTAGCGGGAGGCAAAATGCTGGCAATTGCCTCGGCTGTGGTCCGAGAACGCGAAACCCAAACCTGAAACATTGAATAAACAATATCTATGGATCCTACCAAAGACACAAATAAAAAAAACGAATTTCCCGCCAGTACTACTGGAGGGAAATCACCAGATAACGACCCCTTCAAAAGGAGTTCAAAGGTGACACGATCACCAACGTCGGGAAGCGAAACGGCTCAGGGTCAGACGATCGAAAGATTGCGGGCCCTGAAGCTAGATGGGGAACCCGCCGCGGGATCTACTGTGAGTCCGATGGACGTAGCGGTACCCGTCAGCAGAGCAGCTACTCAGCAGTCTGGCGGCGGGTCTGGAGATTCACTGGCCAGTACAACGGAAGCGGCGGTTGAGCCGGCTTCTAGCAGAGCTGTGACCAAGAACGGAGGCGGCAAGCTGAAAGGCTTGCAGGTCACCGGGAAGGAAGCGGCGGCTAAGCCACTCAGCAGAGCTGTAACCAAGACTGGAGGTGGTGCCTCCAAAGATCTGCAGTCTACTGTGAAGGTGGCGGCAGCTGATCCCACCAAAGGGAGGAAGCGGAATGCCCAACGCTTCAGAAGGAGAGAGGCAAAACGAGCGGCCAGTAGCACGGTGACACTGGAATCCAAAGGGAAACCCGAGGTTGCCCAAGTGAAACCTGCTGCAGCGGCTGCAAGTAAACGCCAACGCTCAGAGGAGTTAACCTCGCCGAGAGGTAAATCGACGAAGAGGCCACGACAGGAGACGGCAGTTCGTTCCTTTAGGGACGTAGCGGCCAGTCACCTTAAGCTGGCCGTCGTTGACAAGCAGGAACCCCTGGAATGGAGACTTGAAGATGACGTGGCCAAGGTGATTCTTAAACGGATCACCGAGGAACTCCTCAGGTTTGCCATGTCAACGGAAGAAGGGTCACCTCGCTTTGAAGGCTGTAACATTGTTCGCGGCCACATTGCGGTGACCTGTAGTGACGTCTTCTCGACGGAATGGCTTCGGTCTACCGTCCTGAAGATCTCTGCAGACCATCCAGGTTTGGACGTAGTGGAGGAGACATCCGTGCCCAAGCTAATTACAGCGAAGGTGGCGGTGCCCCACTCGAACGCTTCGGAGGCTCTGTCTCTGCTAAAAAGACAGAACCCCGATCTGAAAGTTTCAGGCTGGAGATTATTCCAGGCTGTTAAACTAACTAACCAATCTGCGGAGCCTGACTTAACTGGTGCAGCTAAGTTAGTGCTTGTGCTGGGTATCGATCGGGAGTCCGCGGATCAAGTACGGGCCAACAACGGGTTGATTCACTTCGGTCTGAAGAGGATCACCTTGAAAGTTGGAGCGGAGAAGGTGACTGAGGGTAGCCGAAGTGCGAGTGGTCCAAGCAAATCTGCACCACAGTAGAGGGGCGACGGCCAATCTGCTTCGGCATCTCAGTCGGGGGCACGCTGACATCGCACTGATACAGGAGCCGCTTCTGTACAAGAATGTGGCTTGTGGATTCGGCACCAGCCTCAGTGTGTTCCAGCTAAAAGGAAGGGACAAGACAAGGACTTGTATTGTCGCCAAAAAAGAGGTGAAAGCAATCTTGATTCCGCAGCTCTGTGATGGGGATACAACCACAGTGTGTGTGGAGTGGGGGATCGCTGGTAGCGGCACGAAGCGGTGTCTGTTGTCGGCGGTCTATCTACCATACGACATAGATCCCATCACGCCCGGACTGAGAAGATTGGCAGTAGCGGCTATGACAACGGATGCTGTTATCGGCTGTGACGCAAATGCTCACCACGAAATATGGGGAAGCACCAACATAAACGAGAGAGGTAGGAGTTTGCTAGAATTTCTAACGTCAACCAACCTCAACATCCTCAACATGGGTAACAAACCTACATTTATAACTAAGAACAGGGCTGAGGTAATTGATATTACCCTGGCAACTCCAAGCATAATGAAAAGTGTCCACAGCTGGCAGGTTTATAACCTGCCATCGCTCTCGGACCACCAGTGGCTATGCTGGAATATCGGTTGTTCTGTTATTTCACCTAAAAAAGTACGGAACCCGAGAACAGCACAATGGGAAGTTTACTCAAGGAAAACAAATAGACACCTCAGAGCACTAGACGATCTGGAACTGACGAGTCCAGGACGGCTGAACGAGCAGGTGAACCGATTAACGGGAATCTTAGTGTCAGATTTCAAAGACGTGTGTCCGGAAAAGCCCGTAAGGAAGAACGCTACCTTGTGGTGGAATGGCGAACTCACAGAGGCTAGAGGTCGCACACGAAGGGCGTTTAACACCGCAAGGCGTTCCGGAAACGTGGCTGACTGGGATCGTTACAAGCAAGAGCTGTCGCTTTTCAAAAAGAAGATTAGACAAGCCAAGCGCGACTCATGGAGGGAATTCTGTGAGAACATTGAAGGAGGTACAGAGGCTGCCAGAATCAGGAAGGTTCTAAGCGTAACCCCCGGCGTACCTACGCTTTTGCGAAGGGAAAACGGGGATTGGGTGGAAAGAGTGCCTGGACTTGCTACTGGAAACTCACTTTCCAGAATCAGCCTGCGTGACACCGCGTAGTGACGTACTTCGTGGAACCCACCGGGCGTCTGAGCGGCTGATCAAGGAAGTAGTGGACGAGGTCAAGATTGAATGGGCTATTGGCACATTCCGACCTTACAAAGCTACAGGGATTGATGAGATATCACCTATCATGCTTCAAAAAGCAGATAAGGCCATCATTCCCATTCTGCAGCGTATTTTTACCGCATGCCTCCGCCTCGGGGTAGTACCCGAGCAATGGACAAAAGCTAGAGTGGTCTTCATTCCGAAACCTGGTAGGTTGAATCATCATTACGTGAAGGACTTTAGACCAATCAGCTTAACATCGTTTCTGCTCAAAACACTAGAGAGGCTTGTTGATCTGCACATCAAAAGCTCGATTGATGTCGCGAGAATCTGTGTTGATCAACACGCGTATCTAGCGGGCAGATCAGTAGATACGGCATTACACAAAGTTGTCCGTACAATAGAAAAATCCTTACGGCAGAAGGAATTCACGTTGGCAGCCTTCTTAGACATTGAGGGGGCCTTCAATAATGTCACTGTCGCGAGTATCATTGATGCCTTGGCTCGTTATGGAGTGGATAAAACCCTGGCGACCTGGGCATCTGACTTGCTCAAGAGCAGGCGGATTGAGGCTACCTTTTTGGAGGCCAAAGCGGAAAGAACAGTCGGTACCGGAACACCACAAGGAGGGATTATATCTCCCCTTTTCTGGATCCTGACAGTCAACGAAATACTGGAGAAGTTAAGGGCCAGTGGCTTTGAGGTAGTGGCGTATGCCGATGACATTGTGGTACTTGTGAGGGGTGCGTTCCCACAAACTTTGTCGGACCTTATGCAATCGGCGCTGGACCATATTCAAATCTGGGCCAGAAAAGTCGGTCTTAGGGCAAACCCGACAAAAACCGAACTTATGCTCTTCACAAAGAAACACAGGGTACCGGCTATTGCCACGCCTAACCTCAACGGAATAACATTGGAGCTTGCTGATAGTGTTAAATATTTGGGCCTTATACTAGACAGGAAACTGAACTGGGGGGCTAACGTGAAGCACAGAATTGGTAAGGCCCGCGCAGCACTTTTCGCTTGCCGGTCCGCCTACTCCAATACCTGGGGTCTTAAACCTAGGGCGGCCTATTACATATTCACATGTGTAGTCAGGCCGATTTTGGTGTATGGAGCGGTCGTGTGGTGGAAAGCAGCGGAGAGAAAAACTAATATCAAGGAGCTAACAACACTGCAAAGATTAGTTTGCATATGTATTACGGGCGCTTTAAGAACCACCCCAACGGCTGGGTTGGAAATGATTTTGGGACTCATGCCCCTAGATCGATTCATCTTTAGAAGCGCAAGCTTAGCGGCGATACGCGCTAAAAGTTCTGGCATGTGGAACGATTCAGATCAGTGGGGCCACAGCGGTATTCTTATAGAATGCCGCAAAAGATTTGGACTCGTTACAGAAGACACGGACCACATGAGCAAAATAATACATCTTGGCAGGAATTTCCAGGTCAAGATACCCACAAGAACAGACTGGAAGAAAAAGGAAGCTACCACCGATAGGGGCGCCTGGGTTTACACGGACGGGTCAAAGACGGACACAGGAGTTGGCTCGGGCGTGTTTTCTACGGATTTGAGCCTTAACCTGTGGTGTAGACTGTCGGACCATGCTACCGTCTTTCAGTCTGAATTACATGCTATACGCATGGCAGTTGAGTCCATTAGCGGAATATCAACCAGACCAATGACCATTTGCGTCGACAGTAAAGCAGCCATTCTCGCTCTTGCGTCTTACAGATGTTCTTCAAAAACTGTTAACGCTTGCAGAGTGGCTCTCAATGAAAAGGCAAGGCATATTCCTATCCGGATTATGTGGGTGCCAGGGCATAGTGGGGTCATAGGCAAGGAAAAAGCTGATGAATTGGCGAGGAAAGGTTCAGGAGCTAGCAACTGCCCCTGCATCACTGTACCTCGGTCAATCGCGGACGCCACAAACAAACTTGATGCCGCCATATGGGCCAAACTAAAGTCCGAATGGGAAAACAGGCTGGACTGCAGGGTGGCCAGGACATTATGGCCATCACCTGATCCAAGCAAAAGCAGGAAACTGCTCAAGCTCAGCAGGAACTGCTTGAGAACCACGGTCGGCTTGCTCACAGGGCACTGCCTTACCGCATCTCATGCGAAGAAAATGGGACTGACATCCAGCAGTTTATGCAAGAGGTGCGAGATGGAAGAGGACACCATCGAGCATACTCTCTGCGATTGTCCGGCCCTCAATAATAAACGCCTCAAAATTTTTGGTGCATACCACTTTCAAGGGTTGGCAGAGGTGGCTGGTACCGTCACGCTGAGTCAGCTGATCCAGTTTGGCGAAGCGGTCACTTGGCAGCTCTAAAAAGCCAGCGGAGGGTGGCAAATGGGCCCAAACTGGTGGCCTAATGCAAGCCGCGTTTCCCGGCAGCCCTCTTTACTAACCTAACCTAACCTAGAAATGTGGAGGCATAGAAACTCGTGTTGTTTTGCTGATCTGCCAACATAACAGTACATCAAAATCAGAAACAAACGAGGATCAAATACAATGCTTGATTTACAAGCTACAACGAAAACAAACACAGACATCGTAAGTGGCTTAATTGTATGAGCACGAGTGTAGATATGTATATATATATATATATATATATATATATATATATATATATATATATATATATATATATATATATATATAGATATGTATATATATATATATATATATATATATATATATATATATATATATATGTATATATATATATATATATATATATATATATATATATATATACATATATATATATTTATATATATACAGTGGTGGCCAAATAAAATGCGACACATACACACAAGCGAAATCACCTAGAAAATCGTATTTTTGTGGCCCTTTTAAACCAAATTTACTGGGAAAATCCCATGCGGGGCTAATTACATACCTTTTTGTTCAGGTATCGTGACAGAGTCCGCTTCGGTCACTCGTTCAGTCTAGTTTGACCGTTGACGAGTAAACATGGCACCACAGCTATTGAGTGAAAAAAAGTGAGTATTGTGATGTTAAGCAACGAAGGGCTTTATACCAGGGCTATAGCCAGTAGAATTTGTTGTCACCACGGGACTGTGGCGAGAATTTTAGAAAAAAACGCGAAGGGATCTCTTGAGCGGACACCAGGAACAGGATTTGGCAATAAAAAGACGACCCTGATAGATGACCGGCATCTCAAGAACATAAGCCTGAGTGACCGAGAAAAAAAACCGCTAGGAAAGTCAACATGGACTTCCAGGAAGCGATGGGAATAGTTATTAGTGACAGAACTACGAGAAGAAGGCTACATGCAGCTGGTCTATCAGCTCGACGGCCCCGAAAAAAACCATCTTTAACGGTGAAAATGAGAACAGCGAGGCTGAATTTTGCCAAATCTCATCGTAATTGGTCGGAAAATGACTGGAAAAGAGTACTCCTTTTCGACGAATCCAAATGCAACATGAACCAATCCGATGGACTGCAGTAGGTACGTCGCAGAATCGGAGAGGAACTGCACAAAGACTGTGTTGTGCATCGAAACAAGTTCCCTCCGAGTTACATGGTTTGTGGTTACATTTCTTATTTCGGCACCGGAGATTTGGTGTTTTTAGAAGGATCAATGAATGCAATCAGTTACATCAGCGTGATTGACAACCATGTGATCCCGTCGATGGATAGGCTCTTCCCAGTCATTTACGACCCAATTTTCCAAGATGACTCTGCTCCATGTCATCGCGCTCGTAAGGTAAGTTGTGGGTTTTTTAGAAACAACAGCTCAATACGACAGTAAAAAAAAACCAAAAACTTAAAAAAATTGTTTTGGTTTCCAATAGGTTAAAGAATTTGTCGCAGAAAGGGAAATTTCGATACTGGAGTGGCCAGGAAACAGCCCTGATTTGAACCCAATCGAGAATTGTTGGGCGGAACTTAAAAGAAAGCTGACGAGTCGGAGACCCAGGACCATAGAGGAACTCAAAAACGTCACCAAAAAAGCTTGGGAGAACGACATAGCCACTGAATACTGCCAGTCTTTGATAAAATCCATGCCTCGAAGGATTGAAGCTGGGATCCGGGCTCGCGGTGGAAATACGAAATACTAGTTTTGTTAAATTAAATAAAGAATATTGTTTTTGCCTCCCTACTAATACTTTTCCTTCAATTTTCCTATTACGAACCCTAAATAATGGATAATTTTCAATTCAACAGTGGTTTTGCGAAAATGATCCTTTTGCTCATAAAACGGAAAAGTGGCTGTACTGTCCACAAAGAATTTTTTTTAGTTCTGTCATTTTTACATTTAACGTGTAACACTATAGTTAAATTCTTAAACACCAGTTCGTATCATATAAGGTCGGTGATTATTCTGAAGAGACGTTATGTGATGATATTCACAGGTGTCGCATTTTATTTGGCCACCACTGTATATATATATATATATATATATAATATATATATATATATATATATATATATATATATATATATATAATATATATATATATATATATATATATATATATATATATATATATATATATATATATATATATATATATATATATATATATATATGTATATGTATATATATATATATATATATATATATATATATATATATATATATATATATATACATATATATATATAATTAACAAAACACGTCCGAATGTTTCGAGCAATTTTATTTAGACTGACAGTAAATGTATGACAATTCTGAACAAAAATATAACGCTTACTGCGTTCGCTTTGCAGGTATGGATTCAACAAAAATTACACTACAATATATATATATATATATATATATATATATATATATATATATATATATGTGTAGTTATGTATATATATAAATATATATATATATATATATATATATATATATATGTGTAGTTATGTATATATATAAATATATATATATATATATACATAACTACACATATATATATATATATATATATATATATATATATATATATATATATATATATATATATATATGTATATATATATATATATATATATATATATATATATATATATATATATATGTGTGTAGTTATGTATATATATATATATATATATATATATATATATATATATATATATATATATATATATTTATATATATACATAACTACACATATATATATATATATATATATATATATATATATATATATATATATATATGTGTAGTTATGTATATATATATATATATATATATATTTATATATATACATAACTACACATATATATATATATATATATATATATATATATATTTATATATATACATAACTACACATATATATATATATATATATATATATATATATATATATATATATATATATATATATATATATATATATATATATATATATATATAGATATATATATATATATATATATATATATATATATATATAAATATATATATATATATATATATATATATATATATATATATATTGTAGTGTAATTTTTGTTGAATCCATACCTGCAAAGCGAACGCAGTAAGCGTTATATTTTTGTTCAGAATTGTCATACATTTACTGTCAGTCTAAATAAAATTGCTCGAAACATTCGGACGTGTTTTGTTAATTTTCCAATAAGTTAAACTTAACAGGTTATGGGCCCAGGCCATGTGTCTGCCTGCGCGTTCAATTGTGTGTGTATACAAATATCCCAGTCAGCTTTGTGCGAAGTGTGTGTAATACATATTTTTTAGTTGAGACTGTTGTTGAAAAGAACTGAAGCGATATAGCTATGGCTGCATCAATGTTTAATTCTATTAAAAAACTTAATGCAAAAAACTATTCAAGATGGGAAGTGCACATGAAGAGTATGTTCGTTTGCGCCGACTATTGGGGCGTAGTTTGTGGACAAAACGTAAAACTAGAAGATGCCACCGCAGCAGGCATATGGGCAGACAAAGACGAGAAAGCCTTGGCGACACTAATTTTATGTGTTATCTCAAGCCAGCTGAACATTGTGAAGGAGTGCAAGACATATATGGAAGCGTGGTTAAAGTTGAAAAGCACTTTTCAGCTCAGTGGGCCTGCGCAGAAAGTTCATCTTTTCAAAAAGTTGATGAAAGTGCCCTGGAAGAAGGGGGAAATATTGAAAAATATCTTCAAGGATTTTATAACATTGTAGAAAAAATTTAAGTAATAGATATCATAATCCCAGACGAGTTTTTAGCGATAATTTTACTATCAAGCCTTCCATCGAGCTTTAAAAGCTTTATAGTCGCTATTGAGACGCGCGACAGCTTGCACTTTCTTTCAGCATCACCGATAAAATTACTTCAGGAAGGCGAAAGAAAGAACGAGAATTATGAGCCCTCAACAACTGCTCAACAAGCATTTTATGTGAACTCAAAGAAAGAGACAAAGACAAACAATAAAAAGTAAAGTAAGCCTGCGTTCAACGGGAAGTGCTATAAGTGCGGAGCAAAAGGACATATGGCAGCAAAATGTAAGAAAAAAATTCAAAGAGGACAGCAGGATAAAGAGAAATTAAATCAATTTAATTATTCTTTTTTGGCAACAGCGCAATGTGGTGTTCTAACAGACTCTTCGTGGTGTCTTGACAGTGGTGCAACGTCGCACATATGCTCGCAAAGAGAATTGTGTCAAGATGACAAAGAGACAAAACAAAATATAGCGCTCGCTTGTGACCAATACATAAATGCGATCGGCGTTGGCACAGTCAAAATAAAAAAAGTGAAAACAACAAAAACAAATTTCTACGCAAAGTGATGAACGTGCCAAATATGGTGGGAAATTTCATGTCAGTGAGTAAGGTAATAGAAAACAATCTTACAGTCGTCGTCGTCGTAGCACTACAGCCCCTCTCGGGCCTTGGCTTCTCGCAGGTGACGCCTCCAATTGTCTCGGTCCAATGACCGCGTCCTCCGATTTCGAAAATCGAGCAGCTTTGCGCAGTCTTTGTCGACAGAGTCAGACCAGCGTTTTCTGGGTTTTCCCACTGGTCTTCGACCCTCGGCTTTTCCGTCGAATACCTTTTTAGGTACTCGATGCTCGTCCATTTGTTTCACGTGACCATCCCATTGCAGCTTCCGCAGTTTGATTATTGTAGCAACCTCTGGCTCATCAAAAACTTCGTACAACTCGTGGTTATACCTTATCCGCCATTGGCCGCACTCTTGTTTAACTCCAATTATACGTCTGAGGACCCGTCTTTCGAAAGCGTTCAACATATTTGCGGATGCTTGGGTAGGGGTCCAAATTTCACATCCGTAGCACAACACAGGTCTGATTATTGATTTGTAGAATTGGAGATTCGTCTTCCTCTGTATGCAGCTGGTCTTCAGCAGGAACAAAACGGAGTAGAAAGTTTTATTAGCGAGCTCTATTCTCCGTTTAATTTCAATTTAAGTTCACTGCCTTTTGTGGTCAATTTCGAGCCCAAATATATGAATTCGTCCACATTCTCTAAATTATATTCGTCCAGAATTATATTTCGTCTAATGGAGGTCTTCTTTCATGTTTGCCTCATGATTTTTGTTTTCGTCTGATTGATCTTCAGGCCTACTTCTTTGGCTTCCTGGTCAAGTGTCAACAAGAGTTCTTTGGCGGATGTGAAGGAACGTGACAAGATGTTAATGTCATCCGCGTAGGCCACTAATTGGTTCGACTTATACAGAAGCGTACCCCCTGTGTCGACAGGAATCTTCCTTATCACGTATTCCAAGTGGTAGGTTGAGCAGAGGGACCAACACATCGCCTTGCTTTAGTCCGACATTTGAGTCTAAGGCGTCAGTCAGACTGTGGTTGATTCTGACTTGTGATGCTGTCGACGTCATCGTCATTTTGTCAGTCGGACTAGCTTTGCCGGGATGCCGAAGTATAGCATTATTTTGTACAGTACGTTTCGGTCAATACTGCTACATGCTTGTTTAAAATCCACGAAAATTTGGTGGACGTCGATGTTAAAATCCCAGCATTTTTCGAGCACTTGTTTGACTGTGAAGAGCTGATCCGTAGTTGATCGACCAGACCTAAAGCCTCCTTGGTACTCCCCAAAGACCTTTTCAGCGTATACATTTATTTTATTTTTTAATATTTTCGTCAGTATCTTATAGGACGTACAAAATAGCGATATGCCTATGTAGTTTTCGCACCGAAGTTTGTCTCCTTTTTTGTGGATAGGGCAAATTATGGATTTGCACCACTCCTGCGGTATTTTTTCTTGACCCCTGATGTGCAGGATCAATTTGTGGATGGCTTTTATAGGGCAGCTTCCACTGTATTTGATTAGCTCAACCGGAATCTCGTCAATGCCCGGCGCTTTATTGTTTTTCTGGCTTTTTATGGCAGAATTGACTTCTTCCAGCGTTGGAGGTGCGATCGGGACTTCGTCAGAGACGTCTATCGGCTCTCATATTATCGAGCTATGTGCAGGATTAAGGAGTTCTTTGAAATAGCAGGCCCACCTCTCCTTAATCTGGCTATCTTCGGCGATGATATTGCCGATTTAGTCTTTACAGAGTGTCGTCTTGGCCTGGTATCCGCGTCTTAAACATTTCACTACCTTGTAAGCTTGCCTAGTTTTATTGCTCGCCAGATTTTCGTCAATGGTCTTTAATTGCTCGTCATAATATTTTCGCTTCTTACATCTAATGATCTTATTTGCTACTCGTCGGAGGTTTTCATATTTTTCTCTCTTCGTCCTGGTGTTCCTTTCAAAGAACTGTTTATATGCCTGATTTTTCTTGTTCAGCGCATTCTGGCATTCGTTGTCAAACCAGTTGTTTCTTTTGCGCCGAGCTTCATACCCAACCACTTGTTCTGCAGCGGCTTTGATCGCTGTCTTCATCTCCATCCAGACCTCGTCAACCGGCCTCACTGTGTTATTTTGTAAAACTTTTCTTTCGAGAGTCGTAAACCCTCCTCCCTCAGTTACAAAAAAACCTCGTGGAGGATCTCCGTATGTCGTTCAAAGGTTTCCGTCACAACGATTATGTCGTCGAGATATGTAAACACAAAAGGTTCTAGCGCGGGAGCGAGAACAGTGTCAATTAGACGCTGCCATGTTGCTCCAGAGTCGTGCAGCCTAAAGGGCATTCGAAGAAAATGAAACAACCCTCTTCCGGGCACGGTGAATACCGTAAATTGCCGCGAACCCTCTGCCATCGGGACTTGACATCTAGAGTCGATAAGTACTTGGCGTTTCTTAATTTGTCCAAAGTATTCGAATTGTATGGAAGAGGATACGCGTCCTTTTCCGATACTGCGTTGACCTTTTTAAGATCTACGCAAAACCTATACGACCGGTCCTTTTTGCGCACAAGTAAGATAGGAGATGACCAAGGACTAGACGAGAGCTCAACCACCCCCATCTGTAACATGCTATCCAGCTCCTTATTAATTTGCCGCTGTACCGCAGGCGAGACCGGGTAGTACCGTTGTTTGATTGTCTTGATTACATGTTCACGGACTTAGCACGGCCCAACCTTTCTCCCATCAAACCGAATTGCTCATCCAATAACTCCGGCAAGGTCTTGGCCTCCTCAGCAGACAAAAGATCTCGACCCCGTAGTGCCCCTCTAGTAACCAACTCCGCTGAAGCAATGGATGTCCATTGTCTACCCTTCATATCCAGTACCACCTCAAATCACTTCCAGAAATCTATCCTTAAGACTACTTCTTGGGGGATCGACGGCACCACCAGAGGTTATGCTCTCGACCGTTCAACGAGAATTTCACTTGTACAGCCCCCCGCCAGCCGAACTTCACCAAATCCATTGTCGCTTAATATCACTCCTTTCGCTTCCAAAACATCCCCTTCTTCCGATAATAGTCTTGCTCGCTCCCGAATCCAAAAGTCCCTCCATGACGCAATCCTCTATCTCCAACTGTAGGTGCGGACGGCTGTCTTGACTGCTACTGACGAGAGCATAATCCATCTTCGGATGTTGATTTTCTTGGAGCGGCCTCATTATGGTGCTCGCTCGACCGCGTAGAGAACACGACGGCAGTTTCCCGAAACTGGAGGATTCGGCCGTGACCGAGTTTCCCGACCAGTAGCCCTTGACTGGCAGTTCGGACATGCCGACTGCATTACCACCTGACGACCGCATCCAAAACATCGCCGAGGCTCCGAGCATTCCCTCGACACGTGTCCGTCTCGTTTGCAATTCCAGCATCGGATTCGCCCACTACTTGACATAGAGGCGACTCGCTCAACATCTTCTGCTCCCACGTAAGCCAAATTCGGCTCCAAACAGCGAAATGTCCGCGAGGTAGGCGATACTCTGGTGGCATCTAAGGTGCGACCCATCTTGACCAAATCCGCGATAGACGAAACCTGTGTAAGAGACAGTTGCTGCTGGTAGAAAGGGGCTATATTTTTTCGCAACGTGCGCAGTTTTTCCTCCTCTGAACAACTCGTCCTCAGTCGGCTGAACAGGCGCTCCATAACTGCTACATATACTCCAATGGATTCGTTTTCGCCTTGAGTGCGTCTTCGGATTTCGAACCAAAGACGGTCCTCATAACCCGAGGGCAAATTCCGCCTTGAGCTCTGCAACCAGCTCATCCCAGGACGACACCAAGTTCCGATTAGCACGAAACCATATTAGGGCCCGCGAGTCGAACAGATCAACAGCCGCCCTAAACAACTGTGGTTTGGTGAGTCCCCTCGCTTGCCGCAGCTCTTCGACACGCACGAGGAACGGATTTACAGAGCCGAAAGAGTCTCCACTAAACTTTAATCCCCATTTCGCCACTTCCACCAGACTACCAGCAGCTCTAACCTCGACCGTAATGACCGATGCACGACCACCCTCAACCAGTTCCTCTTCGTCCTCGCTCGCCTCTTCGGTTTTGGACACAAAGGTGCCCATCGCCAAGATGAAACGATTCCGCAGTTCCCTCGCGCCTTCCTTCTGTTCGGTGGTGATTGCCTGCATGTTTCGCAGGCGACGAAATGCAAACTCGATCTTCACTCTTGTATTCAGGAAATCTGAAGCGGCGCTCTCACTCGACACTCTCGCGACCAACTCCTCGACCTCCAAGGCCTTGGTTTCCAATTCCGTAAAATCTGTATCATAGCTGAAAGGATACGCTGCTTCCACGTACGAAGTATCTAATGCCGCCTCCACTTTCAGGGTCACCCTCAGCGATTTCCGCATGTTTTCCACCGTATCCGACGAAAAACCACGGATGGCAACCTCATAAGTGAGCTCGTCCTTATTTAGACGGTCCACCAAAACCTTCATTACCCTCAAAAGCTTAATAAACACCCGTATATAAAAAAATTTTCACCAGACTATAGCGCCGCTCTTGCAAAAATGGCTCCGATGTTAAAAGGTATATAAGTATAACAATATTCTGGTAACCAAATTACTGCAAGACCTATTTCGAGCCAAGCACTAATATAATTCAATAAAAACACTCAATAAAATTCACGAAATAAAGTAGAATCTAGAAAGAAATTTTCACCTCGAACCTCACGACTACCGTAAATATTTAAAAAAAAAACTGCAGCTCCTTCACACCCGCTAGACTATCGGACCCAAGAGTCTCGCAATTCGCTCCCTCACAAAATTTACCTCCAATATCCGGACTTTTAGCTGTTATCTGGAATCGACACACGTTTACACACTCGTATTACGATCCATCAACTAAACACACTCACTCATTATCTGCCCCAATCATTCCTACACGAAATCATCAGAATTCAAGTATATATATATTTTTAAATGTTCAATGTAAAATATTCAATAGATTATGTTCCAGAAAGGAATCCATGCAGTAAATACAATTGCACGTCTTACGTAAATTAGATGTACTCGTATAATTAGCAAATGCAGAAAAAAAACAATACCACAGTTATAATGATCAACTCAATTTCAAAAAGATACACGAAAAATTCAATTTCAAAAGTCTGGTTTCGAAATTTCGCGATAAACTAACAATTTTCAACAATTTCGATCCTAAAGATACGATTTTTCTTCGCTACGTGACTTCCCACAATTTGGGACTTGGCAACTCAAAATTTTCACGGGTACCGTTGCGTACCGATTACACCGTTATTCACCGTTATAGGCCGCCAATTTGTTACCGCTCACCCTGGAACGCTCTAAAAAAACCCCCCTTTCCCCGATTGGGAGCAGGGGACGACAGCCGCGGGTGGCTCGCTCACGATGGGAACGGGTGAGTCCGGGCGCCACTCGTATCTTGCCCGCACTGTCTAAGCAACCGTCCTCGCGAAACGAGAACTCGATGCGGTTTTACTTTCACTTTTACTCTAACCGAATTGATACACCCACGTTACAATATCTATACACTCGATCTTTATTCACTATGTTTCGGAGATTTTTTCAGTATCCAAAACGAAATTCAATTATTGCGGCGCCGCGATCTAGCATGAATCCACTATCACTTATATGTTACGACTCGATACAATTCTAAAAGTTCCTAACTT
The DNA here is from genome assembly GCA_963978885.1 of Nemotelus pantherinus. Lineage (NCBI taxonomy): Eukaryota > Metazoa > Arthropoda > Insecta > Diptera > Stratiomyidae > Nemotelus > Nemotelus pantherinus. The sequence goes on from OZ022265.1 coordinate 60,420,280, forward strand.
AATCTATTTATCGAATCATCAGAGTCTTTCTCTACCTCATACCTGGTGCATCGCGTCGTCGTTTATCCACGCCGTCTGGCCGCCGCTCGCTGGAGCTTCGTGTAATGTATTCGTCTATGCTGCTGGAAACTATCGTTGGAAGAATCTTGCGTGTCTTGACTAATCGCTACTCGATCCGCTCCTTCTTCACCTCGATCGTTCTCCGCTCTGAGCCGCAATTGTCGCCACAGTCGTTCCGTATATCACACGTACGAGACAATATCTTCAAGAGTCTTACCACTTGGAACGTAGTATCTTGTGCTTTGGACCTCCAATCGTTGTTCACTCGAGCTTCACCTCCAGGTTTTTCGTTCCCGTTTTTCAAAGGCGCCTCTGCAGTTGTCCAATTCCATGTAAAAATAATTTTTTTTTTTGCGATAATGTCCTGTCAATCGGTCCACGCACCTCTGCTGCTTACCGTAGCTAAAATCCAAGAGAGCCCGGGGCCGCCTCGCCCCAAGCCATGAAATCTCGGATTCACCCGCTTCAGCGGTACTTTTACCGCTTGATGCACCTGCTGCATTTTTTGCATGCAGTGTTAATGCACTTTCACTTCGCGTATTCAGCGTAGGTGGTCAATGTGACTTTACTTCTTTTCGGGCGATGTTCGAGTCTCGACTCGTTTCCACCGTTCCCGGCAGCCTATCTGGCAGTCCAGTGACAATTCTTTAAAGACCTGTCAACGTTAGCATGTCAGCATTCTCAAATTGTTCTTGTCGAAGAAAGCTCAGTGTCTCGTGGCCGCAATTTACGATCGAAAGGACCTAATTAAAGGTCAAGTTCCATCCGAGGATGTGGTCTCGTTTCCAATAGTTTAATGAGGTGCTAGACGAGAGTATTTGACAAGGCCCCTTCCGACAATATGGATGAAGACGGCAGTGCGACATGTTTGGGAAGAGCGATTGTTGACATTATCGCTTCTTGCCCAACCAACTGGCAATTTCCAAGTAAGGGAAAAACAACTACTCTGAAGTATTCGAAACCATTTCACCTGATTGCCATTTCGCAAGGAATGAATCTGCCAATGCTTGATGTGATAGATACGATGTTTATCTAGGGTTTTTGGAGCGAATCAACTTGTTTTAGATTTAAGGTAATTTCAAACTGCTTTAGAAAATCTACACCGAGGATCAGCCCATGCGGTAACGAAGGGACCACCAAAACTTCCATCCACCTTGTCGCTCTATATAGCTTAATGGGCACCAACACCTGGCCCAGGATGTTACACCGTGCCTCATCTGCCAATCGTACTGCTTCTTGTGTAGCCGTTCCCAGTTCTACTCCAATTTCCCGCAGCTGCTGAAAATCTTTCTGCCCCACAATCGTAGTGGAAGCACCGGAGTCCACCAAACCCGTTAAATTATCCACCCCAGATGAGGACGTACATCCCCGAGTTGGGAAGAAAACATGTACGCGGATCTTTCTTCTGCGGCTTGTTCATTACTGTTAATTACGGTGCCCTGTTCGCCGCCTATCGCGCACAGCAGTCGTTTCCCGCTTCTTTCGTTTGCTTTCGGTCCCCTGAACGCCATGTCGATTGCATACCACGCGGGGAACACTCTGGACACCTTGAGCGAATCGTATTTGGTCGGCCGCATCCAAAACAATGTCTCAACTTTGAGCACTGTCTCGCGAAATGCGCCTGACTGCCACAGTTCCAACAAACTCCGTGTGACCTATCGTTTGATGAAGTAACAACTTCCACTAAACAAGGGTCTACATATGCTAGATCTGGTTCTAAAAGCTTTGCCATCCTTCAATTGGGTGGAGGGTTAAAAGCTTCTACCGTGGCCCTCGTCGCTTCCAACTACCTTCCTAGCTGTACTAGTTCCGCCACCGTAGTAACCGATCGCATCTGATAAAAAGGGTTAATGTTTCTTCGTAGGATTTTCATTTTTTCGAACTCACTACACGGTTCTCCTAGCCTTTGGAATAGACCATCTATCACGGCTACATAGATTCCGATAGACTCGCCTTGGCCTTGAGTGCGCCGCCGAATCTCATCCCAAAGGCGATTATCAGAATCGGCCGGAAGAAATTCGGCCCGTAGCTCACGTCGCAGGTCTTCTCAGCTACAGCACCTGTCTCGATTAGCCCTATACCAAATGAGAACTTTGCCCTCAAACAAATCCACAGCGACATTATATAATTGAGAGGACTAAACCACGGGCAACACGGAGCTCTTCCACCCGTTCAAGAAAAGCACTCACGAAGCTTGGAGTCTCACCCGTGAACTTAACCTCCCATTTGACAACATTTTGTTGTTTGGAAAAATCCTCCGTGACACCCCTTGAGGTTGAACAGATGGCTGGTCCTTCGAAATTCGCAAGAGACTTTGACTCTGGTGCCGGTTTTGACTCCAGTACTCCAGTCTTTATTGTTTTCTCTTCATCTAGGCCCTCGACTTCCTTTGAATCCTCAAGAACAAAGCCTATCCCCATCATTATACGCCGCCGTATCTTGTCTATCTCGTTTGGCAACGCGTTTGTTAACTGGGCCATGTTCTTAAGGCGGCGCAAACCAAACTCCACCTTTGCATTGAGTCTCAAGTAATGTCTTGACCTTCTATCACCGGTGAATTTTTCTGAGATGCCTTCGGCTTCCACTGTCAGCGCCTTCATGGCCTCCAGGTCCTTCTCATACGTGAATGGATAATCTTTAATCTGTAATAATTCGTCCATTGCCTCCTCTGCTCGTAACGCTGCCCGTAAAGACCACCAAATCATATCTGTACTATCTGCAGGGAGACCCCGGATGGCTAATTCATAAATCAGCTCATCTTTGACCAACTTGTCCACCAAATACTTGCTTGCCAACGACATGGCTATATGAAACTCTTATAAAGTTACAACTTTCTGAAACTCCAAAGATAATCAAATATATATCTTACAGAGCTTAAAATTCATCAAATTTACACTCACAATAAACCACGGAACTTCACACCCGCGAAATTACACTCACTACCATACAACACAAAATCACCATGAACAACCAAGGACACAATTGTGAATTGCACGCAAATGCCGCGGGGAACGCTTGAGGGTTTGCCCGACCACAGCCGCATACGGTCGTGGGAAAACTGCGCCACTCGTTTGGTTCCCGTGCGTTCCATGGACTACGGAACGAGACGTAGCCTCACGGATAAGCAAGGGAAAATGTTTTGTTTTTTAAAACAAGGCAATAAAATATATTGCATTCACGAAAAGACGAAATTTTCTAAATGACAAACAATAACAAAATATCTATCAATAGGGAGAGTCCTTTTACTTTTCCTTCTAATTCCCACGAATATAAAGAACAAAATCACCAACGATTCACTTAGAACAGAATATAATTAAGAATATAATTAATAAATAATAAAATATCATTAATAAATATAGGTTTATATACTATATATATATATATATATATATATATATATATATATATATATATATATATGTATATACATATATGTATATATATATATATATATATATGTATATTTATATATATATATATATATATATATATGTATATTTATATATATATGTATATTTATATATATATATATATATATATATATATATATATATATATATATATATATATATATATATATATATATATATATATATATATATATATATATATATATATTGAATAAACTTACTATGAAATTGTTCAATATCCAATATGCTAGCATGCATTTTTAGAACAAACATGAACTTTAGTGAGTTCATGTTTGTTCTAAAAATGCATGCTAGCATATTGGATATTGAACAATTTCATAGTAAGTACAAACACATCATTTCTTGAATACATATAGGTAAAAAATGCATGCTAGCAATTATGAGTAAATTAAGTACAAATCAATGTGTAAGCAAATTGTAAATTAGCTATAAATATTGAAGAGCAATAATAAAATGCAAGTTATTTCGCAGCAACCATTGAGTTTGAGTGTTTTAACTTCGCGACATTACTACCGATTCAAGTTTCGGGAGTAATAAAATAAACCTTAGTTTGGCTGTTGGTACCGGCTGTTGGTGTTCAAGTTTCGGCATCAACGCTACAGACGTAGGGTTTTTCATTGGTGACCCCGACGTGATTGGGTGTATCGCTCAATCCAAGTTTCTATTTAATCCGGCAATAAGTAGTTCAGTAATTCGGTAAACAAAGACCGTTTGTTGGTTATACATTGGATACCAGCACACCTAGTAAGCACTGTGCGTAATCATGGAAGATCTGATCATATCACAATCAGCTACGGGGAAAGAAATCCAGGCGATTATCGCGAATTATAAGAAGGATTCGCAGTCAAGAAAAACTCGGCATTATTATGTGGAACGGCTTAGGCGCGTAGAGGAAGCGTGGGCTACTTTCGATGCCAATGATAGCGCGATTCGGCAATTTCCAGAAGCTACAGCTGAGTTGGAGTATTTTGCATCAGGCTATTACACGGGTATTAGCAAAATCGTGGAACAATATAAGCCTTATTTTCGCATGAAGATAGAAGAGCTATCTGGAATAAAGGAAGTGGGAGCAATTGATCGGTCATGTGCTACGACATCTAACTCTAGTAGAATGGAATCATCCACAAGTGAAGAGCTAGTGAAACTTATACGACGTCAGAATCGGAACTTTGAGTCGATACGACGTATACTCAACTCAATTAATCATGAAGACCATCAGCCAAAACAATACCACATAATCAAGCTGAATAGTATCAACCAGCTGTGGTTAGATATACAAACCATCGACCGAGATATTTGGGGCGTTAGTGATAATCCAGTTGATCATGGATATGACACCCAAATTTATGAAGGGATTGAAGTGAAGTGCAAGAACGTTTAATAAGCTTGTCAACGCGAATAGAGAGCTTGTTGACAAGTCAACCAACGCTGGATGCTTCCGCTCCCATCAGGTCGACGGCCAATGCACTGTTGAACTTACCAAAGTTAACATTGCCTGTTTTTGATGGAGACTATTTGCTATGGTCTCAGTTTTATGACCTATTTTGCCAAATGGTACACAATCAAGCCATCACTAGTTAACCAGAAAATGTACTAATTGAAAGCCAATTTATCGGGTGAAGCTGAACGGCTCGCACGACATTTCACGATCTCAGAAGAGAATTATCAGGATGCTTGGAAGACATTAATTGATCGATACAACAACAAAAGGTTGTTAGTAGCAGCACTCATTAATAAGTTGTTATCCCAGCCGTCGCATGCTCGTGACTCATCTACAGCACCAGCAATTAAGAGCCTCCACGACACAACTCAAGAATGTCTCATGGGACTGCGAAATTTGGGAATATTAACCGAATCATGGGATCCAGTACTTCTTCATTTACTGACGAAGAATTTGGATCCAACTACCCATCGGCTATATGAACAATCTCTTGCCCAGCCAAAACAACTACAAACTCTAAAAGAGTTCATGGCCTTTTTGGAGAAGCGGTTCGAGTCACTGGAGGCACTAGGTAACAAGGGAAAGCAGGAACGTTCATCCAGCCGGCACACACGGCCATCAATGGCAGCAGCTGCTACAGAATCAAAGTGTGTATCGTGTAAGGGCGCCCACCCTCTATTTAGTTGTAAAAACTTCATACGGTTGCTACCTAGTAAAAGGCTCGAAACTGTAAAAACGCATAACTTGTGCTTTAATTGTTTACGATCAGGCCATGCTGCACGGAACTGTACCTCACGATCTTGCACGAAATGTGGGAAGCAGCACAATACATTACTTCACCTCGATTCAGCTTCACAAAACCCGGATCGTTCATCGAACCAGATGTCAAAAAATGTGCCTTCAACCATCAATAAGGTTTCCACAGATCAATCTATCACTTAGCGGCGCAAGAGACATCGAAAAGGGGGTACGTCCTACTAGGCACAGCGATTGTCAGATTACTCGGTACAAATGGGAATTACGTGGATTGTCGTGCAATGCTGGACTCCGGATCCCAAGTGAACATTATAACTGAACGAGTTATAAAAAAACTGGGAGTAAAGTTTGTGGAGCAAGATCGGATTATACAAGGTATTGGCTCGACAGCACAACAAACAACCAGGAGTACAAACATTGGATTACAGTCACTGCATTCACCCTTCACGGCCAGATTAGAGGCGTTGGTGCTGCCTAAAATCATAACCGATCAACCAGTAGAATTCATCAATATAGACAATTGGCCAGTACCACAAGATATAGCACTAGCCGATCCTGAATTCAATGCTCCACGACGTATTGATCTTTTATTGGGTGTCGAGTTTTTCCACGATCTGTTACTAAAAGGAAAAATCAAATTGGGTGAATCCTTGCCAACTCTCCAAAACACGGTTCTTGGTTCGGTGCTGTCTGGAAAGGTTGGCAAGCACAATAAGAGGCAGTCAGTGTGCACAGTAGCCACTAAAGGTGAGGACTTCGATTTTTAAAAATGTTAGAAGCTAGAAGAAGTAAACGAACCCCAGACTGTGTGCAGCAAAGAACATGACTATTGTGAAAATCATTTTCATCAAACCTATCAACGGGATCCTGCGGGAGCATTTGTGGTTCGCCTTCCATTTAATCATACTATTGACCAACTTGGCGAGTCGAAAGAAATTGCAGTTCGACGTTTCTATGCTCTGGAACGCAGACTCGCGAAACAACCAGATGTTAAAAAACAATATAATGAATTTATGGACGAATACCTGCGGCTGGGTCATATGTCAGAATTAATTGACCAATCATTACGGTATCCGCACTACTTCATGCCACACCATGTCGTACTCAAACCAGACAGCATTACAACAAAGCTAAGAGTAGTGTTTAACGCATTAGCGAAAACTTCATCGAATCTGTCATTGAATGACACATTGAGAACGGGTCCAACTTTGCACGATGGATTATTTGCAATTTTGCTTCGGTTCAGGCTTCCCAGATTCGTGTTTACCGCTGATATAACTAAAATGTACCGCATGGTGAAGGTACATGCTGACGATCGCCGTTATCAACTGATTGTGTGGAGACCCACACCCAACATACCACTGAAGGTTTTCCAACTGAACACCGTAACTTACGGTACAACAGCAGCTCCGTATCTCGCAGTTAAATGCTTACGTGAACTTGGGCAGCTGGAAGGATTGAAGTATCCAGCAGCTGTTGAAGCGATAAATAAGGCCTTCTATGTCGATGATGTCATGACAGGAGCGGACAATTTATCAGCAGCCAGAGAAATTCAATCTCAATTGACAGAATTGTTACAAAAGGGAGGTTTCCATTTGCACAAATGGTGTGCGAATCACCCATCCCTACTAGCCAACATTCCCGCAGCCAATGGGGCGGTTCAGTTAAATTTTAGTGACCAAACTGAGGAACATGTTCACACTTTGAGCCTAGTATGGATTCCACAAACAGATGTATTTAACATTAAGACATCCGACAAAGAAATCTCATCAGTCAGCAAGCGTAACGTCTCAGCAGACATATCTCGATTATTCGATCCGCTTGGCATAATGGGCCCCGTAGTCGTACGAGCTAAAATATTCTTACAACAGTTGTGGGAATTAAATTTAGACTGGGATGACGCATTGCCAGCATCGCTTGATCAACAGTGGAAGGAATTTCGGACAGGATTACGGTCACTTAGTGCAATAAAGCTGCCTCGACATGTGTTCGGTCAAGAAGTACCTAAATCGATACAAATTCATGCATTTGCGGATGCATCAGAAAAGGCCTATGGTGGATCAATATACATCCGTTCCATTAATAACACCGGCACAATCGTTGTACGCCTGCTTTGCGCAAAATCCAAAGTGGCTCCGATAAAAAAGGTAACTTTACCAAGATTGGAACTGTGCGCAGCAAAATTAGTCGCAGATTTGACAAACTGCGTAAAAACCGATCTGGGAATGAAGGACGCTGTCACCTTCTTTTGGACGGATTCCGAGATCGTACTGGCGTGGATTAACTCTAAGTCATCGTCCTTCCAGACATTCGTAGCGAACCGCATCGCCGCTATACAGGAGGTGTCAATCAAGCAGCAATGGAGGCATGTCAAATCACGAGATAATCCAGCCGATGGTCTTTCACGTGGTATTGCTCCAGAAAAATTAGGAAGCCACACAATGTGGTTTTATGGTCCGACATTCTTACATGGCCCAGAAGCAATATGGCCACCACCATACAGGTATAGTGAGGAGTGTGAGTTGGAAAGGAAATCATCGGTTCTTAACACAACAGTCGTTGTTGAAGATGTACATTTCCTTTACCGGATAAACCATAAAAATTCTTTCAAAAGATTGCAGCGTATCACAGCTTATGTAGTACGATTTTTAGCTAATCTGCGAAGCAGAGTTAGCAGACGGCAAGATGAGAACTTAGCCTCAATTGAATTAAAGAAAGGACTTACCGTCATCATTAAATTAATGCAGACTCAGGAGTTCGAGGACGAGATTAAACAACTTCAACATCATAAGGAGCTATCTATAACAAGTTCACTTCTAGGCTTATGTCCATTTCTAGATGCTGATGGCATTATGCGAGTTGGAGGAAGGCTTGAAAACTCATCACTATCATTTGACGCCAAACATCCGATGCTCCTACCGTATTCACACCCGTTTACGAAACTAATTGTCTCCGACGTTCACCTAGGAAATTGTCACGTTGGACCTCAAGCCTTACTTGCGATAGTCCGACAAAGGTTTTGGCCTATTAAAGGCAAAGTGATCGCCCGCTCCGTAATTCAAGGGTGTGTAAGATGTGCACGAGCGAAGCCTAATTTATTAAATCAAATAATGGGAAATTTACCAGCAAGCCGTGTCCTCCCTTTGTTAACACCGGAATAGACTTCTGCGGTCTTGTCTGGGTCCATTATCAAGTTCGAGGGAAAAAACCACAAAAAAGATATATTGCTGTGTTCGTCTGCTTCGCGACAAAGGCAACACATCTCGAACTAGTAAGCAATCTGACCACTGAAGCATTCATTGCTGCTCTTAAGCGTTACGTGGGCCGGAGAGGAAATTGTAAAGCCATTTACTGCGATAACGCAACCAATTTCGTGGGAACTAGAAACTTATTACAGGAACTGAACGAAAGCATATACAATAACGATGCAAGGCGAAGCATTCAAGGTGAATGTAGTCAACGTGGCATTGACTTTCATTTTATTCGACCAAGAGCCCCACACTTTGGCGGATTGTGGGAGGCAGCAGTAAAAACCGCGAAGAATCTACTAAAGAAAATCGTAGAGCCAGCCTCATTAACACATGAGCAGTTAGAAACAATCCTGATCGAAATTGAAGCAATCATGAATTCAAGGCCCATCACTCCATTGTCAAGCAATCCAAATGATCTCACGGCATTAACTCCCGGTCACTTTTTAATAGGAGAGCCACTAACTGCAACCATTGATCCAACCACCAAAGCCAGAAGGGTGAAACTTTCCGATCGATGGACCCAAATTTGCCGCATGAAAGATGAATTTTGGAAACGATGGACAACCGAATATCTTCAACAATTACAACATAAAGCACAGTGGAAAACCGAATGTCACAATGTGAAACCAGGCACAATGGTTATGATCAAAGAAGATAATATGCCTCTTTTAAAGTGGAGTTTAGGTAGGGTACAAAAATGCCACTATGGAACTGACGGCCGAGTACGAGTAGTAGAGCTACGCACAGCATCAGGGAACGTCACACGAGCAATTCATTGCCTCGCACCACTACCCGTCCAGGAAGAATCAACAAACCTCGTGAGCCCAACAACACCAGAGGTAACAGACGCCAACCTTGAAACTCAACCAGCCATTGAACGAAGAAACGATGACGATCTCTCCGAAACACCCAAAAAGAAGCTAAAAATGTCAATGGGGTCAGTGGTTGTTAGCCTCTTATTAGCTTGTTTAATATTACCCACAACGAACTGCAGTCCGCTACACGTTGAACAGTTTGCCAATCACCCTGGAATACACTTCGACAACATAGGAAGAATGCGATTGAGTTCAAACGAATGGAAGCTTATCATCTATTATGATGCAACCGTATTGGGAGAATTTCCAGCTACTTGCTAAAGGGATACAATCAATGGAGCATTCATGTAAGAACACGACTCACAACAAATCTTGTGAGACCATATTAAGTCAGATACACCAAATCGAGTCAGAGATAAGCAAGGACAACGATCTATTCAAGCCTCATCGACGGAAAAGGGGAGCATTCAACATAGTCGGAACTATTGAACTATTGCAAATTCTCTATTTAGCATCCTAGACGAAGACGATGCTGCAAAGATATCGGATACAATTAATAACGTTCAACAAAGGGAAGATTTTCTTCTGGCTTTATTCAAGAATCAAACTTCAATCATCGACGCAACCACCAACATTATCAAAAGAGATCAAACGGCGGTAAAGGCTAAATTTGATAGCCTTGACTTCCAACTAAGTCGGTTCAGAAATAGCATAGTTCGTCAAATGGAAAATACAGACGAATTTGAGCTGACGACCATGGAGGTAATGCTAATGATCGCTCGTATAGAACAAATCCAAGCCATCCTATTAGAAGTCTTAATAGACACACACCATCAGAAATTATACCCCAAGTTAATAACACCTGAGCAATTGAAGAAGGAGCTAAGAATCATAAAAACCCACCTTCCACCAAATTACCAGTTACCTGTAGAATGTACGGACCTTTCATCCATGTACAAACTTATATCTGTAAGAGCCTGGACTGACAAAGGATACATTATATTTGATTTGAGACTACCGTTGGTAACACTTCAACCCTTCGAAGTATTTAGATTGTTTCCAACTACAGCATTCATAAATGACACAGCGATCGCTATTCGAATTTCGGCACCAATCATAGCAATATCTCCGCATCAAGACAACTACTACCTGATGACCGAGCAAGAGCTTAGAGATTGCTCTGGAATAAACCACACTGAGTACTTATGTGAGCAGCTTCGCCCAGTTTACAGAAAGAAATTCAATGACGGAATTTGCGAATTACATATATTCAATCAAATTCCTATCAAAGACGAATGCAAAGTTAATTTCAATGAGTCGATACAACCCTGGCGTATCTTATCCAGTAAAAATGAATGGAACTTCACATTAAGGGACAAAACCACTCTGTACGCAGTATGCGCGGGCAAAACCTTACAGATTGAAGTTAGTGGTTCAGGAATACTACGAATAAATCCTAATTGTGTCATCAAACAGGACACGCTAACTATATACGGCCATCGAGAGGTGCCCACGTATGACCGAATCTCTTATTCTAAAATTGGGATCAACATGACATTCGATTCCGAACACCACACATTCACTTCAGCCGACACATTGGTAACTTATCAACCTGATTTTGAGAATATCTCCCAAATCAAATCTTTACTGGAAGTTAGCAAAGCATTCGAACTACCATCAGTAATTGATCAACCCACCGTACATCATATGTCGGTGAGCTACGCCGGACTCACAATTGGACTATTATGCTTATTCTGTATAATCTGGAATTGCTTCAGGTATCGAATACGAGGTAGGCAACTTCAGAACGACACATCCGAAGCAACTCAACAAGCAGATCATCCTCCATCCGACATAGATTTCTCCATCAACATATAATTTCATAAATTAGACGTAAGCTTAAAGAATTTCAATTTATTCCATGTACTTCAATATTGTACGAGTAAATCAAATTGACTAAACATACTAGACAATATAAAATTTAACTTGAATGTACATTCAACGGGGCGGAGAATGAATAAACTTATTATGAAATTGTTCAATATCCAATATGCTAGCATGCATTTTTAGAACAAACATGAACTCACTAAAGTTCATTCGGGTCCAAAGTATCATTTCACTTAAAACATGCAAATTCATTCCTCACGTCGAACTAAAAGTACAAACAAGCATCGAACTTAAAGTACAAACGCATCATTTCTTGAATATAGGTAAAAAATGCATGCTAGCAATTATGAGTAAATTAAGTACAAATCAATGTGTAAGCAATTTGTAAATTAGCTATAAATATTGAAGAGCAATAATAAAATGCAAGTTATTTCGCAGCAACCATTGAGTTTGAGTGTTTTAACTTCGCGACATTACATTATATATATATATATATATATATATATATATATATATATATATATATATATATATACATAATATATATATGTATATATATATATATATAAATATTTATATATATATATTTATATATATATATAGATATATATATATATATATATATATATATATATATATATATATATATATATATATATATATATATATATATATATAGAGAGAGAGAGAGATATATATATATATATATATATATATACATTGTATATATTTATATATATATATATATATATATATATATATATATATATATATATATATATATACATTGTATATATTTATATATATTTATATATATATATAAATATATATACTACGCTGATCAAAAAGTAAGGTGAAATTCTCATTTAAAACTCCCGGGCATTAGGAAGGCAGGTTCATTTTTTTTCCTAGGTTGGTAGGACTGTCTTTAACATTTGCCAAGTGTCTGTTTGTCAAAAGATTTAATTATCTCCGAGCAACACGTGTTTTTGTAAACAACAAACAGTGAATTTTCCGATTTTGACAATGGGTGATTTTGGCCAGCAAAGAATTTGCATCAAATTTTGTTTGCGGAACGAACTTTGGACACGTTGGAAATGTTGCGGAAGGCCTTTGGTGATCAAACTTTGGCACAAAAAAACGTTTATAAGTGGTACAACGAGTTCAAAGCGGGCCGAGAACGCGTTGAAGACGAACCGCGCTCTGGACGACCATCAACCTGCATCAACACGGTGCCCCAAAAACTAAATTGAGCCCGCGACAAACATACATTTTTCACGATTTAAGTGAATTCCATGTGATCTGATACGATTCAACAAGTTATCTAGTATTTGCATCATGTCGTTGAAACTTTGCCCAAAGGCTATTATGTCATCAAAAAACACTAATACTTTAGGAAAGTCATGCAAGACTTCTTATATTCTTGTACTACCGACTGCCAGAGTCAACTTGATCGCAAACGGGCGAATAATCACCGTAAAGGCATTAATCGACCAGGGCTCACAAAGGAACTTCATTTCTGAGAAAGTGGCTCGAGCTTTGAATATTAAAATGAAAAAAACAAATGTTCGGATAAGTGGGGTTGGTGAACAAATTATCAACCCACTGGGCACTGCCATGGTACAAGCACAGTCAATTAATGATGAGCGATCGAAGACTAACCTAGAGACGCTCATTTTGAAATCGGTAACAGGAGTATTACCAAACAGGGCAGTAGTTGTTCAGCCTTGGGATCATATAAAGGACCTTCAACTCGCAGACCCAAATTTTGATTCTCCGGAAAAAATCGACTGTTTGATTGGAGCTGGGGAAATTTAGGCTAGAATGCTACCAGGCATCCGAAATAATGGAGTCCAAAAACAATATTTGGATGGATACTGTCGGGTCCAGTTAACGCCGTCAATTGCTTCGAGGCCAGCCTCACAGCTATCACAGCAGACAAAGGCTTAGACGACCTTATAAGAAGGTTCTGGGAATCAGAAGAAGTATCTAATGATAAACGGCAACATACACAAGAAGAAGAAGAGTGCGAAAATCACTACAAGGCGACACACAAACGAGATAGCATTGGCAAATACATTGTTCAACTACCTCTCAAATTGGAACCAAGAGTCCTTGGCGACTCCCGCAGACAGGCGGAGGAACGGTTCAGATCTTTAGAACGGAAGTTTCAGCATAATCCACAGCTGAAAAAAGATTACACAGCAGCCATTATGGGATACCTAACGGAAGGTCACATGGAGTTGGTCCCAACACCAGAAACGAACACGTTGGCTAATTACATGCCCCATCATGCAGTCATCAAGGAAACAAGCACTACAACAAAGCTCAGGATAGTATTTGATGCTTCAGCAAAAAGCTCATCTGGGCATTCCTTAAACTCCATAATGAAAGTTGGACCAGTGGTGCAGAAAGATTTATTCGCACTACTTATTGCTGAATTGGAGACAATACCAGTATGCGATGACGGCTGACATAAAGGCCATGTATCGTCAAATATGGGTTGACGAACAACAAAGAGACTTGCAACGTATCTTATGGCGACCGAATCCAGAAGAAATGATTCGAGAATATAGAATGAAGGCATTAACATTCGGGACAGCAGCAGCTCCATACCTTGCAACAAGAACCTTGCAACAGCTAGCAATCGATGAAGGAGAAGCCTTTTTGATTGGGAGCGAGACTTTAAAGAATCACTTCTATGTCGACGATATGCTTACAGGCGCAGCATCTATAGAGGCAGCTTGTAAAATTAGAGATGAAGTCATCCAATTACTTGCTTCTGGAGGATTTCACATTCGTAAGTGGTCATCCAATGATCCCAAAATTCTGGAAGGACTGCCTACCGAATCTATTGAGCTAAATATCAAAGAACTGTGGCTCGGATCAAAAGAACTCTGCGTAAAAACTCTCGGCATGGAATGGGATCCTAATGGAGATATTTTTAGATACACCCCTATAAAGTTTCGACTAATGGAGCGAGTCACAAAACGGGGAATGGCTAGCATCGTAGCCAAGCTGTTTGATCCCTTAGGATGGATTTCTCCAGTTGTGGTGCTTGGAAAGGCACTACTTCAACAGATTTGGCTGCTTCAGAATGATTGGGATGAAGAAGTTCTGGATAACATTCAAATAGAATGGAATCAATATCAGAATGCATTGCAGCATATACATACAATCCAAGTACCAAGATGGCTTGGTTTGAAAAATAATACGGCTGACGTGCAAATACATGGGTTTTGCGATGCGTCGGAGAAAGCGTATGCAGCTTGCGTCTATTTGCGGATTTGTGACGCAAATCACGTATTCACAAGGCTAATCACAGCAAAGAGCAAAAAAGCGCCTTTAATAAAACTGACCCTGCCCCGTCTTGAACTTTGTGGCGCTACATTATTAGTGAGACTACTAAAGAAGATTATTACTGTATATAATCTAGATAAATATACAGTGTACGCATGGACAGATTTAATGATTGTTCTGTCGTGGATCCAACAGTCTCCACACAAATGGAAGGTGTATGTAGCAAACCGGGTGTCGGAGATTCATGATCATCAATACATCTCCCAGTGGCGTTACATTCCAACAAAAGACAACCCGGCAGACATAGCCACTCGAGGTATGTGTGCTAAAAACCTGGCTGGTTGCAGAGTCTGGTGGCATGGACCCTTTTGGCTACAACAATCACATGACAATTGGCCAAAACTGAAAGGCGTGGCAGAGACAACGTTGGAGTCAAGTCCTAGGAGTTTAATGGCATCAACAGTAAGACCTCCTAACGAAATATTGTACAGGTTCTCAACTTTAGATCGACTAGTGCGAATAACCGCTTGGTGCTGCAGATGGCGCAATAAAACCAAAGGACCTTTCATCACAGTTGAGGAGATGAAAACCGCAGAGCATTTTTGGGTGAAGATAGTGCAAGCTGATTCGTTTGAGCAGGAGATACATCGACTGAGGAACAACAAAGGTATCCTCGCAGGCAGCAGAATTACGGAACTTACGCCATTCATTGACTCAGTGGGAATTTTACGAATGATGGGTCGTTTGAGAAACTCTGCTCTCAGCTTTGACGAAAAACATCCAATCATATTACCGTCTGTGGGACATTTCACAGATTTGATCGTGCGTCGAGCACATCTAGAAACCTTGCATGGGGGAGTCCAACTGACCTTGTCGCACCTCCGCCGAAAATACTGGATATGTCGAGGCAGACAGTCTGTGAAACGAACAGTTCACGCTTGTCAGACATGCGCTCGATACAGGCAAGCAGCTTGTCAGCAGCTCATGGGAAACTTGCCGTCTACTAGAGTCAGTCCAAACAAGCCGTTCCAAGTCGTAGGATTAGACTATGCTGGGCCGATTGATGTGCGCCGACACAAAGGCAGAGGATCCCCAACGATAAAAACATACATAGCGGTTTTCGTATGTTTCACTACGAAGGCTGTACATCTAGAGTTGGTGACCGATATGACATCGTCAGCTCTTATAGCTACCATTCGCAGATTTGTGGCAAGGCGTGGAAGGTGTGACCACATATATAGTGACAGCGGTCGAAATATGGTGGGAGCTGCAAATTGGCTAAAGGAGCTGCGAAAGTCTGTCGATCTACAGCATCAAGATATAGGACAGCAAACTGCTTCCTTGTCAATAGTTTGGCATTTCATCACACCGGGTGCACCCCACTTTGGAGGCCTTTGGGAGGCCGCAGTGAAGTCCACCAAAACACACCTGAAGAAGATTCTGGGCTCAACAACTTTCACCATTGAAGAGATGTTCACTGCTCTATGTCAAATAGAGGCATGTTTAAACTCGCGGCCATTGTGCAAGATTAGTGATGATCCAGAGGACGACTCGATTTTGACACCGAGCCATTTCCTGATAGGCTCTAACTCGGTGGCAATTAGTGACGGTTCATTGGAGTTCAGTAAGACTGCGTTACTGAACAGATGGAACGCCGTACAAAATCGTGTCCAACAATTTTGGCGACAATGGTCACGCGAGTATTTGAGCATCCTTATGACACGGTCAAAATGGCGAACTATAACGAGCGACGTTCTTGTTGGGCAATTGGTACTTTTAAGAGATGATAACCTTCCTCCATCATGTTGGAGCAAAGGAATAATCAAGGACGTTAGCAAACGATACATGGAGTGTTCCAGCGTCCAATCACAAAGGTGTGTTTGCTGCCAATGGATTTGGATAAGACCGGACATGTAGGCTATACTCCTCCAAACAAGGAATTAGTTCACGCAGTAGCTGTGTCAGAGCCTAAGGCGCAGTCTTACCGGGTCGCTGCTGGACCTGGGTGGAAATGGTGATGGATCTTGCTAACAATCATTTCTTGTAATTATAACTTGGACAAGCCCAAGTCGAAAAACAATATAGTTGGTACACTTTTGTGGTGGACACTATCATCCTCGAAGTGCGATTGCCCATCGTATACAGTGAGGAGTTCGTGCTTTACAAAATACACTCGCTGCCAATTTGCTTGAACCATACTTACATATACGTGGTACCCAACGTTGATAATTTAGTTTTTAATAATCGCAGAGACAGATACTTCACGTTAACTGATGAAGAAGTCAAAAAATGCGGAACATCGACCGACATAGTTCTCTATGAGTTTAGAGGACCCATCCACAACTTAAAGTCTCACGAAAATGCATGTGAGGTGAATACTTTTCTGCACGAAGCCATTGACAAAGAAAACTGCTCGGTGGCTTCAATGACTCCAAGGCCTGTCTGGATCACATTGCAAAACAGCATGTGGATTTTCATTTTGAACCAATCATATGTATATAAGTTAAATTGTCAAACTTACACCTTTCACTTACAGTTATCAGGAGAGGGTACCCTGACGATGGCTCCAGGCTGTTCCCTCAGACATCAATCGTTCTTAATTCAAAACACCCTGCAAAGTTTGAGCACTGTGATAAAGGTCAACAATGTAATACCACAAGGAGACTTCGGAAACAGCGCATGAATGAAATATGCTTTTCCCAAACTGCAAACGCCGTTGACATGGAAGCATCTCAATTGGACTGATCAGAATATCATCGACGATCAAACTTCGTTATTCAACTATCCAATGACATCATCTGCTCATGATCACTACCAAGACATAGCGTTAGGGTGCATCTTGACTCTGTGCATCATGGCCATTGCCAGTGTGGTGATCTGGACTCGTAGAAATTTAACTCCTCGAACTCCACCCAGACGAATACTACCCTTGCCCCAGTATGACGAAGCCATGACCACAAGAGAAGAAACATCAGAATCTAGAAAGGACAGAAACTCTGGTTAAATCTGTCCTTTGGGCCGGCAGGATGTTCGAGATTATATGTTTTGAAATTCTGTTATATATGTAAATATATTTGTACACTGTAACGTGTATATTTCGGCCCTGCATCATCATATTTTCCGTGCCAAAATCGTCACCCAGTCTCCTACCAGACGCTAACTCAGCAAAATCCATAGATTGTTGAGTTCATTTCGCGACGATAGCCTGGTAATTCAATACCATTTCTCAAGGCTAACGAGCATATGCATGCGAGTGTTTATGCTTGATCAGCGGCGGGCGATAAGATTGAGAACGCAACGATGATGCACGGCCGAAACTTACATTCACTTTGAAAAGTCGGTGATGACGATCAATTCGGGTGAATAAACGGATTCACATTAAAAACTTATCGTCATTTTTACATATATATATATATATCTATATATATATATATATATATATATATATATATATATATATATATATATATATTTATATATATATATATATATATATATATATATATATATATATATATATATATATGTATATATATATATATATATATATATATATGTATATATATATATATTGATATATATTTATATATATAGATATATATAGATATATATAGATATATATAAATATATATATATATATATATATATATATATATATATATATATATATATATATATATATATATATATATATCAGTGGCGAAGCGTCCATACCATCCGATTCCTTTCGGCTTGTCTTTTGAAAATATCGACCTACTTGGGATTTTTCAAAACATGTATGCATCTGAACACGTACATAAAATTTCAATTGAATAAGGATCAAACCATCTTCCGTATGAAACGATAACGTGAAAATTTCCATTCATAAGCCGAAATTGTCCGGCTTGCAGATTCTTATTCGCGAGCCACTTAAGGCTTTGACCAAATGTGTGTTGCCAGCGGCTGTATGAGCGCAACAAAATTTGTAAAGAACGAGAAGGGAATTATGTTGAAAACTAAATTAAATCTTTTTTTTAATTCACAAAAAAAAATAGTCCCGGAACTTTTTGAATGAGTTGTATATATATATATATATATATATATATATATATATATATATATATATATATATATATATATATATATATATATACAACACAAATCGTCACAATATACTTTATTCGAACACCAAAGCCCTATACTTTACTTCACTAACACGGCGCCGCGGTTTTTGTCTGACTTCGACATTAATTCTCTACTACCTCAATTACTATAGCTTCTTCAATTCTCTAGCCTACATGATACATACAATCGGTTCTGAGTGCCTTGCACGTACCTGGGACCGCTCTCCGCCGCCGAACTCGTCACCCGTCTTTCGCCGCCTCGTCGAAAATTTGTCTCCTGCTCTGCTCCAATTCGTCGTCGCCCTGATCGACGGTACTTCCCCGATTAGAAGTCTGATCGCGACACTCGTTATCTTCAGCTGGCCGGGCCGTTTCGCCCACTGTGGCTATTCGATTCTTTCGCCGGTTTTCTTTTCCCCAATGGTACGTTGGAAAAGATTGTACAAGGTCCTCGTTCAAGATGGTTATGCTCGCGTTCTTCCGAATTTAGTATGTGCACCTATCTGATGAATGGTTGGCCTCCGCTCGTGGTATTCCAATCATGTACAAAAAAAAGTCACGTATAAGTTTAAATCACCATCGGCTGTTCGCAATGCGGCTGACTCTTACCATGTCTGGACCCAAAAAGAAAGATTTCATCACTGTCCACCTTCCACCTAGCCTCGGTGGACAAACAAACTACCGCTTCAGCGGGATTCATGTGCAACAGTTTTTCGGCTCGTATCATGCATTCCATAACTGGGTGCAATGCACTCTTGCCCCTTAGTGCACCAAACGAAAGCTTTCCTTATCACTTATTTCGCGTGGCAGCCCGAGCGCAGCCTTCCGGATTCTTCCAGTCGGCTGGAATTAACGATATTATCAACCGCTTGGCGGCGTTCCTGTCGCCGATCATCAGTTTGTTTTGACGTTTCATGAACATGACAACAAACAACGTCAAGTGCGGCGGTATTTTCTCGAGTTTATTGTGTAGTCCTTTTCGTGTATGGTGAATTCGAATCGATTCTTCAGTGCAATGACGTTTTCCTGTCAATTCGCGACGTGTGTGGTGTTGGTGCCATCACCAAATACTTAGTTTGTAGATGGTTTGTGCTGTGTTGTCGCGGCGGAGCAAGTATCCGCATTTGCTCCAGTTCACGGGTTGTCTCGTTTCTGGACCAAGTCCTCGGCGTTCGTTTGACATGAATCGTCGGCGATGGCCTGGTCTGGCGAGGAGCAACTTTCTTCATCGACGGGGTACATCGCCTATCCTCATTTACTCAGTTATACATTCATCATTTCTTCATATATTACTTACTATTCATCTACAACTAATCGTCTATATCTATTCATCTATACATATTTTTACATTGCTCTCTTTATTTTATTTTTCGTCTTTCGCTGGCGTAACACAATCTTGGATCACTCAGGGTGTATTTGAGACATCAAATCGAAAACAAAATAGGGGCAGATTTTTTAGCCTGCTTCAATTTGTTAGTGGACTTAAGGCATAAACGTCTGATTGACAGAAAAACACGTCTTTTTGCTTTGGCAGCAAAGGATACGAACATGCTATCTTCAATCTTTTGGACAGAGAGTCAAAATTTTTCAGCGATTATTCAAGTTTTTCCGGGAATAATATCATCCAATTTTAAAAATTCAAAGCCTCACGGAATAACGCATCGAATAATGACTCGACGACCCCCGATAGCTGAACGTGTGCGGCGTTTTGCACCCGACAAGTACTCGTTAGCAAAGAAGGGATTCGACTATATGCTATCAATGAGAATATGCCGACCTTCTAATAGTCCTTGGACCAGTCCCCTCCATTTAGCACCAAAGAAATCTGGTGCCTGGAGACCATGCGGAAATTATCGCTGGCTGAATTCAGTCACGATGCCTGATAAGTATCCTATTGCTAGCATACAGGATTTTACTTAAGTGTTACATGAAAAACCAATATTATCATGGATAGACCTCGAGCGTGCATATCATCAAGTGTCGATATACGTGGAAGATGTACTCAAAACAGCCGTAATTACACTTTTCGGCTTGTTTTAATTCCGTCGAATCATGTTTGGGCTATGTAACGCGGCCACAAACATTTCAAAGATTTTCGAATACAGTGCTAAGGAGCCTTCCGTTCTGTTTTGCGTATCTTGATGACATCTTGATAGCGTCAGAAAATGTAGAACACAAGATGCACCTAAGGGAAATATTTAAATGTTTAAACGAATATGGTCTTAAAATTAACCCGCAAAAGTTTGTTTTTGCATCAGGACAAGTAAATTAGCTCGGCTATCAAATTAATGAGAAAGGCATTTCACCTCTGCCTAACCGAGTAGCTGCGATTCGTAATTACAAAAATTAGGGTGCAATCATACAACTGCGCAAATACCTTGGAATTGTAGTTTTTACAGGCTTTACATGAAAACGCGGCAGAAATACTTGAACCACTTAATGCCTTATTAACCGATTCGCGGAAAAAGGATAAGCGACCCGTTTCATGGACGCCAGAAGTCACAGCTGAAACGCCCTTGTTAACGTATCCAAAAAATAATGCTGATATATATGTATTCTTTTGAAAATGAATATAATTTAATGTGGAACTCTTACACATACAGATGAATTTAACTTGCTGTAAAACTTCTGTTTTAAAAACTAATTCTGTCAATAATTCTCTCACTAATACTTTTGAATTACATTTACAATTGTTACATTGTATATATACTTAGAGAACAATCATTCGAATCTGCGTCAAATGCTGTCCGATCTCTCAAAGACGAGGTAGAAGAGAATATACTAGTGAATGAAGCACATAATAAAATGTGTCATGGTAAAAGTAATCGCCCGTTAGACAAATGCAAAAGTAATAGCAAACGAAATAGTTTTAACACATATAAATCCTGCATGAAATGCAATATTTCTCACGCACGCAAAGAATGTAAATACAGAAACGCACAATGCTACAGTTGTGGTCGAATTGGCCATATAGCAGGAGTGTGCTCTTCTAACGCAGAAAAGAATTGTAATAGAAAATCTAAGACTAACACAAAACGGCACGGGTATGGCGGCAAGAGAGATAAGGAACGAGCTGATACAATTGAAATACAAATTACAGGAGAAATTAAACAAGAGAAAAATAAAACGTTCATAATTTAAAAAAAAACTCTAGCCCACCTGAACCGCTAGAAAACTAATTTTCGAAGAAATTGTCTTTGAGTGACAAAAAAATGTGGAAAGGCGTAATACACTTTTTTGGAAAATCATATCAACCATTCCTTGTTCAAAGCAACAGAACTCAACTATAACACAAATGATGAAAATGTTCAGTGCTGGCAACATTTTCCCAACGAAGCAGCAATAAGTTTACCTTCACAAGCTCATACTTAAATCAACTTATCCTTTGAATTTCGTTCTCATCGGAGGATTTCGTCGAAAGCTTTAGCGGTTAACGTTGTTTGTTTTTTGGTTTCTTAGTTTTATTGCAAATTTTTTGCATATGAGTATGTAATTTGAACCATCTGTTGATGCAATAGTTACGAAAATGGCTAAAGCTGGTTACCCTGTGTCAGCAGCAAAGCAAAATATATACCAAATCTGCTTCACGTTAAACTAAACCCACCCAATAAATTTCGTTTCGATTGAATCACTGCGCTAGAAGTTAAACGGGTGAAAAAAATTTTAGGGTTACCACCCTCAAAACTTTTCAAATTTTTAAAGCGTTAATATTTGTTGTTAATTTTCATTACAGGATCGTTCCCATTTGCAAATCTAATGACATAATCGCGCAGTAAAGAAATTCCACAAAATTAAAAATTAATATGGTCATAGCTGGCAGCCCTTTCATGATTTTTGTACGAAACTCGTACGACATTTGGTTCGCATCAAATTCTATTTACTGCATAAACTTCATTTTGATATCATGGCTGCACCGGAAGTTATAGGGGAAAAAGCTTTATTTTGCTGAGCAAATTTGCAAGATTTAGCAGACAAAAATCACCATAGCTGGCAACTCTATTCTAGTTTTTCAGCCAAATTTGCACCAAATGTTATATAAAGTAAGATCCAAATATTGTGTGAATTTCGTTTAAACGTGATGGCTGAATCGGAAGTTATAGGCCAAAAAGCTGTTTTTTTTCTCAGTGATTTTTCAAGACGGCACCACGACCACAGGATTGCCCGCATTTCAAAATAACTTCTATCAGACCTTGTCCTGGCTAATACCAACATGTCCTGTAAATTTCATTATGATCGGATAATCCGGTCGTCAGATCTCGTGAACAGAACTTTCGAGTGCTGAAAATAGAGGTAATTTAGTGATGGGTTGCCGTTCTTATGCAAATCGGAATTCTCAAAATATCAATTTGACATGATGCACAAACGTTAAAATTTATCAATGATTTGAATTTTTTGTCAAAAATCAAAAATTTTTCAGGAGGTTTAATGATTTGAAGGAATTTTTTTCAAGAGCCTGCCGCAGCTGCAGGGTTACCCGCACGACCTTGGAAATCCATGTGTATTAAACCTTAGTCAACATTAATACGCTCTGCAAATTTCACGATGATCCAATGTTCTTGTCAGAAGTAATGACAAATCAAAATTTGAAAAAAAATCCTTGCCTACTTTTAGGCACGCTGCACCCACACACCTCTCAAAATTTCCAATTTTTTGTCCTAAGCAAGCTTAGAACATAATAAGTTTTTATTTCCAATACTTTTTTTGAACAAAAATTCACGCTGTTTGGAAATATAGGAGTACCTCAAAATTCGCTAAAACGCTCGCCGCCGCCAAAAGGTTTAGGATATCTAAATTTGAGCGAGTTATGGACCTACCTACTAAATACACCTACGTTCTCCGAAAGTTTCAGCTCAATCGGATCTGCCACTCCAGAGATTATCTCCTTTAATCATTTTGATGATGATATATATATATATATATATATATATATATATATATATATATATATATATATATATATATATATATATATATATATATATATATATATATATATATATATAGATATAGATATAGATATATATATATAGATATAGATATATATATATATATATATATATATATATATATATATATATATATATATATATATATATATTTATATATATATATATATATTTATATATATATATATATATATATATATATATTATATATATATATATATATATATATATATATATATATATATATATATTTTATATATATATATATATATATATATATATATATATATATATATATATATATATATATATATATATATATATATATATATGTATATATATATATATACTACTACTTATACTACTACTACTTATTATACTATACTACTTTTCTTCGAAAATTAGTAATAATGGAAAAAGTAATCCGATTTCAAGTCGATTCGGGAGCGGCAATTTTAAATTGTCAGTGAATAAACAAATTGAAGTCGAACAATTCTCTTTGCCAACACGAGAAAGTTTATTATATACTGTGCGGTTCGGTAAATATTTCTTGAAATTAGATCTCAAAGACGCGTATTTACAAATGAAGCTTGATGAAGATGGAAAAAAAATCCTGGTCATAAACATTACATTAGGACTTTTTCAGTACCAACGCCGAATGGCATTGCTTGTGCACCTGCAATGTTTCAAAAATATGTGGAACAACTAATACAAGGTGTCGAAGGTTGTGCAAATTATTTAGACGATATAATTATTTATGGAGAATCAGTAGAAGAGCATTTATGTAGATTAGAAAAAGTTTTAAAACTATTACAAATGGCCGGTATAACGTGCAAAAGGGAAAAGAGTGCATTTTTCCAAAATCCAATAAACTATTTAAGACGTCAAATCAGTGCAAAGGGTATTCAGCTGGATAAATCTGGAGTTGAAGCTGTGAGCAAGTTACGCCAACCAAAAAATGTGAAGGAGGTTGAAGCCTTCTTTGGTAAAGTAAGTTATTACCATAATTGTATTCCGAATTTCTCTGAAGTAGCAGCACCATTTAATTGGCTTCGCCGGAAAAATATTCCATTCAAGTGGGGACCGCAACAAGAGCATGCGTTCAAAAGGCTGAAAAGTTGCATCGTTAAAGCAACAACATTAGCACATGTTCAAGAACATTTAACTGTCGTACTCGCAATCGATGCTTCATCATATGGTATTGGAGTAGTCATTTCGCATCTGGATTCTGGTGGAAGGGAAAGGCCAATTGCGTTCGCTTCAAAAACCCTTAGTCGTCATCAATTAAACTACAGTCAGCATGAGAAAGAAAGACTTGCAATTATATTTGGAATTCAACGATTTCACCAATATCTTTACGGTCGGAAGTTTATCTTAATAACCGATCACAAACCGTTAGTCAGCATTTTCAGTCCAGATAAACATTTACAAACAGTGGCTACGCAGCGAATTCAAAGGTGGGCCATGATATTGATGGCTTACAACTTCGAAATTAAGTATCGACCAACAGCAGAGCACGAAAACGCTGATGCTTTATCTCGTTTGCCTTTGGAATCAGATAAACAATTTGATGAAGAAACCTGCTTAAATGTTGACATAGAGCCCTATTCTGAGAGTCTGCTCACGTGACGAATGAGATGACTGTCATGATTTCGTATTCAGAGAGTCACGTGAGATGACTTCAAGTGACATTTTCGATCTGTCGGCTATTCCGAGAGTCACGTGAAGTGACGAGCGTCACGTAAAGTAAGATTTTCAGTCACTTGATAATATCAAGTGACTGTGGTCAGAAATGATAATAAATTGATATTTTGAAGAAAAGAAGAAGGATTTTCACGAAGTTTGCATCGTGAATCATAAAAACAAGTAAACAAATCTTATTTTGAAGATAATTTAAATATTTTTATTTGAATAATGCGATTAAACTCAACTACGTGTTCGCCATAGCCGTTTTCCGATAAATTTAAAGGCTCATATGTATGTGATTTGGTAGTTTCGTATTAGTTTTTGGGGTGTTTTATGTTTGATTGGTTGTTTTTGTTGCTGTCGTTTTGAAAATGCAGATGGCATTGACACATTTCTACAATCATTTCACGCCAATTTAGTATGTGCAGCTCATTTTTTCGAGCTAAAAAGTGACATTTGGTGCTAGAATTTGAAAATTGAACTGTGCAAATGTGTTTCCAATAAGAAAATCGATCGGAAATTGACCAACAAAGTGCCGGCCTTAAAAAGTAAACAGTGAAGCTAAATGTTGACAAGTCTCCATTATCTCGTCATTCTTTCGAGCGAAAATTTTAACAATGGAGAAAAACAGATACACAGCTTATTCCTGACGGATAAAATTTGAAGAATATCAATTTTCGATCTATTTTCTTATTGGAAAAATAATCGGCAATTCGAATGAATTATTGGACTGATGGAGAGTCATCCACAAAGCCTGAAACAGCACAGCGAACACATAAAAATCACTTCTAATATTCACCAATACTTCTTTCTAATCACTATATTTATAATCTTGATATAGCAAGTTTAAGTATACCTGGTACACTTGTAAACACCGCCCTCTTTTTTATTTCACTAATCCTTCGGTTACCCCTGGAAATTTCCTGTTTGCGTTCGATTTTCCTTACTTTCCATTTGAACTTAATTTTTTTTATTTATTGCATTCCCTCCAAAGTAAGCCGAGTTTGTGATACAAAGGTATGAAAAGTTTGTGCGCGCCAACGATATGCGGTGTACCAAAACCGTCCCCCATCTAAGTACTGACCACACCTAACGCAGCTTAACTTCGGTGATCGAACAAGAACCGGTCGATGTCAGTGTGCTATGGACATGGTAAATTTCGAGCGATGATAAATTTCAATGACATGGTAAATTTCAATTGCTCAAGCGTTGGCATTCAAACACAAATTCATAGTCACCTCACCTAGAGTCATTTCACGTGACTCTCAGAATACCGATTCGTAAGTGACGTGACTTTGCAAGTGACGAGAGATCTCACGTGAGATGACTCTCAGAATAGGGCCCATAGTCTGTGCACCCATCAACGCCGATGTTATTGGATAACATACAGCAGAGGATCGAATCCTTCCGGAAGTCATCCAGTTGGTTCAAAAAAAGTTCAGAAAAACTAAAGGTGGAAAATAAGCGCATTATCTCATATTTTAATCGCAGGCATTCTTTGGTGTATGAGGACGGATTATTGTGTTTGCAGGCCGACACAACTCGCGTCGTTATTCCCGTCTCCCTCAGAGAGAATCTCTTGAAATTTCTTCATGAAGGTCATTGGGGAATCGTCAAAATGAAGAAGCAATGATTACGCATTGCTGGTGGGAAAATATTGACAGTAATATCGAAAAACTTGCTAGTGAATGTGAAATATGTAAAGTGGTAGGTTCGAGTCCTCTACAAGAATTTAATAGTTGGCCTGAAGTAAATAAACCTTGGGAAAGAGTTCACATTGACTTTGCAGGACCATTTTGTGACTATATGTGGCTCATATGTGTGGATGCTTACTCTAAATTTCCATTTATACAACAGTTGAAAAGTACAACAACCGAACATACTGTTGAAGCGTTATCCAGTTTATTCGCATTGGAAGGTTTACCAGAAACGCTGGTAAGTGACAACGGACCGCAGTTAACATCACGAGTCTTTAAAAAATTTTGCAGTCAAAATGGAATCAAACATGCTACCACAGCGCCTTTTCACCCTGCTTCCAATTTTGTACGTACATTCAAAGTATGTGTACAAAAGAACTTCGCAGCAGTCAATAAGTATCCAACCACATATCGCACAATACCCAACTCAAAGGGTATAACTCCTGCAGAAATATTTCATGGACGCCCTTTCAGAACTTTGTTGACACAGATTGCCCAAAGCGCAGAGAAGAAAACATTTTGCGGTAAGACAAAGTTTGTAACTAACCAGCCTGTGTACTTCCAGAATTATGCTCGTGGACCTAAGTGGTTGTAAGGGAAAATCCATAAACATATGGGAAAAATGGTTTATATAGTAAAAAGCAGTGTGGGTTATTTTAAGCGTCACCAAGATCAACTTAAATTTCGAGCTAAGAATGAGTTCCATTGGATAAGGGTATATATCTCCAAAACCGATTATTCTAGTAGATACATCACAAGAACCTCAACTTGAATCTCAACGTAGAGCCAGCTTCAACAAGGCTCATGATTAGAAGTCAGCAGGGAGCGAGCTCCGTAGAAGTAATATAAGCCGTACACCTGTAGTACGATTCCAGTCCGGGGATTTCCGAAATTAAAGGGTGGATAATGATATATACGTATTCTTTTGAAAATGAATTTAATTTAATATGGAACTCTTACACATACAGATGAATTTAACTTGCTGTAAAACTTCTGTATTAAAAACTAATTCTGTAAATAATTCTCTCACTAATACTTTTGAATTACATTTATAATTGTTACATTGTATATATGCTTAGAGTCTAATAAAATCAGTTGCTGTATAACCGTCATTCTGCCGTGTTGTTTTGATCGCTAATAAATACTTAACAAATGCGAAGATTGCTTTAAGTGCGGATGCATCGAATATGGACATAGGCGCTGTGTTCGAGCAGCTCGAAAATGGAGAATAGAAACCACTTACAAAAAATTTGAATAAAGCGCAAATTAACTATGCGTACGGCCGTGATTTCTTAGCTATTTATGAGGCAATTAAATATTTCCGTTGCATGTTTGAAGGCCAGCACTTTTACAACATAGGATTACAAACCATTAATTTACGCCTTTCAGCAAAGATCTGAAAAAGCGTAACCTCGCCAATCCAGGCAATTAGAGTTCATCGCGCAATTTTCAACAAATATTTGCTATGTGCATGGGCGGGAGAACCTGGTCGCAGACTTCTTATCACGTCCTAATCATATAAATGTGCTAGCTAATATTATAACATGGCAAATTATCGCAGAGGCGCAGGAAAAAGATTCTGAGCTCGAAAATTTACTTCGGTCAGATACTAGTCTAAATATAGGCAGCAACATGCTGAAATTGTTTTTTGCGGGATG
The DNA here is from genome assembly GCA_963978885.1 of Nemotelus pantherinus. Lineage (NCBI taxonomy): Eukaryota > Metazoa > Arthropoda > Insecta > Diptera > Stratiomyidae > Nemotelus > Nemotelus pantherinus. Next base: position 60,449,311 of record OZ022265.1, read on the forward strand.
ATTAAAATTGAAAAAAAATTATATTTTAAAAATTAATTATTTACAATGCAAATTTTATTTGACAAAGTGGTTTCGAAAGTATGCAACAAGCTGTTATGCGATACATCTTCCGGTAGCATTCGACCTTACACACCATTGTGCATCCACAAGCAATTGTTTAATCAAGTGCACGGATTGTCACACCCAAGTGCACGCGCGACAAGTAAGCTAGTGCGGCAAAAATGTGTATGGCCAAGCATGCGAAAAGATATAACATCCTGTTCAAAAACATGCTTACCTTGTCAACGTCCAAAAAATACAAAAAATATACCACAGCTCTTCCAGCCGACAGATTGCCGATTTCAGCAGGTACACGTTGATACAGTAGGACCTTTGACACCTTTAAACGGATATGCATACTTGCGGACGATGATAGATAGGTTTTCACGTTGGCCAGAAGCGATACCTATGTCTGACTTCCAATCGGATACAATTCCATTCATCGTCTTCAATCATTGTTCGAAAAATAATAGCTACGGATCGAGGTGCTCGGTTTGAGTCAGCACTATTCGATTCGCTGACAAAATTTATTGGATACAGAAAATTCAGGACAACTGCTTACCATCCAATGGCATGATAGAACATTTCTATCGTACGGCCATGTACCAAAAGACTTTTCGTTGGACGGAAACATTACTAACCGTGCTCTTGGGACTACGGACTGCAATTAAAGAGGACCTAAAATGTTCTGCAGCCGAAATGTTATTTGGAACGCAACTTGGACTGCCTAATTTTTTACGACATAACCAACTGCGGGTACGCACTCGTTTATCGAAAAATTTCGACGCGATATCGAGCAGATTCGTCCGACACACATTAATCATCATCACAAAGACTCTCCGTTCCGAAGCTGCTCGCACGTATTTTTAAGACGAGAGTATTTTTAAGAACAGTCGTATTCAGGACCTCACGAAATCGTCGAACGAATCAACGAAGCCGTCTACTGAATTGGTTTGGGTGGAAAAACAACAACAGTTTCCACCAAGTTTCCAGTCTTAAGTCAGCTTATATTCAAAATCTGGAGCTTGAAGAAATGCCGACGACTTCGTGGCCCCATAAAACCTTACTCAAGGCCCAAAACTAAATGGAAAGTGACTTTGGAATAATGCTAACGTCACTTGGGGGAGAGGAATGTAGCCGCCAACACAACGTGGCATACGCATTTTTTTTTTGTGAATTCCAGTAACTGCAGCAATTCATCAGGCAGCTCTTTTTGTACTCATGTAATCCTTGCTGATTTAGCATTCTGCCCATTCCTCTTGCGCTGTATGAGACCGAACATCTGTTGTGTATTAACACTGTGTACTTACGCTGTGCAATAAATTGTTAAGTTTGAAGAAGTGTTTTATTTGATTATAGACAATTGAATTAAATGAAATGGTGAATTGAGCACTATAGTTTTCCTGTGTGCAATAAATCGAATTTTAAAATTGCAATATATTGCCTGAAATTGCATTAGACTGATTTCAAGCAGCTTATGATAAAAAATTAAAAAATCAAAAATTATAGGATACGTTAGAAGTTAAAAGAACAGCTTAGCTAAAAAATTAATCAAAGCATGTATAGACTCCAGGAGTCTGGGCCACTTGGTTTTTTATCTGTGCAGCAAATAAGAAGAGAAATTAAGTTTTTATCTATCTACTTATCAATCGATCTATCTATAAAAACAGACGAAAAGCAGGATAAGATAAAGAAAATCAATACTAAGACATAACTTGACAAAATTAAAAAAGGAATTCATTACTCGTGTTGTATTATAAAATTCTTACTTTTAGACGTTTTGTTTAAAAAAAAGCCAATAAGGTAGAAGGGAACCAATCATGTTATCTTGGCAAGCGTAGCTTATAGTCCCATGGAATAATGTTAGCTTTGAAAATTTTGTTCACATGTCGCGAAAGAATAGATTTCCAGGATGCAGATAAGAATTTAGAATAGTGAATTTTGAATCTAAGAAATAGTGAGGGAGTGAGTCTACGTAGCACACACTCATCCGTATCAATTAAATATCGATGATAGAGACATTTGATTTTATCAATTAAATATCGATGATAGAGAGATTTGGCAACAATATTAGTGGACACTAAGCAAAAAGGAGATATACAGGTGTACGCAGGATAAATTAACCCACACTGTAGAGAGGCCTCGGAGGTAACACATAATACTTGGATATCAATTTTAAGCTTTGAATGAAGCACTAAACTGAATTTCTTGAAAATATCAACAGATATGAACCAAAGATTAGAACAGAAAAACGAGATAACATAGATGTTATAATAGAATAGAATTGAAAGAACTAAATGTCCAGCGCTTACGAGTCATCCTGCATCTACATAGGAGCAGTCATCCGCTGACCTGATCACCTTAAACATTTTCAGGTTGTCAGTGTACAAAAGAGAAGGGGAATTCAGAGACATAGAAGATCGTATATAAAAAAACTCTAGCGCACCTGAACCGCTAGAAACACTAATGTTCGAAGAACAGTAGAAGAATCGTGCAGGTTTTGAGTGCATATTCCACCACATGAGCTCCTTATTACGGCCAAACTATTTCAAATGCCACGTTTTACTTTGGTCTCAAGAATGCATTATAACTCATATGGTAGAAGGTTTCAGATATTACCACTGCCATGAGTTTCAAAGTTCATGAAAGAAAAACACTTGTTAATTATATTCGATATCAGTTGCTTATTTCACCAAACTTTGAAAGCAGCATCACATATAACATCAATGAAGAAAATGCTCAGTGCCTGCAGCACTGTAACTGAAGTTGGTGTTTGGGGCTGCGATCCGAAAAATTTGCAGAACTTAGGGAATTGAAACATCGGTTATTTATTTTCATTGTAAATGTTTCCGGTATGAATACTAACTGTAAGCATTTATTGATACAAAAGTAGCACAACCGACTCGGACTGGCAACCTTTCGCCAGTATCAAAGCCAAGAATATATCATATCTGCTTCACGTTGTTATATTACATTCGAAGTTATAGGAGTATAAAGAAATTTAGGGTTACCTGCAGCGAGTTTTTTCAAATAATCGAAAGCTTAATATTTGCTGTTTAATGTCACTACAATATCATTACCAATTGAAAATTCTACGATAAAACTGCTTAATAAAGATATTGCAAACAAACATAAAACCAACAATAGCTGGCAACTCTATCGAAGTTTTTCAATCAAATTTGGCCTGAATAATGCTTATAATAGGTTCCATCAATTGTATGAAATTCGTATTGATTTCATGACTGCAGTGGAAGTTATAGGGCAAAAAGTTTTTATTTTCCTGAGCGAATTTTCAAAACCAAAGACACAAAAATTACTAAAGCTGGCAGCACCAATCGAATTTTTCAACCTAATTTCTATCAAACAGAGTTTAGAGTAAGGTGCAGCTATTGTGTCAATTTCACGAAAATCTGGTTACTAATTCACATTTCATAGCGCAAAAAGTAGTTTTTTTTTTCTTTGTAATTTTTCAAGATGGCACCACTGGCACAGAGTTGCCCACGATTCAAAATCGCTTCTATCAGACCTGGTTGTTCTGAATTCCAATGCATTCTGTAAATTTCAATGGTATCTGATTATTGGTTCGTGAATTCCCGTGAACAGAAGTTTTTGATGCTAAAAATATAGGTTAACTGGGAAAGGGTTACCGTTCTTGTCCGACATGAAATTTCCAAATTTTAACTTTGAACGTGTAGATAAAGCATAAGATTTGTATATAGATTGGTTTGATTGCAAGAAACGGACATTTTTAGGATATTCGATGATTTGAATGTTTTCACTTCCAAATTTTTATTTTGTCAAATTTAAGACACCAAAATTATCATAGCTGGCAGCTCCAACCGAATTTTTCAACCAAATTTCTACCAAACGTGGTTTCAAATAAGGTCTGGCTACTGTGTGAATTTCGTCAAAATCGAACGATTCAATCAGAATTTATAGGGCTAAAAGCAGCTATCTTTTTTAGTGATTTTTCAAGATGGCACCACTGGCACAGAATCGCCCGCATTTCAAAATCACTTCTATCAGACCTGGTCCTATTTAAGACCAATACAGTCTGCAAATTTCAATAAATTCTGTTCATTGGATCGTGAGTTTCCGTGAACAGAAGTTTTTGATGCTAAAAATATAGGTAAATTGGGCAAGGGTTACCAGGCGTGCCCGTTATACCATATCAAATTTTTTTTTTGGCCTATGTAAAAAAAGAACGAAATTTACATATAAGTGGGTTTTTTTTAAGAAACGGCATTTTTTCAAGAGAGACGATGATTTGGAGGTTTTCACTTTCAGTGCCTGCCCTTTAGGGTTGCCAGCACGCTCATCAAAAGCTACACGAATTTACAACTAAATAATACCAATATGCCCTGAAAATGATTGAATGATTGTAATGATTGAATAGCTCTGTCAAAAGTAACCGCAATTTAAAAATTTTCAATTTTTCCCGTTCTCTTTTTAGGCACCCAGCGCACACATAGGGTTAAAAAATTCCAAAACATTATCCGATTCACATGTAAAACACGTTCAAAATTTATTTTGTTAACTTTATTTTTGCAAAACTTATTTCTGTACGGAATAATAGGTATATTAAAAAAATCACTAAAATGGCCGCCGGCACCAAAGGGTTAAAGATTTTTAACTTTTTCTGAGACCTGGCACTATCCTGCATATACACCAATGCGTCCTAAAAATTTCAGTTCAATCGGATGGCGCGTTCCTGAGATTTTTTCACTGAAATTTTTTGAATATATATATATATATATATATATATATATATATATATATAGAAATATGAATTTTTGGCCAAAGTGATTTTAATACTAATGTTCTTCTTCGAACATTAGTAAAAAGAAAAGTAACGGGCGAAGTGTGGTGCCTTGTGGAACGCCAGAAATAACAAAAAGAGCACGATCACATAAATAAGAAAAGGCACTAGAGTAAACACTAAACCCATTTTCACTGAATCGAAAGCCTTGGTAAAGTCTATATAGATCATGGGTCTGCCCTGCTGATCGATAGCAGAAGCAGCAGTATCAGTTAACGACAGTCAGTTGGATACAGTCGCACAGTTAATTTATCTGTAATGAATCCATGTTTCCCAGAAGCTAAAAAAGGTTCAATTACCAGATATACGTTATTGTAAACCACCCTTTTGAGGAACTTACTGAAACAAGCGAAGAGATATGGAGCTGTGCGAACGCATAATATCACAATTACACATCCACAATCCACAAACACCTTACACTTCGACATACATCAAAATTAAATATATTCACAGTAGGCTAAGATAATTTTAAAATGTTAATCTACATTGAAAAATCTATTTTGACAAAGTGGTTTCGAAAGTATGCACTGCTTCTCATCAGACACCAGCACACAGTGCATACTTGACTGGCGTGACCACTTGCAGGTGGAAATCATTACATTTTTATTATTTTGTGACAAATTCTAACATCTCCGACTTATATCCATGGATATAATTTTACTTAGTAAAGGTAATTGAATTTGATTAGCATGTAAGTTCAGTAAGTATTTGAATTTTATATACAAAACATCAAATAAATATTTTATATAAATATACAATTCATTTTATTTATTCGATAGGAAGATGTGTTTTCTTCTTAAAGAGCGATAATTAAAAATGTATGACGCATTTCCCTCTTTAAGGATGGGGCAAATATTAGCGAATCTCCAAACAAAAGTAGGAGGCTGGATGAAATATTAAGATTAAAAATTATTGATAAAGAAATACATAGGAATGTGATTTCGCAAAGACATTCGGTGTATCCTCACTGGTAACCAGCAGACTACAAAAATTATACACTAAATGTTAAAAGGCTAGCAATTGCAAATAAAATTTAACTGAGCGGAATCAATTTACTAAATGCGGTGGCTCGATTAAACAAGGAACGAATTTGCAAAAGTGCAAGAGGTGGCACTAAAATGTAATGTTGCAATAAACAACATCAAATGACAATTGCAATTGCAATAAAACGATAGCACTGTCGCTAGGTGTCCAGCAAGGAAAAAAGTTTCACGTCCGAGCTTAGAGTAAAGTTGAAATTTGCAAAACTATTACAAAAATCAATCGCAACAATTTTACTATTCGCTTTAAAAACAACTATCTTTCTTTAATGATTTGAATTCAAACTAACTCACGGTAAGCACAAATAAGCCAACAGCCAAATAAAAAAAAATGTATCTACGTTGAACATTAAACTCTAGAGCTAAGTAATAAATCCATTACAGAAATGAGAAACACAAAAAACATCCTAAACTCAGGCGTCCACAGCAAAGCAGCTATAGATTCTGTACCGACACAGAAGCCGAAAAAAAAGGATGAGATTTTTTTTTATTATTTAGCAGCTGGATTAGCAAGCGTTTTTTTAATTTCTCTGCCCACAAGGACGCGGTGAGCTGAGCAGCGTCTGCGCTACTATTTACGAATAATCATCGCCAAGTTTTTATGACCATTTATTGTATAATGCTTCTTATTAGATGTATGCACACATCATTAAAACAGGCATTGAGGCAAAATCACTTGTGTTTTGTATATGCTGTACAAAACACAAGTGATTTTGCCAATGCAATGCAATGAGCTGTATGTACTGGCTTAGAATGTTACGCGATGCTTGAGGTTTTGACTAAAGCCCCGGACACAATGATCCAGCACATTCCATTCCATTCCGATCCAGCACTCTCCAGCTCATGTCCATTCCAGCAAACTGAACACATAGTCTCCATTCCGTTTAGTGTGCGACAGTTTACTTGTAGTTTTAAAATTTCAGTTTTGCGTGATTATTTTAAAATAGATTGCAATTTTCTATAGTTATTTGGAATGCTAATAAGTTTTATACCCTTGTATAAACAAAAACTACAGCAACAATTTTTTAGTACTAATAATAATACTACTCTGATCCAGAAAAGTTGAAAGTTGGTCAACTCGTCCTTTCCATTCCATTCCATTCCAGCCTTATGTGTTCAGTCTCGTACATTTTCTATGCCGCCAACTTTGACGTTTATTCTGGAATGGAATGGATCATTGTGTTCGGCGCTTAAGGGTACGGACAAGACGGAGCGACGAGAGCGTCGCGAACGTCGAGTCAAACAACGCGCCGAAATCTGTTCTATGCTTTCAAATGGAAGTGGCCATGTCGAAGCAGCGACCAAAGAGTGAAAATTTGATAGTAGCGACGACATCGATTCGAACCGATTTCGTTGCTCGACTGCTCGCAGCGGTAATGTATGTTGTTGCAAAATGTGTTTCGATGGCATACAGTAAGTAGGCAAATTGTGTTAATGGGTTTTTCGTGGGTAATTCGAAATTTTGGGTACATTTTGTATGATTAAACGGTGCAGAATTGCACAGTCAATTAGATTTCTACCAGTGATTAGGAAAATCCATTGATTTATATATATATATATATATATATATATATATATATATATATATATATATATATATATATATATATATATATATATATATATATATATATATATATATATATATATATATATATATATCAGTAGTCAATTGATTTTTTTTCGTATTGTATTGTGGTGAGAAAAACTCTTTATCCGACACTGAAGAACTCATTATTTCGACTGTCACTGTAAAATTTCGTTTACAATTTTGCGTCTCGTCGCGTCTACATGAACGCAATTCTATGAGCTGTTCCATGCTTGACTCGACACTATGCTTGACTCGACGCTCTCGTCGCTCCGTCTTGTCCGTACCCTAAGACGCATTAATTTCCATTGCGTTGCCATAAAGTTACCTTTAAAGCAGTGTAATTTGAATGTTAGAAAATAAAACTATGTAGCATATAGCATTAATGGAGTTTTGTGAGATTTTTTTTTCTGATTTTAAATATTCGCCGCATAAAATCAAATAAATTATTTTAAATTTCGATGTATATTTGTTAAATTATGTTTTCCTTGTGTAAAGAATCTTCAACAGAGAAGCACTGCTTCCTTAGCGTCCAACGACGAGCCGCTTCTATCTGTTATCAATGTACATATATATGTGAATATAAATGAACCTGCAGTTTATGGTATCAGGTGGTAATACTTGTGCTGAGGAAATTATACATTGATATAAGTTATATACAGTGGCTCACAAAAGTCAACATACAGCATGTAAAAACACGAATATGGTGCAGTGGAAAAAGAGAGAATGCAATGAAAACGTAAAAGCAGCTTTATTGGCATTAAAAATAAGTTTCATTTCATAAAAATAAAGAAAATCCGAACACAAAAAGAAATAAGCCATGAAAACTAAAAAATTCATCCATCGAAAGTCAGCACACACTACGGGCCATGTTTCGAAAAGAACGAAAATGACCAAAAACGTGAGCTCAATACTTCGTAGGCCCTCCACCAGCCTTAACAACCGCTTCTAAGCGCCTTCGCATCGAACGAGCGAGATTTCCGGTAATTTCGGGTGGAATATTCATCCAGGCACAGAGCAGAGCAGATTTCAGGATCTCTTTGCTAGTAATAGTTGCTCTTACGGCTGGTTCGCGAATTCTGCGATCCAATTCCTCCCATAAATGCTCCATAGGGTTTAAATCGGGAGACTGAGGCGGACTGTGAAGCTGATGAGGGACGTTATACAGCAACTATTCCTTGACACTTCTAGCTGAATGTTTTGGATAATTGTCCTGCTGAAAGATCCAACCTGGCTGTAGGCCTAATTTCTGCACAGAAATGTCCAAATACATGTATTGATCCATAGTGCCATTAATAAAATCTAATTGCCCCACACCAGCGGCCGACATACAGCCCCATACGAGGACTGACCCTCCACCGTGTTTCACTGTAGGACGCAAATTCTTCTTTGTCAATGCTTCGTTCCGCTTCCTCCACACGTATCCACGCCCGTCAGAGCCATAAACATTATACTTGCTCTCGTCACTAAATAGAACTTGATTACAAAAACTGTCGTCTTTATTAAGATGCAGGCGAGCGAAGTCAAGCCTCTTCTTTTCATTAACTGGAGAAATGAAAGGTTTTCTGCGCGGAACTCTACCGCTATTACCCTGATTATGCAAAACTCTACGTATGGTTTCTGGACTCACTTGCTTCCCTGTTGCTTTTGCAAGTGCAGTGGCTATTGCAGGAACACTTTTTTGTGGCTCCTTACTTATTTTCCGTAACAAGTCTCTCTCATCTCTCTTACTTAAGGATTTCGGTCTACCTATTCATTGTTTATTTTGTATTCTCCCTTCCGTTTCCGCTTTCCATATGATTGTTTGCACCGTTGCCCGACTTCTTCCAACTATTTTAGCAATTTCGCCATACGACTTCCCTTCCAACTTGCAATGTACTTATGTTTATTACTAATGTTCTATAGGATATATATATATATATATATATATATATATATATATATATATATATATATATATATATATATATATATATATATATATATATATATATACATATATATATGTATATATATATATATATATATATACATATATATATATATATATACATATATATATATATATATATATACATATATATATACATACATATATATATATCTATATATATATATATATATATATATATATATATATATATATATATATATATATATATATATATATATATATATATATATATATATATATATATATATATATCTCTCTATATATATATATATATATATATATATATATATATATATATATATATATATATATATATATATATATATATATATATATTGTTTTTATATAGCGACCAAGGCTTTTCTTGAATCGCTCTTGATAGGTGTCGTTATTGTATTTTGAGCACCTGATGTCGGTCCCTTTTCTGTAGATCGGGCGTAGACTAAGTACAGCACTTATTCTAGCCTTCAGAAAGGAGTCCTTTGGACACTGCCTTCTAGTGCAATACTAGAAACTAGGTGGTTCAGTTGAAATGCTGAAGTCTAGTACAGTACAAGAACTCAAACTTCAACTAGTATCAGGTGATGTAGAATACGTTCAGTACGTATTCTCACCTTTGAACAATTCTATTTTAGCGCTAACCTCTAGTACAATACCAGAGATTAGGAATTCTAATAGAAATGTTGAATGATTCTATTTTAACGCTAACTTCTAGTACAATACCAGAAATTAGGAATTCTAATAGAACCGTTGGATTCAAGCTCAGTGCCAGAACTCAACTAACCTTAGCGCCCCTAGCAGCCTCACCAAGGATAAATAAAAGGCTTTGTCCACGCTAAGATTGATTTTATTCACATTCATTCGTTCTTTATATAGCATAATTTTGCTTACATTACATTTGCTTACGACTAATTATTCATAACATATAGTTCAATTGTATCGAGAATGAACTTTGATCATTCCTCATACTGCTTATAATTTTTATTGAATACCAATAGTTCAATATTTAATTTGCTGACGCGTATCAAACTGTAGATCAATACTTCGCGAAGCATAAGCAGTATGAGAAATAACTTTAAAGTTTAACATGAATGGTATAATAAAAACAAGTATCGAAACGTATCGAACAGATATCGAACATCCTCCCCCTCCTTTGAACGGACTGTTCAAAGATTAATTTCTGCGTCTATCTTGAAGGCTTCAGGAGGAAGTTGCCGTGGAGCTGGTACTGGTGGCCTTGAACTTTTCGGTTGAGCGTGTCTTCTACAAAACCGCCATAGAAGACATGAAAGGCAGATGATCGCGATCGCCAAGCTTGAGTAACCAATACTATAATGATGAATATGATGATGCGCATTCGTTGCACCATTCGCTTCGGCTGTCTTCAATGACGCAACCTTGTCATGTAGCGCCTTCAATTTGGGTTCTAGCGTATCCCATGCAGACGATAAATGTTTTACTGAAAACTCCACAATAGGGACGACATCAGGAACATTTTTCGATGGTATAAAAAAATCCTTTATCATGCTGGAATATACAGTGTTGGCTTGCAGTATTGTTGATTCGTCTTTAATTATGCAGCCGTTAGTCGTGTTGATGATGCCTGATCCAGTTAAGGTTTTACTTTGCATTCTGTTGTCACATACTATGTTGATGCTGGTCGGTTGTTCTACGACGTACATCCAATGATTTGGACTTGATATCCATCGATTTATTTCGTTAGTTCTAATGAAATTGCATGAAGTATCTGGACCGGATTCCGTCAAGATGGTGAACTCGCAACGACTAGAAATCGAACCCTTTCGATAAAGAGGATGATTTTGCCAGCAAAGATACTCAGAATGATTGATGATGGCACACCGGGATAATTCCAGTTCCGGTATCGGATAATATAAGTCTCGATGGAGATTGACGATGATGAACGACGTTGAAACACTCATCAAATAGAACCCGTCGCTCATTGCAATAGGCACTGGAACTATATGCAAAAGTTCAAAAGACTCGTGAGAAATAAGCGGAAGCTTTATTCTGAAGATTAGCTGATCCCCTAGCATTCTTCCTTCTATCGACATTGTCCCATATAAGTTGAGTAGATTTTTGCGGGCTTCAATTAGGCGCAAATTCGCAGGAAGATTTTCTTTTATGATAATTAACTGTCGCCGCAGCTGGTCTGGTGTTAAGAGTTGTGGACTCACCTTTCCGTGATGCGTATCTATCATGGTTTTCAATAACGCATTTTGTATGTTTCGATATTTTGTGATCAGAAGCATTAACCGAATTGATAGAGTGTTAAAACATTCAATTAACTTTTCTTGATGGAACTCGTAATTTATACTCTTTATGCTATAGATGGTTTGATTAAGGTATTCATCGAACTCCTTTAGTCGACCTTCCATCCTTCCGTACGTATCATTCATGATGTTTATTGTTGAGTCAATCACAGACGTCTGATTTCGTAAGAGATTCAGCAGGTGTTGGTCGGTTTTGTCGAGGGAATTTATGATGTCTGCCATTTGTTCTGCGTATGAAGAGTCCAAAACACCGAATAAGGAGTTTGCAACGCTACCAATTATATTCAACGGAGCTCTTCTTTTCCTGGAATGCTCATGTTGTCGCAGCAATTTGTTTCCTTCTTTAATCTCATTTATCATATCTTGGAAATGAGACAATGCAGGTTCACATGATACCTTAACTATTATGTCCTTGCATATATGATTTAAGTTACTGAGTCCCTTCTTTATGACAGTTGCTTCTCTCCAATAGTTTGTGGTATTATAAAATACCACCACATTTTTATTTATTTATTTGCCAAACAAGGCATGATACAATAGAATATTGATACAATAGATATAGATATGATACATAGATATATAATAGATATATATACTAGATATGATTCAATAGATTACAATAGAATATGCATAAAATAGAACAAGCAAGTATTTCAAGTTACTGTTTATTTGCATTTAGGCGAATACGGATGGGAAATAAGTAGGTTAAGAAGTTAATAGGGCCTTTGTCAAGTTATTTTTGAAAGTAGATTTGGTGATACCTGAAGAGTAGTGATGACTTACAGTGTTGAATGTTCTACAGCACCTATTGATGGGTTCATTATACCCATAAACTGTAAGGTGCTGGTATTCCTTAAGGAGGGTTGTATGCCTAGTCCGTCTTATTTGATTGTTGAAAGTAATTCGGTTAGAGAGAGCTGCTATACTAACTGTTCCGTTAATGACATCAAAGGCTAGGCATGCGCTAATTATGGTTCTTCTTGATGAAAGAGTCATTAGGTTTATAAGACCAAGTCTGTATTCGTAAGAGGGAAGATTACTAAAGTCGTTTGGATTATAGAGGTGCCTCAAGGCGAAAAGCAAAAATTGTTTCTGAACTGATTCGAGCCTGTCGCTGTGTAGTTGAAAAGCTGGGCACCAGACTATGCAGGCGTATTCCAGTAGAGGCCGCACTAGTGATGTATATAGAGACTTAGTAACCCAAATGTTTTTGAACTCTTTAGCGCGCCTCTTAATGAAACCTAATTGTTTGCTCGCTTTCGACAAGACTTTGTCGATCTGCAAATTAAAGCGCAATTTGGTATCTAGGGTTACACCTAGGTCTAAGATATGTTCAACCCTAATAAGTTCGTTGCTATTAAGATAGTATGAATTGGCTATTACACTATTTTTCCTGGAGAAACTTATCACTCGACACTTGTCGACGTTGAGATTTAGTTTATTCAGGAGGCACCACTGTTCGAGAGATACAAGTTTTGATTGAAGAAAATCAATGTCGGACTGCGTTTTGATAGTGTGGTACAATTTCAAGTCATCAGCGTAGAAGAGGTGTGGGGTATCAAATAAAAACCTAGATAGATCCGAAATGAAAATATTAAAAAGAAGAGGGCCCAAATGACTGCCTTGCGGCACCCCCGACAGACCAAAAACTGTTTTTGAAAATTTTCCTTGGAATTTGACAATCTGGGTTCTGTCACAAAGATAAGATTGAAGCCAGTTAAGTAGGCAGCCAGATATACCGAAATTAAGTAATATCTGTGTCAAAATTTGATGGTCGACTCTGTCGAAGGCCTTACTGAAATCAGTATAAATCACATCAACCTGGTTTCCCTTTTCCATCTCACAAAGGACGTCCGAAACCAGGATCATGAGATTCGTGGTAGTTGACCTGCCTTTTCTAAACCCATGTTGCTGTTCGTTGAGAAGGGGACTTATAATGAAAGTCAGTTGATCGCAGACGAGCTTCTCGAAGAGTTTGGGGATCACTGAGAGAATAGCGATGCCTCGATAGTTGTCAATAGATCTTTTATCGCCACTTTTGAAAATAGGCGTAAGATGGGAAGATTTCCAAAAGGATGGAAATACGCCTAATGACAGCGACTTGTTAAAAATTATATGCAGAGGGGTTATCAATTGATTGATACACTGTATCACAAAGCAAGGAGGTATTAGGTCAGGGACAGGTCCTTTATAAATGTTTAGCTCTTGGATAGCGTTGGCAATCGCCTCTTTTGTTAGAATGATTCCCTCAATGAGTGGTGTTAATAAAGTTTGGGTAAGGCAGGCAGTTGAATTTATTGTAGGGATCAAAGGAGGACAGAACGAATCTTGAAAGTGATCTGCAAATAAATTGGAGATTTCCTGTGGAAGCGAAGATATAGTGTTCCCTCTGAACATAGAAGCGGGATAGCCAGTCGTTTTTCGTTTCATATTAACGAAATCAAAAAACTTTCTTGGGTCATTTACAATTTTGTTACCCATTAAAGTTACGTAAAGCTCATATGCTTCCCGAGATTTAATTGAAAATTCTTTGGATAAAAGTTCGTAGCTTTCCTTTAGCCCTACGCTGATATTGCGATCATTTTTAATTGCTTTATAAAGTTTGTTTCGTCGGTTCCTTAATTGTCTCAAATTATTGTCAAGCCATGGCTCAGAACGTTTATTGCGTTTTTTTATCTTTGGTACATAATTGTTAATGGCTTGAAAGATTTTTTCGTAGAAAAAAGAAACAAGTTCATCCAAATCTAACGTTGAGATGGACGTTGACCATTCTATGGTATCCAGATAATTTTTAATGCTTATGTAGTCAGCATTATGAAAATCAAATACAATTTCATTATTGTATGATTGGTTAAAGGCAATATTGATAGTGGAAAGTTCAACGGTAATAGCGGAGTGATGAAGAGTATTAGAGAAAAGGTTCTCGGCGTCAGTAGTTGCACTAACCACCACCTCGTCATAAAAATTGGTAAATATTAAATCTAACCACTTACCATTCTGGTTAGAAGTCGATATAACTTGCTGTAAATCATTGCCATAGAATGAACTGATAAGGTTGAAATCAATGGCGTCAAGAAGGTTGATCGGGAGGAGTTGGGTTATCATTTTCATCAATAGTAAATCTGATGTTTGGACGGTTGAAGTCCCCGAAAATGATTATTTTGTCTTCCTCATTCATAGAAGCAATAATGAAGGATATGGTGTCATTTATATTATTGTAAGCAATTTCGTTAGAGTGGGGTGGTACATAAAAAATTCCAATGTACATATAATGACAGTTAAATAGAACTCTGACGAATTTATGTTCAAATAACTTGCACTGATTAGTTACAATAGGTTCGCTAGAAAAGGAGTTGTGTGTGGCGATAAAAACACCACCTCCTCTTGTGGAACCAGTCTGAATATAATCCCGATCAGCTCTGTATATGGTCCAATTAGAGTCAAGAATTTCCTCATTAAGATGTGATTCGTTCAACCAGGTCTCAGTTATGGCCAGGATATTGAAATGGCAAGATTTTGCGTCAAGAAAAAGTTTGTTGAGTTTGCCTCTCATACCACCGCAGTTGTGGTAGAGAAATCTTGGGGATGGTGTAGAGAATTTCCGGTTGACTTTTTCATTAGGAATAATATTTCTTTTGATTTTCGCGTGACTTCTGTAAAAGTGAGATATATTTGGAGCTCACATATGAACGATATGTTTTAAGATCGCTTTCGACTTGTTCTGGAGTCATTCCCAGTTCAACATGATAGCGAGTAAAGAATGAGCGAAGAGAGTCAACATCAGTGGGAAGACCTTCTTGATGTATCAATAATTTGAGGTGCGTCTTTGTTTTACTCTCAAAACAGGTAGCATCGTTCGCATTATGCATGTATGCGAGATAAAGGCGGACAATATCATAGATCTTATGGTCTCTAAATCGTGATAACAAGTATCTATTATCCGTATCATCATTTGAATTTATCGTTAGTTTTACAATTGGTGGTACAAGTGGATCTATAAATTTTGTAGGAGAATGTTGAGAGGGTGATGAGTTTGGTATATGAATTGAGCCAGATGTCAGTGGTATTTGGTCCTCGCCGCGTACGAAGTTAGAATATTTTGAACTTGCTACTATGCCAGAATTACAAAGTTGCTTTGGTGGTTTTAGAACATCATAACTATTAGTATCTTTGTTTGAAGGAAGAGTAGATGTAAGTTTTTGATTGGAGGTAGTGTTTGTGGGTGATTTAGGTGTAAGTGTATTAGTCATCTTTGGAATTGCGTTATTTGTAGAGGATGATAAAGTTTCTCGGGAGAGAGGAGGTGAATTTTGGGAAACTGTATAAAGGGAATCGCCTAAATACCTGTTAGGTTGTTGAGAAGACATCGATAGGTTGGTTGCATAGTGCCTGGGTTTGGTGGTGATGCGTTTACTGGATTTATTGTTCCTCCACTGGCTGAATGTCATTCCCCGCCAAGTATAAACATCTCCAATGCGTTTATGGTTAGAAAAAAGCCATCCATATTTTGCTGGAACAGTTAGTTTGAAACAAGTTTGGGATTTGTCCTTGTGTCCTCGCCGACGGGTGCGTATAGTTTCACATTTACAATCCACGATGCATAATTCATCCTTGAGTATTCTGTGTAACCAGGTGACGTCAGCGGATCTAGGAGCACCTCTTACAAAGAAAGTTTTGTTGCAAGGATTGTCAATAACCGTCGTGCTTACTGCCTGGTTGCACATTGTGTTGTTGAACAGCTTGATCTTCCTAATTCTGGCATCCCATTCTTCACGAGACCAAGATGTACCAAATTTTAAAATCGGTCGACTCGAGGATTTGTCTGCAGCTTTTGAAATTATTTTGTTGGAGATTGGTCTCAGCTGCTTCATTGGGGATGTTGAATTATCCACCATAATTGGTACCACTGACATTACTGGTAAGACTTCAGAAACTTCTCCTATCGTTGCTTTGGTGGTAACATCATTAATCATTTCAACCAGAATGTTGAGATTTTTGTCAAGACTTTTAACTGTGCATGCCAAGTTATCGAATAGGCCCATACCAGCATCCATTCCTCTAGCTAGAGACGATTCACCGCAATTGGTGGTAGAACTTTCAAGCAACATGGATATTTTCTTATCGAGAGAAGATAAAGCTTTCTCGATATTATGTTTGTGGTCGTTGTCGTTGTTCGTTGTTATGCTCACTAGTCCATCGAAACTTCTGGCCATTTCGGTAAAACTGTCACCGTTAGCCTTGGTCTGCGCAAGCTTCATTCCATTCATCAGATGACAGGAACGTATGACCTAGTCGTTCGTAATAAAGTCCTGGGTTTGATTTGAATAGTGTCACGCAAATTTGTTCAAGTCCAAATATTGGCAATATCAAGCATGTTAGAAGTACCAAACTGATTGGAGAATGGCTCCCGCGGGATTTTTTGGACTTTAATAGTCCTTCTCTTCGATCAGCGGTTCGTTTGGTCTTCCTGGCCTCTGATGCAACCTCGTTACTGTCTTGCGACTGGACTTCCACTTCGGTACTTATGCTACTGCTCGACTCTATAGGCAGAGGGGCGAGGTTGTGGATAGGCCTTTTAATGACCCCGCCTGCTGTCTTAACGATTGCAACTCGTACTAGATCATCGTCGCCTTTTATGGTTTCAATAATTCGGCCAAGTGACCATTGCATCGGAGGTACGTTGTTATCTTTTATAACTACCATCATCTCAGGTTCTGCGTTATTACACCGCTGTTTCCATTTTCCCCTGTACTGGAGCTCACTGAGGTATTCTTTTACCCAGCGCTGCCAAAATTCAGTCTTTAAGTGAACAATACGTTTCCATTGTGTATGAAGATCAGCGCGCGAAGGTTGTTCTACGGGCTCGGCGATACTTGTAAGAGGTTCCCCCGTCAAAAAATGTCCTGCTGTTAGTGCTGTCAGGTCATTTGGGTCGGAAGACATTGGTGTTATGGGCCGTGAATTCAGTATTGTCTCTACTTGCGTAATTACTGTCTCAAGCTCTTCATAAGTGGGTGAATGATTATTCATACTGCTTGGTAGTAATGTTTTCACGGATTTTACAGCAGCCTCCCACAACCCGCCAAAATGGGGTGCTCTGGGGGGAATAAAATGAAATTCGGTACCTCTGCTGGTACAGAACTTATCAATTTGTTCCTCTGCAGTTTTAGAATATATTGTTAATCGAAGTTCTTCTAATTGATTTCGGGCCCCCACAAAATTGGTTGCGTTGTCGCAGTACAAGTGTCTGCAATTACCTCTTCTGCTCACAAACGTTTTAATGCTCCAATGAATGCGTTTGTTGTAAGATCACTTACTACTTCCAAATGCACTGCCTTAGTGGCAAAACATACAAATACGGCCACATAAGTTTTCTGCGGTTTTTTGCCACGAATTTTGAAATGAGTCCAGAATGGGCCACAGAAGTCGACACCGGTGGTCCAGAATGGACGACTAGGTTGGACTCTCTTTTCTGGCAGAGTACCCATCATTTGAGTCAGCAGCTTCGGTTTTGTTTTACTGCAATGAACACAATTTAGTACAATTGATCGTGCTATGGTTTTCCCTTTGATAGGCCAAAAACGCTGTCGGGTGATTGCTAATAGGCCTTGTGGACCGATGTGAGAATTTTTCACGTGATATTCTGTCATTATCAGCCGGGTTATCTGATCACTATACGGCAGAAGCATTGGATGCTTGGCATCGTACGCAATGTTCGCTTCTTGCAGGCGTCCTCCGACTCTAATTATGCCATTTTGATCTAGGAATGGCGTTAGTGCACTTAAATTACTTTACTTGTCAACCATTTTGCTTTTCTTTAGCAATGCTAAATCTCCTGGGAATCCTCGCCGTTGAGATTCTTGAATGATTAACCTTGTAGCGACTTCTAATTTATCGATACAAAGATACTTCTTCCGTTTTTGTGAGCTTTCGCTGTTTCGTGAATTGTTGATGAAACGCAGCATGTATGCAACCACTCTTCTTAGATACTGAAACGAGTTTCGGTGATCAATAGTAGCTAAGAAATTATCTGTGTCCTCTGCTACTGACAGTACCACTTTGGCCGGCTTCATCTCAAGTGTCGTCTCGAATTTAGGATTAACTGGCCAATTTTGTTATGCCCCATTCAGGAATATTGGTTCATAAAACCAACATAAAGTTTCACTTAATTTTTCTAGCGAGATTCCTCTTGAAACTATATCTGCTGGGTTTTCTTTTGTTGGTACATGTCGCCATTGATATACTGATGTCAACTCTTGTATAGCTGCAACACGATTAGCTATGAACGTTACATATGATGAAGATGGATTTCTTAGCCAAGCAAGGACAATTTCTGAATCAGTCCAAAATGTACAAGGTATTTCTTCCCAATGTAAGTCCTTCTTTACTCGTATGGCGAGCTTTGCTGTGAGTGTAGCAGCTTGAAGCTCTAATCGAGGCAGAGATACGATCTTTGTTGGAGCAACCTTTGATTTTGAACACAAGAGTCTTACTGCGATAGTACCATCTTTATGTTTTGATCGAATGTAGATTGTTGATCCATATGCCTTTTCCGATGCATCACTGAATGCATGAATCTGAATACTAAGCGGCGTTCCTCGAGAAAATAAATGCCTTGGAAACTGAATGTTCTCTAAAGTTTTCAATTGTTGACGGAAACCCATCCACTGAGTATGCATTTCCATCGGTACTGCCGCGTCCCATTCAAGATTCAACTTCCATAATTTTTGTAAGAAGATTTTGGCCTTAATCACAACTGGGCTCATTATCCCAAGTGGGTCGAAAATGTGGTCAATGTCTGAAGATACGGTCCTTTTTGTCACTCTAGTTTCGTTTGACTGCAAGACTTGTACCCGGAAATTGTCAGAATTGGGTAGCCAATTTACGCCTAGCGTTTTTATGTGCTCATCGTGTTTTCCGTTGACTGTGAATTGAA
Source organism: Nemotelus pantherinus (assembly GCA_963978885.1). Taxonomy (NCBI): domain Eukaryota; kingdom Metazoa; phylum Arthropoda; class Insecta; order Diptera; family Stratiomyidae; genus Nemotelus; species Nemotelus pantherinus. The sequence continues at coordinate 60,468,978 of OZ022265.1, forward strand.
TTGCACGATCATCATTAGAGATGCCTTCTAGCAGTTGAGTGTGGTTTGCACACCATTTTCTTAGTTTAAATCCAAAAGAAAGAAGAACTTGGCGTAATTGGTTTTTCATTTCGATTGTTTGTCTTAGACTATTTGATCCAGCCATAACATCGTCAACATAAATATTACTAGTTATAGCTTCCGCGGCTAGAGGACTTGTAATTTCATTCTCAGATGCTAACCGCCTCAGGCATTTTATCGCTAAGTAAGGGGCGGTTGTAACCCTATAAGTGACTGTGGAAAGTTGGTAGCACCTGACACTTTCATTCGGGTTATCTCTCCACAATATTAGTTGATATTTCTGATCCTCTTTTCTCAACCTCACTTGGCGATACATTTTTTCGATGTCCGCCGTGAATACAAACTTTGGAAGGCGGAAGCGCAAAAGTATAGTGAAAACATCTTCTTGGAGTGATGGACCTGTATACAGTATATCGTTGAGCGAAATATTTGTCGATGTTTTAGCCGACGCATCGAATACCACTCTCAACTTAGTCGTTGTGCTATCAGGTCTTAAGACACAACGGTGTGGCAAGAAATAATGTGGTTTAGGAACATCGTTCATGTTTACTTCCTCCATGTGTCCTAGACGCAAATACTCTTCTATGAAATTTGTATATTGATTTTTCAATGATTGATCTTTGTTTAATTTGCGCTCCAAAGACAAGAAACGTTGTAATGCTCTCTCCTTTGAATCTCCTAATAATAGTGGATCTTTTGCAAATGGCAATTTCACAACGAATCTTCCATCCTTTCCATGGATGGTGTGGGCATTAAAATGTTCTTCGCATATTCTTTCTTGGTGAGTTAACTGAGCTGCCGGTTCTAAGTCGTCTAATTTCCAGAAATTTTGGACTTTATTTTCAAGTTCGTTGGAGTCGTGGCTACAGATTCCGCAGCATACTTCAGACGGGGATTTTTCGACTACCTTGCCCGACAGTATCCATCCGAACACAGTGTTTTGGAGTATTGGTAGCTTTGGTCCAAGTCGTATCTGCCCAACTGATAAGAGTTCTAGATAGTTTTCTGCTCCAATAAGGAGATCTATTCTGGCTGGATAATTGTATTCGGGATCAGCCAATTTAATGTTCTTTGGAATTGGCCATGCTGAGACATCGATAAAACGTGATGGCTGGTCGGTAGTAATTTGTGTTAACGTGAAAGCTTCAATTCTCGTTGAATGTCCGGTAGTTCTAGAATGCAACAACACGTTAGCTTTGGACTCTGCTGTTTGCTTTCCTTGACCAATGCCTCGAATATTCAATTTTTCAGGGGTTACATTCAATCCAAGTTTGTTTACTAGTTGCTTTGTGATGAAATTCAACTGAGATCCTGAATCTAAAATTGCTCGGCGCTCGTACTGTTGGCCATCCGGTGCAGAGATATTTACCACAATTGTGCTTAGCATCACATATTTATTTTTGTCAGTATTCTCTTGAGCGACCAGAGTGGTTGAGCTTGGTTTATTTTGAATTGAACCTAGATTGTTTTGTGACTTTACTGTGGTTGTATTGTGTGTGGGGGTATTTTGCTGGCGTGTTTTCACTGCCAATGCATCTAAATGAAGCAATGAATTATGCTTCTTCTCGCAGCTTTTGCAGTTTCTTGATGAACACTGTTTACTGCGATGACCTTGCTTTAAACAATTCAAACATAAGTTGTGCCTTTTTGCGACTTCCAATCGAACCTCAGGTGTCAATGCCAGAAATGATTTGCAAGCATATAGAGGATGCAATTCTTGGCATACAACACATTTTACAGCATTGGATGCAGTTAAAAGAGAAGACGGTTTGGATTGTCGATGATTACTTCCGCCTGCAACTTCGAGGCTTTGGAAGCGATATTCCAAGAACCTTAAAAACTCATTGACTGTGCTCAATTCTCTAGGTTCAGCTAGTGATTGCTCATATAATGCGTGTGTAGAGCGATCTAACTTCTTTATGAGCAAGTATAATAATATTGGATCCCATGTATCAATCGATAAGCCTAAATTCTTCAGAGCCATCAAACATTCATTTGTAGTGTCATGCAATGATTTAATAGCCGTCGCGGACTCTGTCACACATGATGACTGTGAAAGAAGCTTAGTCAGAAGATGATTTACCAGCAGTTTTTTGTTGTTGTAACGATTCTTGATTATAGTCCAAGCGTCGTCGTAATTTTCTGCTGACACCGGTAAATGTTTGATTAATCGTTTCGCTTCCCCAGTCAGGTTGCTTATTAAGTAATGCATTTTCTGCGCTTTCCCAATAGAGCGACTATGAATAAGCTGCGTATACAAATCAAAAAATTCAGGCCAACCCAAATAGTTTCCGTCGAAACAGGGTAGTGTAATTTGAGGTAATTTAATGTAGGAGGAGATTTCAGTGCTAGATTCCACTGAATCTGTTGCCTCTTGAAGCTGCTGTTGCAATATTATGACTGTATTATGCAACCAGCTCATCAGCTCGTTATAGTATTCAGCTGTGTAGCCCTCCGAATTCTCGACTACCGTGTTTTCCCAAATCAATTGGTAATTTTGTGATAATTGTAGCTCGTATTCTTGCAGTCGAGTTTTCTTGAACTCGTAATATGCTCGTACTTGCCTTTCCTCAAGTTTGCTTTCTATATCTTTGATGAAGAGCAAGTTTGTCTTCAGCTTTTCGTATCCATAGTTTGATGTCCCTACACACGACAGTAATTGCATCGTAGTAGCCGAGCTTGAAATATGGATGCTCGGTGTTTTCATCTTTCATGAGCTGCAGATTGGCGTGATTTGCCTGGAACTTCTTCTAGTACGAATCTAAATCTGCCATCATTGTATCGAGGTACTCTCTCGTTTTGCGTTCATATGAATCTTTTGTGATTCTCTTATGGAGCTTCTGAATATCTGCTCCCAGAACAGATTGCTCTTCTGTCATCATCTCCATGGTCACGAGCTAAGGTGTGCTAATTAATCAATGCAAACGTTCTTGATCTTACTTCTGAAGATCACGTCGGGGCAGGGGCGGATTTACCACTAGGCCCGGTAGGCCCGGGCCTAGGGCGGCAAATTTCGGGGGCGGCAAATTTTCGATTTTTTTTTTGGGCGGCAGTTTTTTTTTCTGTCGTATATGTACATATCGTCGCTGTGAAATCAAACCGGCATATCTGCAAAATACACATTCTTCGCTAGAGCGCTTTAAAGTTTTCGCATGTGATCTTTTCCTTTTAACGCCCGTTTGGCTCACCTCAAAGCCACCTTATGTATGAATAAAATTTAGAATAATACTGCTTATTCAAATAATAGTTGGAAATAAATCGAAAATTGCTTAAATTAAGAGAAATATGCAGATATGCCAGTCTGACTTTAAAATCAGTGTAATATTTGCTGTTGTGTCACAATGGCTTCTCCATTTGGAATCTGTTTTTGGTAGAAAAAAAAGATAATGTAAATGAAAAAATAGTTTATTGTTCCACAATTATTTTTCAAACAACTATCAACATAATATTGCTCTTCCCTTCGCTGGTAAATTCAAAGTTTCACAAATTTGTATAGAAATATGAATAAATTGACGGTATTATCCCGTCGGTAACTAACTTTAGGATACCCTTTTTTTTATTCTCATCAATGGTAAGTATCTTGGAATAAGCTTGCATTAGAACAGGACTCATGCTCCTATTGCCCCGTTTATTTCTTTTCCTCGCCTCCTCCCAGGCATGTGATCCGTAGGATGTTTTGAAGTAAAAGTTTCCGTCGTCTTTAATTACTTTCAACATTCGAATGTCCAATATGGGTAAAATTACTTGGGAGTCCCTCAGAGCTTTTATGTCAAAGAAGTCATCATGACTCAACTCATGAACGAGGTAAGGATTGCCTCTTTTCTTTGCCGTTTTCATGGCCATTACGTATTGGGAAGGTAAGTATATCGGTCCGCTTCGGAGTGCTCTTTTAACTTCTTTTTCAATGGTTGAGTGAGCCGAATCTCCCTCGTTTTGGGTGTGGCCCTTTACAAGAAATTTGTGTGTGATAGATTTTATGTTTGTTAATGTTGTAACAGCATATTTGTACATTGCCATCATAAAGTTATTTTTTTGTTGTCCACAACAATTATCGCTGTAAAAGACGACATTTATTGGACGTTCAGCTTTGTCATTTAAATGTTGCAGATATTTCAGCACACAGCTCCCAATCTCAATCACGCCTCTTTTTCCTTGTGTCTCATCCCAAGTGTAACAGTTTACCGTTTTGTCGCCCTTCAGTTCAGCAATGGTTAAATTGTAAACGGCTAGCTTTGAAATGTAGTAGAAGGAAGACGCCTCCCCCTGCGGACATGACAGCACTGCCTGTAGGTCGTATACTGCTACGATGGTTGAATCTGTGGTTTTCTTGTCATTCTCCTTTTCCAGTCTCGACAAGTCCTTTTCTAGAATATGGTTTTCATATTCTGTCGTATTTTGTTTCGTGTTTTGGTAAATGAGACAAACATCACACTGATCTTTTTTCGGTGTAAAAAAAGAAAGGTCGTATGACTTGAAAATAGCTCTGTACTGGCAGTAGCTGATTACTGCAAGTTTTGACTCCTTTCTTTCTTTTAGATAATCTCTATGAAGTTCGGCGATAGATTTTCCACCATCGATATACTGCCGAGAACTGTGAGCTCTGCAGTAATGACTAGGAATTCTGGGAATTTTTTCTATGTGAACTTTTGCACTCTTCACGAGTTCTTCATCCAACTTTTGACCCTTTCCATGCTTGCCTCTCATATCCAAGCTTAGCACACCTGTGCTTTTGTCTGTTTTTTGAAGGGTTGTGCGAATAGCTCTGTCTGATAGGTCAAAAGTGTTCCTAAAAAATTGTTTGCATACTCGTATTTTTTCTCCATCTTTTGTTATCGAGTATGATTGATTAGAGCCCCTTTCCCTATTACGATTCAATGTAATTCTCTGATATTTGGGAATGACTGCCTGGGTGCTATCTTTTATTAATTCTCTTTGTCTTTGCAAGTCTCCCATTCCCCAAAACATTGCGAAAACCTCTTTCCGATAGTTCTCATCAATTTTGTCAGCGCACTTGAGTTTACAGTTGTGGCAAGGAGGCTTCATGCTTCGTTTCTTCACTCTTTCTGGGGTTTTAGATTCGTATTCTTCACCGCAGTTTCGCATCTTCTTTGCTAAATTTCTTTTATTAAATTTGCTTCTTTTCCTCTTTCTTGTAATTGGTTCGGTTGCATTTTCGATTTCAATGCCAGTCGCTGGTTCATCTCTACTCTCACTGTCACTTTCGGAGCCAGAATTTAATGTTTTATGAAATGGGTCTTCGTCTGCCTCATCAGTAGAGTCGGTGTTAATATTGTTGTTGACACTGGACCTTTCAGTCCCCAATAATTGACCCATAGCAATATCGTCGGCCAAACCAGACTTCTGAGCTCCACGTGCCATTTGCTCTATTGAAATTTCTACCGGATCTACTGCTGTCAAGTCAGTCACCATTGATGCAGTAAGTTCAGATTCTAAAATTTAAATAATCATATATTTATCTATAAGCCGTCAATGATAGTGCAAAGGACGAACAGTATTGATTTATATAAATCAAAATGACAAAATCCTGAACTTACCAGTCGAAGGGGAAATGTGGTTTTCAGTCTCTTCTTGTATAGGTTCACATTCCACCCATTCATCATAAGAGATTG
>OZ022265.1:60479667-60602167 GCA_963978885.1 Nemotelus pantherinus
ATATATCTATATATATATCTATATATATATCTATATATATATCTATATATATATCTATATATATATATCTATATATATATATATATATATATATATATATATATATATATATATATATATATATCTATATATATATATATATATATATATATATATATCTATATTTATCTATATATATATATATATCTATATTTATCTATATATATATATATATATATATATATATATATATATATATATATATATATATATCTATATTTATCTATATATATATATATATATATATCTATATATATATATATATATATATATATATATATATATATATATATATATATATATATATATATATATATATATATATCTACTTAGTCCTGCCATAAGTTCTGTCACATAATTTCTCACATTGGCAACAACTTTATTTTATGAGTGACATTTCAATATCGGCCAGTTTTATAAACGTCATAATGTTGTTGACAGTTGATGGTAATTTAAAGCTTGTTCGTTAACGTGTGAAGTTGGAATGGGGTGGAATAGAAAACCAAATTGCAGTGATTGCACTATATAAGTGTAGAAAATCCGCGAGTGAAATTTTCAAGTTGTTGTGCCCGTTAAAAATAACGCAAAGATTTGTGTATCGTGCGATCCAGAGATATAACGAGATCCAGACTATTGAAGATCGACCTCGTTCTGGACGTCCGCGTGATGTACGTTCTTTTGCTGCCATCAAAGCGGTCGAGAGACGAATTCGTCGAAATCCGCTTCGTAAACAACGAATCATGGCTCGAGAGATGAACATCTCCACCCGAAGTATGTCTCGCATCATAAAATCGGACCTCGGGATGAGTGCCTTTCGACGATCAACGGGACATTTGCTGACTGAGCAGTTGAAGCAAATTAGGAGCACCAGATCGAAAGAGCTCCTTCGGCGGTACGGCAACAACAAACATCGAGAAATTTTATTTACCGATGAAAAAATTTTTACGGTGGAGGAACATTTCAACCGCCAAAATGATAAGGTGTATGCCCACAGCTCCAGAGAAGCCCGAGAAGTTGCCACTAGGGTACAGCAAGGACATCATCCAGCATCAGTCATGGTATGGTGGGGTGTCAGCTACGAAGGGGTCACCGAGCTTCATTTTTGCGAAAAAGGCGTAAAAACTGCAGCGAAAAATTATCAAACGGACATCCTGGAGGGATGTGTGAAGCCGCTGAACTCTTCGCTATTCAACAACCGACATTGGGTTTTCCAGCAAGATTCTGCGCCAGCCCACAAAGCTCGAACTACACAAGCGTGGTTGGAAACCAATATTCCAGAGTTTATTAGGGCGACGGAATGGCCTTCTGGGAGCCCAGATTTGAGTCCCCTGGACTACAAACTGTGGGCGGAGTTAGAGTCCATGGTGTGCACGAGACGACACCCAAATATCGAGAGCCTTAAGCGATCTTTGACAGAAGCAGTAGCTAATTTTCCGCTAGAAATAGTGCGTACTGCTATCGATGACTGGCCCAACAGATTAAAGAGCTGTGTTAAGGCTAAAGGCGGCCACTTTGAATAATTTGTTGCTTAGTTTACTTCCATTAGTATGCCAAAATAAAATATATTTTCCTTTGTCAAAAACTCTTTTTCATTTATACAAAAATTGCCCATATACGTGTGACAGAACTTATGGCACGACTATGTATATATATATCTATATATATATATATATATATATATATATATATATATATATATATATATATATATATATATATATCTATATATATATATATCTATATATATATATATCTATATATATATATATCTATATATCTATATATATATATATATATATATATATATATATATATATATATATATATATATATATATATCTATATATATATATATATTATTTATATATATCTATATATATATATATATCTATATATCTTTATATATATCTATATATATATATATATATATATATATATATATATATATATATATATATATATATATATATCTATATATATATATATATATATATATATATATATATATATATATATATATCTATATATATATCTATATATATATTTATATATATCTATATATATATATATCTATATATATATCTATATATATATATATATATATATATATATATATATATATATATATATATATATATATATATATATATATATATATATCTATATATATATATATATCTATATATATATCTATATATATATATATATCTATATATATATATTTATATATATATCTATATATATATCTATATATATATGTCTATATATATATATCTATATATATATCTATATATATATCTATATATATATATATCTATGTATATATCTATATATCTATCTATATATCTATCTATATATATATCTATATATATATCTATATATATATATATATATCTATATATATATCTATATATATATATCTATATATATCTATATATATATCTATATATATATCTATATATTTCTATATATTTCTCTATTTATTTATATCTATATATATATATATATATATATATATATATATATTTCTATATATATATATATATATATATATATATATATATATATATATATATATATATATATATATATATATATATATATATATATATAGACGAAATAAATTTCGAACGTGTTTTACATGTGAATCGGATAATTTTTTGGAATTTTTTAACCCCATGTGTGCGCTGGGTGCCTAAAAAGAGAACGGGAAAACTTGAAAATTTTTAAATTGCGATAACTTTTGACAGAGCTATTCAATCATTACGAAATTTTCAGGACATATTGGTATTATTTAGTTGTAGATTTGTGTAGCTTTTAATGAGCGTGCTGGCAACCCTGTAGCGAGGGCAGGCACTGAAAGTTAAAACCTCCAAAACATCGTCTCTCTTGAAAAAATGTCGTTTCTTCAAAAAAAAAGCCACTCATATGTAAATATTGTGCTTTGTTTAGGTTAGGTTAGGTTAAAGTGGCTGCCGGTCTACAGTTGATATAAATGAACATGGATAAGCCCACTTTCGAGGGTGACACCATCACGCCATTCATCCCTACCAGGAATGCGAGTTGTGAACTCCAAAACTAGTAGGCACTGCGGAGCTATGTAGTCAACACCCGCTGGAGCGGGAACTCCCTCGACCAAAATCCTCGCATGGCCGAAATCTGTTCTATTCCAAGCCGAGATACAATTTAGTCTCACAGCAGCAAGATTAACTTGCTGTAAGATGAGTAGATTGGTTGGCAGCCAATGAAGTAACACGAGGAGTGCCTTAGTAGGGGTGGAGCGGAGCGCACCAGTTACAAGTAGTGCAGCCATTCTCCGCACTTTTTCAATCTGCCGTTTGCAGGTAGCCTTAATAGCACTCTGCCACCAGATCAACACCCCAAACAATAGAATTGGCTCAACCACAGCAGTGTAAAGCCAAGCAACAGTACGAGGTTGTAATCCCCAATTCGCTCCTATGGCCCTTTTACAGCAGTAAATTGCATTGAAAGCCTTCCGGGCTCTTTCTGCCACATTGTAGGTCCATAGTAACTTCGAGTCAAGGATCAGCTCTAAGTACCTGACCCTCTGGCTCAAGTTAATGGAGACCCCATTCAACTTGGGTAACTCAAAAGACGGAACTTTGTACTTCCTTGTAAACAGCACTAGTTCCGTTTTGTTAGGATTCACATTCAAGCCGCACTCACGACTCCAACGTGAAAGTATGTCAAGAGAGTGATTTAGCCTCTCCGATAGCGTAGATAAATACTTTCCCGACACTGAAACAGCTATGTCGTCTGCATAAGCAATCACTTTGCAGCCAGCGCGGTCCAATCTCATTAGAAGAGTATTCACCGTGATGTTCCACAGCAGGGGAGAGAGGACTCCACCCTGGGGTGTGCCCGTACTGACTCCTCGTCTTACGCTGGCATCCCCCAGGGAAGAGATAACCACTCTACTTTTGAGAAGCTGCACAGTAAAAGCAATCAGCTGCTCGTCCACATGAAGCACCGAGAGAGCCTCAACAATAGCGTTAGAATTTACGTTGTTGAAGGCCCCCTCGATGTCCAAGAAGGCGGCAAGCGTATATTCCTTAAGCACAAGAGATTTTTCAACTTGCCCAATAAGGACGTGAAGAGCAGTCTCAACAGATTTACCTTTGGTATAAGCGTGTTGTGACTGCGAGATCAACATAGGATCAATTGATCTTTTAATATGGTAATCAATGATCCTTTCCAAAATCTTAAGCAGGACTAAGTTAAGACTTATTGGACGGTAGTCCTTTGGCCTAAGATGAGAAACTTTTCCTGCTTTGGGGATAAACACAACTCTAGTTTCCCGCCAGCTGGTGGGAACATACGAGAAGCGTAGGCAAGCGTTATCAGGGCCCGGGGATTTAAACGGCTCAAAGGACTTAATAGCCCACCTCAGCTGAGAGTCTGATATTCTGAACGGCGGGGCTCTACCGTAATTTAGTTCCGTTTGGTGCACTGTCCCTATAGTCCAAATGCCCTCAGGGTTCATGATGCACCCCATAGCCTTTGGTGTCGTGCTTAATACCTTGCGAAGGCGATTCGCCTCGCTGAGACTCTCTGCGTTTCCACAGAAAGATCTCCATGAGGACTTCTTAGCCTTGCGTATGGCATACTTAAACGCCTTCAGCTTCGTTTTATACGCCGACCAGTCATTAGATCTTTTCGAGCTATTAAACTCCTTCCTACATTCTCTCCGCAGGATGCTTATTTCCATACTCCACCAGGGAGGCTTAGGATTGCCCCTGGCCGTGGGTGGCTTACATGCTTCCCTAGACGCGGAATTGAGAGAATTAGTAAGGGTGCCAACCGCCCGATCCAATTCATGGTAGCACTCAATGCTCCTAGGAGCAGTTTCCAGTGAGGATCGTACCAGGGAATGAAATAGTATCCAGTCTGCCCTCTTTCTGTTGATAAAGGCTACTTGCACAGCAGAGCTGCGGCCAGCCACGTTATACGATATGTACCTATGATCAGAGAGTGAGCACTCTTGTAGAACCCTCCAGTCACGGAGAAGATGCGAGTGCCGCCCACTAATCAAGGTCACATCAAGAACCTCCCTGCGGTTTGAGGTAAGGAAGGTTGGATCGCTACCAGTGTTGGCGATGAAAAGGTCGTGGGCCAAGATAAAGTCAAAAAGTTCCTCACCCCGGCCATTAGTGTTGGAGCTACCCCATACTTCATTATGAGCATTGGAGTCAGCCTCTAGAATAAGAGGCACACCAATCTTTGTGGCTTCAGCCACAACACCCTTGACAATGTCACAAGGTGGGCTATTGCCATGATCGTGAGCCATGTAGCAAGAAACAAACCAGTATGATCTCTGGTCGATTTCCACTGCAATAGCCATGTTATCCCTGTCACTGAAATTGTGTAGTACAAGGACGTTTATGGTTTTCTTGACAAGAATGCAGACACGTGGCTCATGTAAGCCGTCGGGTATCACTAGTCTGTATCCATCGGTGCGTAGCCCGCAAACCCGGTTTTTGGCAACCCATGGATCTTGGATTAGAATCAGCTCCTCCTCTGTCCTAGACAGTCGGAAGAGCAGGGTAGCTGATGCTACTTTGGAATGGTGAAGGTTGATCTGCAATACCTTCACCATCATTTATTTTCGACGATGGTTAGATCCAGGTCCTCCCCGTCTGACATAGATGTCTGCCCAGCCTCTTCCTCTGCTTCCAGAGTCATGAGGTCCAGGCAGCCACCCAACTCGGAGGTAGTCCCGACACTAACCCCGTCGGCATACAGGTATTCCACCTCGGATTCATCCTCAGATGTCACCCTCGAAGATGTGTCCGACCCCTCTTTAGGTGGGTCCTCCGTTCTGTGAGTCACCTGTTTAGGGTGAGGTTTCTCGGGTGTTGGATCTCTTGCAGCAGAGCTCTTTGGCCTGTCGCTTCGGTAGATCTGTAGGACTAGTTTTTCGACCCCATACCAGATAATGCCCTATCGGGCATCTAAGATCGGGAATGCCTCCTCATTTATGATGAAGAGAGCCTCCCGCCGATTGTCTACCGGCTCTCCAATCTTCGCAACCCTCCAATTTTTACATACATTTTCAAACTTCCTCAGAACTTTGAAGGCTGCCCTTCTAGTTCCATAAGCCCGAGATTTTTTGGCGGAGGAGCTTTGTGTGCCTGAAGAGGAGGAAGAGGCACCGGAGGTAGCACTAGTTGATGGTCGGGCTGGCTCATTCACCGAAACCTTCCCATCACACTGGCCACAAACGGACTTCATGGCATTCGCAGGGCCAGGCTTGGTGACCTCAGCCCCGGAACCGCCTGAGACAGGGGTTGAGGAAGATTTTGAAAGTACTGGAGCTGACCCACTCGTCATGTCTCCACTACCTTGCTTAGGCGCTGTGCCAGGCGCTGGAGCTGGCCCACTCGTCATGTCTCCAGAACCCTGCTTAGCCTCTGTGCCAGTAGTCAGTGGAGCTGACTCAATCGCCATGTCTCCACGAACCCCTGCAGCCTTAACCTCAGTCCACAGAGCTGGCTTATTCACCATGTCTCCACTTCCTGAGGCTTCAGCTGCAGCCGACGGCGCAGCTTTTTAGCCCCCCCCCCCCCCCTCTACATTAGAGGGTGAGTTTGATTTGTTGCCAGGCTTTTGCCTGACGAGTTTGTTTTTGTTATTATTTTTCTTCATGTAATATGGGTCCCCACTCAGAGCCGCTATCTCAAGTCCGAATGTGTAGTCACCTTAATGATCCCATGGTTATCTAATGCAAGCAGGGAGGCCATGCGAGGGTTGCCACATGCCCTTATGGGTACAAGTAGTCAGAGCTGGATTGGTGTTAATCAGGAGTCCACCTCAACTGAACCTACACCACCAACTTAATGGCGACGAGACTGAGAACGTACTCTGAGGCCTGCCAGGGTTTTAACGGGACGGAGATGATGGTATTAACCCGGAGCCGTTCACGAAGCGGATTTCACTCCGTCGCTATCGCGCCTGAAGACGACTAGGTCCGGAATGCTACGATCACCAGCCCATGTGCAACAAACGTATTGTATATCTAGAGATGTCCGAGGACGAAAGCAGTCGTAAAGAGAGTCTAGATCATTTAGCGTTACCCAGGATGCACCGCGAGGAGGCGATCTAGTTACATTGTGCTTTGTTTACATAGACAAAAAAAAACTTGATATGGTATAACGGGCACGCCTGGTAACCCTTGCCCAATTTACCTATATTTTTAGCATCAAAAACTTCTGTTCACGGAAACTCACGATCCGATAAGCAGAATTAATTGAAATTTACAGAATGTATTGGTCTTAAATAGGGCCAGGTCTGATAGAAGTGATTTTGAAATGCGGGCGATTCTGTGCCAGTGGTGCCATCTTGAAAAATCACTAAAAAAGAAAACTGCTTTTAGCCTTATAAATTCTGATTTAATCGTTCGATTTTGACGAAATTCACATAGTAGCTGGACTAACCACGTTTGGTAGAAATTTGGTCGAAAAATTCGGTTGGAGCTGCCAGCTATGATAATTTTGGTGTCTTAAATTTGAAAAAATAAAAATTTGGTAGTGAAAACATTCAAACCATCTTCTTACAATAAAACCAATCTGTTTACAAATCTTATGCTTAATCTACACGTTCAAAGTAAAACTTTGGAAATTCCATGTCAGACAAGAACGGTAACCCTTTCCCAGTTAACCTATATTTTTAGCATCAAAAACTTCTGTTCACGGGAACTCACGAGTCAATAATCAGATACAATTGAAATTTACAGAATGCATTGGAATTAAGTAGGACCAGGTCTTGTAGAAACGATTTTGAATTGTAGGCAACTCTGTGCCAGTGGTGCCATCTTGAAAAATTACAACAAAAAAATGGTTTTTGCCCTATGAAATATGAATAAGTTACCAGATTTTCATGAAATTGATAGAGTAGCTGAACCTTAATCTAAGCTCTGTTTGATAGAAATGTTGTTGAAAAATTTGATTGGTGTTGCCAGCTATGGTAATTTTTGTCTTTGGTTTTGAAAATTCGCTCAGGAAATTAAAATTTTTTGCCCTATAACTTCCAGTGCAGTCATGAAATCCATACGAATTTGACACAATTAATGGAACCTATTATAAACATTATTGAAAAGCCACGATAGGGTTGCCAGCTATTGTTGGTTTTATGTTTGTTTGCCATATCTTTATTAAGCGGTTTTATCGTAGAATTTTCAATTGGTAATGATATTGTAGTGACAATAAACAGCAAGTATTACGCTTTCGATTATATGAAAAAATTCGCTGTAGGTAACCCTAAATTTCTCTATATTCCTATAACTTCGAATGTAATATAACAACGTGAAGCAGATGTGATATATTCTTGGCTTTGATACTGGCGAAAGGTTGCCAGCCCGGGTCGGTTGTGCTACTTTTGTATCAATAAATGCTTACAGTTAGTATTCATACCGGAAACATTTACAATGAAAATAAATAACCGATGTTTCAATTCCCAAAGTTCAGCAAATTTTTCGGATCGCAGCCCCAAACACCAACTTCAGTTACAGTGCTGCAGGCACTGAGCATTTTCTTCATTGATATTATATGAGATGCTGCTTTCAAAATTTTGTTAAATAAGCAACTGATAACGAATATAACTAACCCGTGTTTTGCTCTAATAAACGTTGAAATTCATGACAGTGGTAATATCTGAAACCTTCTACCATATGAGTTATAATAGGTCTGTTCCCGTACTTTCAGTAACTGAATTTTACTGAATTTTCCTGAATTATATGGTGGGGAATTGCATGAAAAGTACGGGAACGCTCTCATTGTATTTCCTGAAAATTGACAACCGAAAGTGTCAGTTTTCGGTTTTTGGGAGAACAATAGTGATTATAAAGTCATCCTAAGCGGTAATGAATTATCGCCACAAAAATATTCGACCTTCATAGCAACATTACGCAAAAAATATGTTGCTTGCCGCGCACATTTGAAAATATTTACTGCGTTTGGCACTTTTCAGTATTTTTCAGTACCTCCGACCCTACTGAAATTTACTAAAAGAGGGAAAATGTTCAGTTTTCAGTAAAACAGTGTACGGGAACAGCTTCATTGCAATTTATCGCGATTAATCGCAATTAATCGTAGTACGGGAACAGACCTAATGCATTCTTGAGACCAAAGTAAAACGTGGCATTTGAAACAGTTTGGCCGTAATATGCAGCTCATGTGGTGGAATATGCACTCAAAACCTGCACGATTCTTCTACTGTTCTTCGAACATTAGAGTTTTAGCGGTTCAGGTGCGCTAGAGTTTTTTTTTTTATTAACACGGTAGCAATCTTTATCGCAGTATGACTCATCGCTTAGACTAATTCTTTTAATTGTTTCCTCGTTTTCAGCGGAATTTCTTGTTATTTACTATGTATATGTGTATGTATATGTATGTTCTCATTAATTCTGTGTAAAATAGATTACAATTCACCCGTCTTTTCATTTTCTTTCTACCTATATATTGCGAATTCCGCGTTTTTAAGCGGTGTATGCTGACTTTCGTGAGCAACTGTATTTATTTTTTGAAACTAAAGTACAAGCCACAAGTTTGCTAAATGACATCAACTTTCGCATACTACGCCTCTGTTCGTTTTTATTGACGGTTCGAAATTAGTTAAGTGCATTTATTTTAACTACTTAGAGTATATACTGCTGGCACATGGAAAATGTCTGAAATACTAGAGTCAGTGGTTGGTGGGGAAAATAATGGGTGCTCTTTTTTTCGAATTATCAAAGTATAAATTTGTAGCATTTTCGATTTTTAGCCGTGTGAGAAGCACAAAATACACGGTACAGCTGTTGTACCGACCGCTGCACCTTTTTCGAAGCTATACCGACAGCTATACTGCCATCGGTATAACACAGCGGTCATATGCGACCTGAGTTCAGTTCAGTGGTTGGGAAGTCGCCGTATCGAGTATTTCGCACATCCATCAATCGTATATCGAACTGTGTGGACGTGTCGTTGGAACTTTCCGATCTTTTGCTATATAACTTGGTTTCTTTCTCTCCTTTCTTGGCGAGTTCCGTCTTGCGAGTTGCATGCCTTGTGGCGCTTCGTTTGTTACGATAGTGAAATTCTAAAAGCTTTTAGACATTGCTTGTTAATTTTCTCGTCTTTGTTTGGCGCTAGAAACTGTTTTATATGCAAATCGGCTGCGGACCGCTAATGTGATTTTTTTTTCTTTTTTCAAGGTGAAATTTTTTGTCATTTAACTTCTTGATCTTATTACAATGGCACTTTACGATTCGAATAATTGCATGGACAAGAAGGATACCTCGCCCATGATCACGTGTGCAGGTTTTTGCGCACTGACTTTTCATTCGAAATGCGTTTCTCTGCCGGGCAAATGCACTGATGTCATTTCGCAACGTGACTCGGGGGTGTACTGGTTCTGCGAGAAATGCAGGAAGCATTCGATGGCGTCCTATGCAACTCGTCTTCGTTCCGCAAAGTCAGCTATTGATGTCCTGTCTCGGGCTCTTGCCAAATTGTCGGACGATTTTCGTTGAACGAGCAATGATTAATGAGCTAGTCCGAGTTGCCAACATTGAACAGCCCTCAACATCATCTCTCGCTGCACTGTATGCTAGTAATGCTATATCTGGCCCTCCTGGATCCCCGTAAACTTCCCGTACTCGTTCACGTGGGCAAGCTAAAACTTTGAAACATCAGTTGCCACCTCAACTGCAACCGTTGCAGTTACTAGTGTCGTCATCAGTTGCTACTACTAGTGCCGTCATCAACTCACCGGAGTGTCTGCTGCCTAATAGCCGAGGGAAGTGTCCAATCGAGTCAGCAAATGAAGTTAAGGTGCTTCCTAATTCACCGGCTAAATCTGCCGGTTCAACGATACTGAACACGGTTCCTGTGTCTGGTCACGGTACTCAGCGTTCTTTGTCTACGATATTGCAAAGCGATAAAAAAGTCTCTGCAGATTTGCCAACTCTTCGTATAAAATTATACGAAGAGTCTCCTCTTCAGGTGTTTGTATCCCGCTTTGCATGTGATACGTCCACTGGAGCTGTTGAAAACGATGTATGTAGTAAACTTGGTTAAACGCCGCACATCTTCGATTGCATCAAACTGACTAAAGACAACCAACCTAGACGATTGATAGCTTCGTTTAAACTTATTCTATCTGTTGGGCTTGATATTGTAGGCAATCCGAAGTTTTGGCCACCTGATACGCTGGTCAAGCCTTTTGAACATCGTGGGAATTTTCGCCCAGCCAACAACAAAAGATCCCGCAAATAGTCCTTAAGCAACAAAAAATATCTTTATATTACCAGAATGTTCGTGGCATGAGGACTAAGCTGGATGAATTTAAAACTGCTTCTTTACTTGAAATGGATCACCTAATCTGCCTCTCTGAAACCTGGCTGGTTGATGATATCTTCAGCTCTGAATTTTTCCCATTACATAATGTCTACCGTTATGACCGTAACCGCTCTGCAACTATGAAGTCTCATGATGGCGGGGTGCACATAGCCGTGCTTATCTCCCTTCAAAGTAAACTCTGCGCTGATTTCGTTCCCAGTCTTCCTGTTGAATGTGTAGCAGTTTGTGTGTACCTGTCGCTTAAATCTTCGTTGTTTGTGGCCTCTGTATATATTCCGTGCAACTCTCCCTTTTCTACCTATGAATGTTTTTTCACCGAGCTATCTTCCTACCTTAACATAAATTTTCCTTCTTCGTCTGTCATCATCTGTGGTGACTTTAATATTCCATCTGTCCAATGGGACTCTGGTTTTTCCCGTATTATTTCTCACAATAAACTTTCCATTGCTCTGTCGTCATTCCTTTCATCTTATTCACTTAATCAATTTAACTATGTCCCTAATGTAAACAATAAGATCGTTGATGTCATTCTTTCCAATATCGAACCTTCATCGTTTTTGCTTTCTCCCTCCTTATCGCCTTATACGAACCCTGACCCCCATCATCCTCCCCTCTTTGTTGACATTGTTGTTAATCTATCTAATCGTGCCAGAGTTTCAGACAAGCCTTGTTTCAATTTCAATAGAACTAGTTTTGACCTCTTAGCTCTCGATCTCAACTCTATTAATTGGTTTGGCTTGTTTCGTGGTCTTGATATTGACATTGCAGCTAAGAAATTATATTCTGTACTCCTTGAGTTAATCATTGTTCATACTCCAACCTTCCGCTTGCGTAAGCGTAATGATGCTCCTTGGTTCACTGAGAGTGTTAAACGCGCCCTGCATATTAAAAATGCATCACGTTGTAAATTTTTGAGCTCTCATTCCGCCCAGGACTACGCTGATTTTTCTCGTCTTCGTGCTGCGGCCAAGAGTCAAATAAGGCTTTCCATGCGCAACTATCTATCGCATATTGAATCTTCTTTGCTTTCGAATGACCCCAAAAACTTCTGGTCATTCCTTCGCTCCTTAAAATCCTCCTCTCCTATCCTTGACTCCCTTATATTTAATAATATCACTGCTGCTCTTCCTCAGAATGTTTGCGATCTCTTCGCAATGTTTTTCTCTTCTGTATACTCTGATTCTTTGGTTTCCTCTTCTTATAGTGTCCCTTTTATTCACCCTCCTTGTCTCTCTTCACTCTCGACTAATCCTCTTGAAGTTGAATCCCTTATATGTTCTCTTGATTCTAGTTACTCTCCTGGACCTGATGGCTTTCCTAATTTTTTTTGTGAAAAATCTTGCTTCTTCTTTATGTGTCCCCCTATCAATCAATTTAAGTCTTGGTTCTGGTAAATTTCCTTCCTCCTGGAAGCTGGCAAGTATTTTCCCTATTTTCAAATCTGGTGAACGCAATGTTGCCTCAAATTATCGTCCTATTTCTATCCTTCCCTGTTTCTCGAATATCATTGAACGTTTTGTGTTTAACAAAATTTATGATTCTCTTAAGTATACTTTCACACCTCAGCAACATGGTTTTATTAAAGGTCGGCCCATATCTACGAATCTCATTGAATTTACTCATGCTGTGTCCTCGTCGTTAGATCTGAACTCTCAAGTTGATGCTGTATATACTGATTTTTCTAAGGCTTTTGACTCTGTCAATTTCTATCTTCTACTACTCAAATTAAATCACTATGGCATCTGTGAACCCTTACTTTCTTGGATATTTTTGTTTTTAACTAGCCGCACTTGTTTTGTCTCCTTCTCTGGCGTTTCGTCCTTACCATTTTCGCCCTCTCCTGGTGTACCTCAAGGTTCTATATTAGGGCCGCTATTATTCAACCTCTTCATCAATGATCTTCCTATGATTCTATCGTCATCTTGTTTGCTCTATGCAGATGACTTAAAATTATTTCGAGTAATCAATACCTCAGATGATCATCTACTTCTGCAGGATTATTTGAACTCTCTTACTGTTTCGTACTGTTTACTCTAACTGCCTACCGTTAAATGTTTCAAAGTGTTTTGCCATGTCTTATTCTCTGAAGTCACAGACTAATACCTTTCCTTACTTACTATGTGAATCCGTCCTTGTCTCTGTGGATTATTTTACTGATCTGGGTGTAACCTTTGATCGGAAACTTAAATTTGATATCCATGTTCGTAACATTACTAATAGTGCCTCGCGGATTGCTGACCTTGCTATACGTTCCTGTCACAATTCTTTTAATATTTTTACTTTTGTTAAGATAGTTGTTACCATTGTTCGTTCCAAACTTGAATACTGCTCTCAAGTTTGGTCTGCTCGTTTTGCTTATCTTTCCGATGCCATTGAATCTGTTCAACGGAGGTTCAGTCGCACCCTACTCTTTAAATATAATCTTCCTTACATGCCTTACGATGAACGCTTATCGCTCCTTAATCTCCCTCTTCTCGCAAAGCGCAGAGTTTACCTTGATGAATGCTTTCTTTTCAAAATTTGCCAAGGCCATCTGAACTCATCTATTGCATCGTTGATTATTGAACGGCAGTGTGAGAGGCAAATTAGGTCCTCCGTTGTCTTTGATGTACCATTTGCCCGTACTGAAACTTACTTTCATTCTCCTGTTTTGCGCCTATTACGTACCCATAATTGCCTCCAACTTGGTCCTATTCCACACTCTATTGCCACCTTTAAAAGAAATGTCCGCAACACAATTTATGCTGATGTTTAATCTTATTTATCTTTTTTGTCATTCGATTCTTGTTTTTCATATCTTAATTTTCTCAATTTTGTAGTACTAAGCTTTTCTATTTGTAATTGAGCTTTTTGCCTGTTAATGGATTACTTAAATAAATAAATGTTAGTAAATAAATAAATGTTAATATTCCGTTCAAATCATACACATATACTTATTGCACATTAAAAATACCGATGTAAACTAACGTCTTTTAATGTGGCTGAGCAGGATGCGAAAGCTACAATGAAGTTTTTCATTTATTTCCGAAAAGGATGACTTTGCCCATCATGCAACGTGATAAATGAATCACCTGCGAAGCACGTTGGACTCTTCACAGCAATGATGGCACAGATAAAATTTTAAGCGGATATTAAGTTTTCTTTGCCATAATTAATGTGACAACAGAAGAGTTTGCTCCCCTAATGAACCTGATATGATATTATTGCATCTTCTGCACTTTATCAATTGAACAATTAGTGTAGAGGGTTGGCTCGTGTTCATTAAAAATGTTTAACTTATAAATGTCACATTAAATTTGTATAAATGCAAATTGAGGCTTTCGCCGAGTCATCAATGGATGTTTAAGTAGGCGGTTAGATGAATTGTAAATTGACGTGCATAAATAACTATTCTGTAACTTAAAGCCTACGCATTACATGTTGAGCTCATATGGTGGTGTCTATTAAGTTTCTGGGCTGGCCTCTCTGACAGGCAGATTATATTATATTTTCCTCGGGCTTTTCAGAATGGTGGATTGCGATTGCTGTTGCATGCTTCTAGGCTATTCTGGACTTTTCTCGTTCTATGGGAATTGGTTTATTCTTACATGCGTGTTAGTTACTAAGAGTCTCTTATCGGCGTTTTACATGGAATTCCCCGTTGGATTTTTCGTTCTGTGAGAATATTAGATGTTTTGTATAGTGTTGATTCGTTATTTCTGGCATTGATAGCGTAAAGTACTATAACTGCTAATGCACATGCAACACTGAGCCCTCTTTAGGCCTGCTCGTCCCGAGTAGATTCATCGTCAACAATAGTATTGTCTCGATGATACGGAGTAAGGCGATCTAGGTATACAATTTTCATCTTCGATCTGTATTCGCGATGCTGCTATATGCGGTCGACAACATCAAGTTTTTTGACTACGCGATATGGTTGCAGCTTAGAACTTAGGCCTTTGCGTCGACAGGGGTTGTAGAGTCACACCAAATCGTTTTTCTGGAACTCAGCTGAATTCACTTTTGAATCAAACTGCGTTTTCGTACGGCCAGTATTCAGGTTTATGTGGCTCCTAACTGCATCGTGGATAGAGTCTACTCGCTGCCGCAGCTCCGAAACGTACTCCGAGGTTATCTGTGAATCTTCTCGCGAAATGTCGAATTTTGTATCAGCTGGAAGTCGAATATTTCGTCCGAATACGATATATTATGTCGTGGAATATGACGATCCCAGTCACGCTGATGGTATTTTGCCACTTTGATCATGATTTTGATGCGCCGTTCAGTCATTCCATCGATATGCGGGTGAAGTAGTGTGGATTTAGTTTTCTTCACATCTAAGGCATCGCAAAACTCCGTAAACATTTATGACTCTATAGCAAGCATTCACCCGTACCTGACCATCAATTTGCTGTGGTAATACTGTACCGTTGCCATTATTACTAGCATCAGTGCCCACGATACATGTTTTCTGCGGCTCAGGATATGTCAACATTGATGCTTCCTTTAGCTCCTACTTAAGCTTTTTAACCGAAGCTTGTCACTGTTGGCGCCATTTACATGGCTGTTTTTTCTCGTCAGCTGGTGTAAATTTTTGGCGATGGTAGAAACATCCTTCACAAATCGGCAGTAATACGTTGCCAATCTCAGAAAACTCTGGAGTAGATGCTTATCCTTAAGCACTGACCAATTTTACATCGACTCAATTTTTACAGGGTCCGTTTTCATTCCATCAGACAAAACCACATAGCAACTTCCCTTCGCTGCAGAAAAGACTGTACATTTCAGGACTGACCTTCAAGTTTGCCGCTCACAGCCTTTGGAATACGTCCTTCATGTTCTTTGGGTGATCTTTCAATGTTTTGCCAATAACGATGATATCGTCCAGGTACACCAAACACGTCTTCCAACTTATCAAAGCAGTACGCGCTCCATGAGTCATTCAAAGCTTGCAGGAGCATTACAAAGTCCGACGGGCATCATAACGAATTACCAGAGCCCAGTTCCCAGAAAAGGCTGTCTTTTACGGTCACTTTTCTCGATTTCAACCTACCAGCATTCGTCCATTCTTGGCAAAGTGCAGCTGTATTTTTTCATTAAGTCATTCAACAGTTGATAGCCAATACAAAGCAATGTACTGCCATGCTTTTTTGTGACCAAGGCTACTGGCGACGTCTAAGGGCTATTCGAAGTCTCGATGATCCCTTGATTTTGCATGTCCTGCATCTATTCGGTGACCGCAGCTCGTTTAGCAAGTGGTAAGCGGCGGGAGCCTGCCGAATTTGTGATGAATTTCGTGTATTGATTCGATGCGTAGTAAAATTAATCTTTCGGCATTCATATCCGCATAACCTCCAATCAGCTGAACTCCTTGTTGGTGATATTCGTCACTTCGTCATTGAGGCATGTTCTTTACTGGGTTATCTATCTTGCTTCTGAATTCATTTTTGTGTCTTTTCTTTTTATGTCTGTCGCCCAAGAACGGTATTTCCACATTTTTCCACGTGATCAGCCGTTGTCCTAAATTCACCAAGTTGTATTTGACGATTTCTCCGAGAAATGGTGTAGATTTGTCCGAAGAACGTATCGCCCAACATTAGCAAGTCTGCAAGTTTTCACCAAGTCCATTCGCAAGATCGAGTTCGTAACTTCATTATGAATGGTGATGTTACAAAGTTTGCTGTTGATATTTCCTTCCAGACTCGGATCTAAAGAATTTGGAGACTGTAATAATAGTTCCCGGGGTCGACAATTCGAAGAGCCAATCTTCGACTAATGAGGTGGGCTTTTACTGGTTTTCCAGCTCCTCGTCGAAAGAGACACCGCGAATCTTTGTCGCCTTTTTGCTTCTATTTCCTTTGGCAATCACGCCTCTTGTGGCCTTTTCTCCACACTTCCAGCAATGTGATATCGGCTCTTTGGCACACTCACTCCTCGTGCACTTCAGAGACTCTAATGTTGGTACGAGACGTCCGCTTCACCGATTCGAAGTTCAGAGCGTAGGGTAAACGAAGTGCTCGTTGAAGTTCTTCATCACGTATTCTCTTGAAGAACGTATCTTTCGCCGTTTCATCCCGCTGTTCTGGTTCCAACATAGGGTAGAACGAAGTGAGCCAGCTGCTAGTAGGTCCCACCTAGCTTGTGTGCACGTGTTCTAAGCTGGAAACGATGAACTTCATTTAGTTCTTTATCGCCGTACCTCATATTCAAACTACTCCTCATACTAGAATCGCTGGAGTAATTGTCCACTAGAATGGTTTGAAGTTCTTCCGCCGTGGCACCTCTTAACGACACCATTAGTGTGTTCGCTCGACCAATATGGCTCCCATGACTGTGCTCTGCAACAGCCTCAAACTGCTTCTAGTAGATAGTTCAAAAAGTTTGTCCATCGAAAATGGATTGCTTTGAGTGCTTTGCTGCATGTTGAATCAGTTGGAACGGTTCCTACGGTTTTCAGTTGGAACTGTTCCTTCTTTAAGCAAAATCAACATTTATCCTTGCTTAACGAACAGCTGTTTCACTTCCACAGCTTCAGTGTCTAGCTGCTGATTGAGTTTCCAATCGCTGCTGGAACTGTTGCTTGACTTTTATTAGCTGCTGCTCACTTTTCCAGGCCTGCTATGCCAGATGTTACATCATGTCAAGGCCTTGTTGGTCTAGTTTCTGCGCTTGCTGCCCAAGTTTCTGATCCACTTTCATGGCTTGTAACTTCATATCGCTTGGCTTGTAACTTCAAAAAATGACCACCAAGTCTCCAAGTCCACCAAGTCTTGTAACCTGGGCTTCTTATATTTCCCTCGAGCATTTTCAGAATGGTGGATTGCGGTTGCATGCCTCTTGCATTGTTCCGTGGCATATAAAAGCCAAGCGGACGAGTCCAATCTCCCATCCCCTAATCAATATAATTTGAGCCCTGTGTTCGTAGCTTGGTATTAAAAGATCTTCCCTGCTTTTTCTTCGCATCGAGTGCTAAAAACCCGACACGTAGTCGATCCCATTAGATGCTTGACACTATACGCGCCATGATTCGCGATGCATATCTGCGAAGAGCAATCTGGCACCCGGTAACCAAACTGACTCATTTTTAGCATCTGGCACTTCAGTGTGGACCCTTTATGTGGTCACAGTCTTGAGAATTTATCGTCTTCATCCGAACCCGACCAGACTTGAGAATTTTGGGCACTGGCGCCATATCCAACTCGACGACGGCTCTTCTCTGTACTATTGTTTGGAGAAAGAGCATAGTTTTCACATAACCGGCTCCTTCCTTGGCTCTATGAGTCATAAGCATGCAGGAGCCGTAGACGGTTCGGAACGAGTCCTTCAATTTCGTGATGTCATTGCAGCGCACAATTTTCAGAAGGATCCTTCCTTCTGCGGTCTTTTTTAGATGCCGCACTAGCGTCCCACTTTCATTTGAGAAGACATTTTGGCAAGTCTCAAATTGAGTGTCTAAGTGATATTTCTTCGAAAATCTATAATAATAGATCAAAAGTTTTAGTTATTTTAAATTCATGTTTCCATTTGCTTTGATACGTACATTCAATGGCAAAACGTCATCTATTAAAAAACATGAGTTAATCGGACATTGAGCGTACTCGACAGGGTTGTTTTGTATTATTAATGAAGTTTATTTTATCATGTTACGAACCGCTTCCGTCTATATCCATGGATGCAGGATCATCAGCTTCAACCATTTCGCTTATATCTCCCTGCGAAGAACCTTCACTCAGAGCTCTTTTGCTTAGATGGGTGCTTCTGGTGCTTTGACGTCGTTCTCCTTTATCTTTTTATAAATAACCTACACTCACTACCTAATCTCGTGTAGTGTAGTGAATAGGACACTGTCTTCTAGTGTGTTGGGTCTCTGATTCAAATCCAGGTTCGGACGAGGAGCCGTCACCGATCTTTGAGTTTACCTAGCTCTGAACAGGTACCTGAGTTAAATTAGGGGTAAAGTGAATCGTGGAGATAGTCCATCTACACTCGTATTCACATTGATTCTAAATTTATGAGAGAAGCTCTACACCAGCTTCAACTCTTACACCCAGTAAAGTTTGTTGTTGGATTACTTTACATATCACCCACTTCCTATGGTCAGAGACTGGGATTTCCATTCTGACTCAGCTTCCCTGGATGCATTCAGGATCTGATTTAGCGACCCGTTTATTCTGGCATGGACGATCAACTATAGGGACCCCTGCAGGAGTGGCCGCTTCAATGATGTTTTCTTCTCCAAATCCAGCATGTTGTTCTTGGCTTGTTTTAGAGATATTTTTCTTAACGCTGGCGGCTTGGATCTTTATCCACTTGCTGTATTTTGTCTTTTTGCGCATCTGATGCGTCCTATAGTGTATGACCTTCTAAAATATCTTCATTTCGAATTCATAATGTTACGGCAGAAACTATCAAATTAATAATTATTCAGACAATCAGTTCTTATAGGTCATTTTTCACATTTTAATAAACAAACACTATTATTGCACTTATCGCTGCTAGATATTGAAAAGGATTCGTCAATAAATTGAAGTATGAGAGCAGCTAGTTTGACAATATTATTCAGCATTTAACCACTGTCTTTCATTTATACATTTTTGGTGCTTCCTTGTGAGGAACTGATAATATTAAGGCCTGTAAGTATTAATCATAGCAAGGTGTGACGAGCTACGTCTCGTGGTTTTTGCATTTTGAGAGCATGCTACAAGAGAGCACTACGCACAACATCTTTGGGTTTAAATCGTTAGTACGAAAAATTTGAAATGGCGACTTTGAATCTGCGTGCATTCGCAAAAGCTTCAGGACTATGAAGTAGATCATGTAACAGGAGAACAGTAGTTACAGATGTTGGTGAAACATTTCGAAAAATTCTGCGACAATCACTATTCATTAGTCGGTTCTGCGCGGGCAGAGGAGTTGGCGAAACATGAAATCCTACATGCTAACGTAGAACAAGCATACCATGACGTGTCAATAAAGTTACGTCGCATGTTGGCAGTGAACGATGCAAGTCACGTTGCGGACATGCGGTTGGATCCTGTTTCGATTCCTATTTTCGATGGTCGCCTTGAGAATTAGCCAGTGTTCAAATACATGTTCGAGACATTTGTCCATAATCGTCATACAAACTCCGACAAACAAATACAAATACATACAAATTAGGCAAGCTGCAGCAGTATGTGAAGGCGGAGAGCGTGCTTATGATCAGTAGCATATATACTGGTGGGCGGCTATGAAGAAGTATGGACGAAACTAATGAAAAGGTTCATTAATCTGAAGCAAAAGCTTCCGCGATTATTAATTAAAGGCCTACAAAAAAATATTCAACGCAAGAATTATAGGATGAAATTATCAATCTCAACCATTCAATCGACTCAAATGATAAATTTGAGATTGTCCACATGAGGCAGGCACGAAGATCAAGTAAATGGTTTGCGTTCGCTGAAGTGGGAGGAAAATTGTTTGAGCGAATGGCCAATCAGTACATTAATATCGACTTTGGGTCCCTCTATATCATGGAGACTACAATATTATGAGGTGTTACAAATGCCAGGGTTTCAACCACAGAACAAAATCTTGGCAGAATAAAAATGTATGTGCTATATGTGCCGGAAACAGTCCAAAAACGCATATTTTGAACGTGCTCTGAAATGCACTAACTGCACCCAAAAGAGACATAGCCACACTAATCACCGGCAGATAGAAATTCCAAGAATACAAAAGGATGGATGTATAAACCAACATACAATTGATTACAGTTCCTAAAAGCATTATGAATAAAACCAAAAATATTAAAAAAAAAAAAAAACTCAAGCTCACCTGAAGCGCTAGAAATACTAATGTTTGATGAACAATAAAAGAATAGTGCAGATTTTGAGTGCATATTCTAACACACGTGATTCAACCTGTTTCGAGGGCAAACCGCCTTGATTTCACCAATGCATTTAAACTTATAGGGTAGAAAGGTTTTCAGGTTTAGCACTTGCAAGAATTTCGGGATTTAGGAAAGTCAAACACTATAAAACTTTGAAAGCAGCATCTCCTGTAACATAAAGAAAATGCTCAGAGTTTGCAACACTTTTCCAGCACTGCAACTGTTACCGACAATCACAATTTGTTACCGACCCCTCCGCCTGGACGGTAATACGACCCCTTCTCCTTCTACTGAGGAAAGAGGCGATAGCCACGGGCGGAACGCTCACAGTGAGATGGGTGGATTCGGGCGCCACTCATTTATGACCCGCGCTGTCTTCAAGCCCGTCTCCGCGAAACGAGAATTCGGGCGAGCATCACTTTCACTACCCACGAAATCTACTACGAATCGATACAACAACGATTACACATAATCTTCACACTTTATTTCTGAATAAGTCACTTCGTCTACCTATCAATCGCGGCGTCGATCCCTACCGATACAAAGCTAGTCACTAGTCTACCTGTCGCAAATTATTCCTTCTAGCGGCCTCTAGCCCAACTATGAACTACAATCTAAAAAAAACTAACGTACCTTAACTACTCTCGTAATTACTCTCGGGGCTTCCCCCAATTAGTGCGTCGTCTTCGCTTTTATTCGAGGTGGTGGTTATCTGCCGTCGTCCGAGAGGCTGGCGAAATTTAAGCAGAGGCGCCGCTGGCTCGTTGTTCGCCGTAGCCAACCGTCTCCACCAAAGGATCGCTTCTGGAAGTCTCCGCTGCCGTCGTCTAATCCGACGTCGCACCTCGCATTTCAGATCGCCAACTCAATAACTTCGTTGCGCTTCTATAGTTTCTCCGTCTCCACCAAAGGTTCGATGCTATAAAACACCAATGCCGTCGTCTACTCCGACGTTACACCCCAAATTTCAGGTCGCCCAAATCAATAACTTCGTTGCGCTTCTATAATTTCTCCGTCTCCACCAAAGGTTCGATTCTGGACATCACCACTGCCGTTTTCCTGTGCCTCGCGCCGATCGCAATCCGTAGTCAGCGTGGAAAAAAATTTAGCATCAGTTTCATCAAAACTCCTTCGTCCTGTTTTTCAACTTACGTTTACCACCGCCAGTCACCGAAAGAGACCCTCTCTTCGCTTTTCATTTTCATCTAGCCTCGGTGGACCATAAATTTCCCGCTTTAGCGGAATTCATGGGAACCGTTTTCCCTTATCCTTCCATGAACTCTGCGTCTGGGGGCAATGCACTGTTGCACTTGGGCGCATCGGACGAAAAGCTTTTGAACATAATTTCGCACTCGGCAGCCCGAACGCAGCCTTCCGGATCCTTCCAGTCAGCTGGAAATATCGACGCTTCCAGCCGCTTGGCGGCGTCCCTGTCGCCGATCATCGCTTCAGTCGTCGTGGTTTGACGTTTAGTGTGTTAACTGTGTCAATTCGGTTCTTCACAAATATAACCTTAGTAAAATCTCTCCTCGTTACTATCAGTTTTAACAAACGAATCACGGAACAGCCCCCCCTTAGAAATGGGACACAGGGCACAATTATCGACGTTGGCATCATGGAAGGCCCGAAAATAAAACGTTCTCGTGGCTTCGGTTGTATTACTTGGTGGATAATGCGTACTATGATGGATAATGCGCAGAAAACTGGGCCGACCAAGGACGATGGACGTATCGTCTCACCTAAACGCGCCGCTCCCCGTCAGGACATCCACGAACCCGCCGCCGGCGCAACCGTGAAAAGCTTGACTGTTGGTGGTCGGAAAGATGAACACGACGAGGATTGTTTGGAGATGAGATTCAGGTACAGGTCGTTTAGGTTAATTGATCCTCTCGTGGCTAGTACGCTTCCGTGTCAAGATGATTGCGGTCGTGTAGCAGTATTTGACTGCAATCGTCGGGGCTTGCTGGCGTGCGGAAGGATCGTTATTTAGGCTACCTATTATTTTTATACTTTCCTATTCGTTCTTTTAATATCATTAATTTACAAATTCAATACAATAAGCCAACTCGCTGTTGTATCTATACATCGCTTTTGTTTTGTGCGCAGTCCTAACGCGTAATACAACTAAAAGTCTCCTACAACTGCCTCACGTCAAAATCAAATTACGCTTTCAATCTCGATTTTATCTGATAACTTCGACGAAAAATGTTTGGGATCACTATTCGAAAAATTTCCAGAACTTAGAAAATTTAAACAGTTGGTAACTTAATTTCTTCGTAAATGTTCGCGATATGAATACTAAATGTAAGCATTTATACGAAAATAGCAAAAATGCCTCGTACTGACAACCCTTTGCCAACATCAAAACAAAAAATATGTCACACCTGCCTCACATTGAAATCAACCTACCCTGCGAATTTCGTTTCGATCCGATGACTGCATTGGAAGTTATAGGGGTGCAAAGAAATTTAAGGTTACCATCCGCAAAAAATTTCAAAATTTCGAAATGAAAATTTTTGTTATTGATTGTCATGTCACTAGGAGACCATTACAATATGAAAATTTTACGATAAAATCGCTCAATAAAGATTTGGCAAAAAAAACAGCACCAACAATAGCTAGCAACCCTATATTCGGTTTTTGAACAAGGTTCCTGAATATTGCCTACAGTAAGTTCCATTTATCATATGAAATTCGTTTTGATTTCATGACGCACTAGAAGTTATATGGCAAAATGCTTTATTTTTCTGAGCGAATTTTCAAAATCCAAGACACCAAAATTACCATAGCTGGTAGCTCCAAACGAATTTTTCGACCAAATTCCCACCACACATGGCCTAGAGTAAGGTTCAGCTACTGTGTGAATTTCATGAAAATTCGGTCAACAAATCAGAATTCATAGGGCAAAAAGCGATATTTTTTATTTGCAATTTTTCAATATGGCACCACTGGCACAGATTTGTCACATTTCCAAATCGCTTCTATCGGACTTG
The DNA here is from genome assembly GCA_963978885.1 of Nemotelus pantherinus. NCBI lineage: Eukaryota > Metazoa > Arthropoda > Insecta > Diptera > Stratiomyidae > Nemotelus > Nemotelus pantherinus. The sequence goes on from OZ022265.1 coordinate 60,503,907, forward strand.
GTCCTACTTAATACCAATACACTATGTGAATTTCAGATGTATCTGATTATTGGGTCGTGAGTTCTCGTGAACAGAAGTTTCTGATGCTTAAAATATAGGTATATTGGAGGAGGGTTACCGTTCTTGTGCGATGTGAAATTTCAAAAGTTTTCCTTTGGTTGCGTAAACAAAGGATAAGATTTTTATATGAGTGCATACGACGAAAATTTTTCAGGAGAGTCGATGGTTTGAAGGTTTTCATTTTCAATGCCTGCCGTAGCTGCAGGGTTGCTAGCACGTGGCTAAAACTTAGTAAAATCAATATGTATTTTAAGTTTCATGCTGATCTGGTAATCTGCTCAAAAGTTATCACAATTCAAAAATTTTCAAAATTTCCCAATCTCATTTTAGGCGCCTAGCGCACACATAGGGTTAGAAATTTCAAAAATATTATCATATTCACATTTAAAACACGTTCAAAATTCATTCCATATACTTTATTTTTATATTTAATATATCACTAAACTGGCCGCCTGTTCCAAGGATTCATTTAGTGAGACCTGGCACTATTCTGCATTTACGCCAATGTATCCTGAAAATTTCAGTTCAATCGGATGGCGCGTTCTTGAGAGTTTTTCACTGGAATTTTTTGATTATATATATATATATATATATATATATATACATAAACATATATATATATATATATATATATATAGATATATAAATTATATATATATATATATATATATATATATATATATATATATATATATATATATATATATACATATGTATATATGTATATATATACATATATATATATATATATATACATATATTTATATATATATATATATATATATATACATATATATATATATATATATATATATATATATATCCATATATATATATATATATATATATATATATATATATATATATATATATATATATGTATATATATCTATATATATATATATATATATATATATATATCCATATATATATATATATATATATATATATATATATATATATATATATATATATATATATATATATATATATATATATATATATATATGTATATATATCTATATATATATATATATATATATATATATATATATATATACATAGATTATATATATCTATATATATATATATATATACATATATATATATATATATATATATATATATATATATATATATATATATATATACATAGATTATATATATCTATATATATATATATATATATATATATATATATATATATATATATATATATATATACATATATACATATATATATATATATATATATATATATATATATATATATATATATATATATATATAAATATATATATATACATATATATATATATATATATATATATATATATATATATATATATATATATAAATATATATATATATATATATATATATATATATATATATATATATATATATATATATAAATATATATATATATATATATATATATATATATATATATATATATATGTCGATTATGTGGAGGAGTTTGAGGTTGCCGTTTTGAATGTTCAGTATCACTAGCTGAGAGTTAGAGTAGTCCATGATTCACACATCGGCCTTTGCAGCGATGATGAGAAATCTGAAAAATTGAATTCCGAATACCACTTTTATCGATATTTTTATCTTATGGAGTGATAACCAGTGTTGGTTTGCCTTCTTTGACCGTTTCTTGCCGGTACCTAAGGTAATAGTTTAGAGCCTTTACGTTTTTGAGTTTTCACAAAAAATGTTTGGCCTATTACAAAGTCTTTAAAGGGCTCCCGGCTTTTGCAGCGGGCTTGCAGATCTTTCTCTTGTCTATTTTCAACTGTTCGAAACTATCCTTGCGTAACTGTTCCGGGCTTGTGGATACGATTTGACCGTAGAGTAGCTCTATTGATTTTTACCTAGTAAAAGAATGAATGGTCGTTCGATTAGTTCGTTAAATGTGCTGTGAGTACCATCTCTTCTTATACATCTCATTATTTCCGTCAACTTCGAGTGGAATCTCTCCACGTGACCATTAACTTCACTTTTGTGCGCAAGTGTTCTATACAGGGAAATATTTAACTGGTCTGCCGTCATATATAAATGTTTTGGAAGCAGAGTTTAGTGATTTTTGACCGTCTGTCACGACGAATTTCGGAACGTCATAAAAAAGAAGTTCTCTCGAGGGTTGGTGCACATCCTCGATTGAATTAGATTTAAAAGCTCTTACCTGAGCGAACTTGTCGACCGCAGTGAGGATTAAGTGATTCTCCGTAGAGCAAATATCGATGTGCACGATGTAGCCTGGATGCTAGCACATTGGTGTCGCTTTCTGAAATGGGTGGTTCGGATGGCGGTCGTATTTATTTTCTTTGCACACTTTATCCTGTGTAACAATTTGTTTCACTTTCGCGCTCATTTTGGGAAAGTAGTAATGTTGCCAAATTTGGAGTTTATTTTCTTTAGAATTTTGATGCGCTCTTGTAGGGGTTGAGTATAATCTCCTCTTGTGCGATTTCGTCTCGAACATTCTCAACTTCAACCTGTGTGAATATATTTTTATGGTTCCGAAAGTAAAGAGAATAGATTTCCTGAATGATACACATTGTGGATTCTGTGGCCATTATTATTTTAACTCGTAGTACTTTTCAATAAAACAAAAAATTATTTCACTTCTAAACTATTTTATTTTCTTTTATAAAAACACGAACAGGCGTCTAACAGTATACGTTCTACAGTGGCTCACAGTTTATTTGATACAGTGACTATTTTAAAATTCAAACCACTGTAACTGTGAAACAAGGAACCTTGTCCAAAAAATTTAAACGTATTTGACTAGATGCATGTTCAATGAATACAATGCAAACAAAAAAGTTTGCAGGAATATTCCTCGGCGTCACGCAAAAGAGAATTACCACTGGCGCAGACAAATTGCAGCTCACAGCTTATTTGATACAGGCACTTCAATGCGAATAAAATTTTATTTGACGCGCCGTTAATCTGTGTAGTTTTTGTTTCTTGAATTTTTGACTGTGTTTAGACATTGGTTTGGGTAATTTTTAGCAAGGTCTTGCAAACTGAAGTGCCAAAATTGAGTAGTTGTTGTAAAATGGGTGGTCGCACCACAATTGAACAGTGCGAATTGGTATTAAACCACTTTAAAAAAGGACAAAGTGTTCGGCAAATTGCTGAAAGTATGAATGCCGGCAGTCACTAGATATGAAAGTTATCAAAAATCGGTGGCCTTTGTTGGATAATAACATTAGAAAACACAAGACTTCTAATAAACATGACCTGAAGAAAGCAGTGCTAAAGGAATAGCAAAAAATTACTCCTGACATCACAAAAAAGCTTGTTGACTCAATGCCCACTAGGCTCCAGGCTCTGCTTAAGGCTAAGGGCTATCATACAAAGTATTAAAATTAACTGGAAACCTTATAATTCACAACAATTTTAATGTTTAATCGAACTGTATCAAATAAGCTGTGATATGAATTTTTTTTATTACTTTTGGTTTTTTTTGTTTTTTAAGATGTAAAACAGCAACTTTGTAACAAATATAAACTTGTTTAATAGACAACAAACATTTTTCTTCAAAATGGCATTCATATTTTTTTGATATTGTTATTATGTTCTGAATTATTGCTACTTAAATTTTTAAAGAAGCACTTTATCAAATAAGCTGTGAGCCACTGTATCTTCAACTAAACTCAGAAAAAATAAAGCCATCTGTGCATCGCACAGCATGTAGCTGTATAAACATTTTTGGAAGACTTAAAAGTTTTCCATAAAAAATAAAAACCAACAAACACGGCTGTTTTGTTTAACATAAATTATAATATATTCTAATGACAATTAAAAATAATATTTTTTTTTTACAAAACTTAGCCTGCTTGTATATTTAATTTTGATGTGATTGTTGTTGAGTGTAAAGTGTTTGTGAATTGTGTGTGTAATTGTGGATTGTGTATTATATGTGTCTCCACACTACTCCCCCCAGGTGACAGGATAACGCTGAGATCGAGGAGGCAGAATATAATGGTATTTTAGCCTTGACGACTGCCTGTACAGGCACATGCCGATATGGTTGATGGCCAGCTCTAATTATTACCGTGCTCTCAAGGCTGAGGCAGTCGTCAGCAGCGCTGCTAAATAGTATCATTAAGCAGCTGGCGGACACTCAGGCAGAACTAAAGAAATAAAGAGCTCACAGACAGAATTTTAAACACGACCGATAATTCGGAAAAGACTAAACTGAAACGAAAACTTACAACATCACCGACACTTTCAACTGAAATGGACAAAAAGAAGACAAAAACCAAAAGTATTATACAAACTCCAGCGTCATCAGCGGCGGAAGACACGGACGATGATAATAATAGCTTGTGGATATGGAGGTTCAGGATGCTCTCCCATCAGCCAGCGAATTGCGGGCTGAGGCGGTATACCCGGCACTTCCATCTCCAAAACCTGTCAAGGCAATGAAACCGCTGACGGCACAGAACACAGCCACGACCTCACAAAAAAATCAAAACAATAGACAAAACAGACAAATAACCCTGAACAGAGGAAGACGACAGTACCTGTGATCATACAAGAACCAAACAAGTGGATGCAAATTATTAGGTCACTGAAAAACGTAAAAATAAATTATGAATCTGCTAAGCGTGTATTTTTAGGTATCCAAGTGATTCCCTCTACACCGCTAGGCCACCAAAAACTGACGAAGTTCCTCACAGGTGAGAAAGTGCAGTACCGTACGTACTTTCTCCCGAAGGAAAAGAATTTGAACGTGGTGATTAGAGGTCTTCATGGCCTCACACCAGAGGAAATCGGGGAGGATCTTCAGACACAGGGCTTGCACCCGCTAGAGGTCTTCTTCCTCAAATTTAGGATTGGGACCTCAAAGCTGGTCCAGATCCTTCTCCCGAGGGCGGAAATTAATATTTATAGCATCAAAGCAGTATGAAACCTCATCTGCAAAGTTGAAGCTCAGCGACCAAGGGGAGGGCAATCGCAGTGCCACATTTGTCAGCAGTTTGGCCACGCGGCCAATAGTTGCCACGCACAGGTGAAATGTGTGCCAAGTGTGTGAACTGTGGAGGTGACCATCCGGCCAGCTATGGGGGATATCCTAGGAATCCCAAGAACCTGAGGAAGACGTTTGCACAGATGGCAAAAGCGAACCTCTCATCCACATTACCCCTATCCACAACCCAGCCCCTCAAACCTAAAATTAACAAGCCTGCAGTGCAGTAGACCCTTCCCAACGTCCCACAGTCGGCTATGATGGCTCAAATGTTTTGCAATATGCAAGAGCAGTTTCAAGCCATGATGAAGGATATGATGGAGAAAATGGTGCAGGGAATGCTTGCGACATTCCCAGGTCCAAAATCTAACAAAAAACATTAATGTCATTCCCCAACTATATGACCATTCTCACCAGGAAAGCAAATTGCATCATCAGCAAGACTGGAGAGCTGAGGCAATTTCTATATGATAATAGAGTTGTCATCATGCTCATCCAGGAAACTTTTCTAAAACCAGCTTATCGCCTCCACATCTCTAACTAAAATCTATATCGTAATGATAGATTGACAGGTAGAGGTGGAGGCACTGCAATCCTGGTGAGAAGGGGCATAAACCACCTTCAAATTCCCATCCTCCAACATACAGAAGCGACTGCCTTCAAAGTGCACACGGGTTCCTTTGAATTCGTGATGACTTCTGTGTATATCCCTCCTAGAAACACCAACTTTGGCCCGGACTTAAACAAACTTTTCGAAGGCGAAAGTCCTGTCTTTGTGGCAGGAGACTTAAACGCTTATCGCCACCACTGGGGAGACTTGAGAAGCAATCAATCTGGAATCGAGCTACAAAGGTTCGTCACGGATAACTGCATAAGCCTGCATCTCCCCGACGAACCCACACACTTTGGTACAGTTCATAGTCATGTCCTAGATATAGGACTCTCGCAAAATTTCCACCATAACTTGCGACTGACTGTCCTCGATGAACTGTCATCTGACCACAAGCCGGTACTCTTCATCATAGAAGATGTGTACACTGACGAGCCTCTTCAAATGATGAAGAGAACAAATTGGAACGCTTTCCGTGACGCAATGGAGAACGAATATTTCGAAGAAACATTCGAAACCATTAGCACACTGACTGAAAAAAAATAAAGCAGGCAAAAGAGGACACCAAGATTCCAACTCCGACAAAAGAGCATAACCCTTACGAGCTCCCAAGAGACATAAAAGATCTCATAAAGAGGAGGAATAGAACTCGAAGAAGAGCTAGGCGTACGAGTGACCCTAACATACGAACGGAAGCAAATCGGCTCATAAATACCATCAATTGTCAGATCGCGTTGTTCCGCAAAGATAGATGGGGTAACTTTTTGCATAGCATGGAATCTGGTGATAACTACTGGTTCATGACTAAATATTTTCGGCACAAAAACAAAATAGCGGTGCCCCCAACCAATGGGCCAAATGGACTGAAATTTGACGGCAATGTAGTGATGGGTAGCACCTGTGCGTGCTAAGCACAGTGTGCTAGCACACTTCGGTGTGCTGTGCGAGGATGACACTTTATAAATTTGTCGGCAGCACGCGTACTGACAGCACACTTGTACTGGCGACACACTTGTACTGGGCAGCACGCGTACTTGCAGGCACACTCCACACTGATGTGCTTGGGAATGAATGCTGTGGGTTAAGCCCATTAATATGATATATTTCGGTAACAAGGCGTTGTTTGCATTGCAGAATGTGTACACATTTTGTGGTTTCGAACGCATTAGCTATTGAATGCATTAGCTGATGAATGAGATAATTAGGGAACGAAACAGACAGATAAGATTTGTTATTCGTATATTTTCTGGGTGAAAGTTTTAACTTTGAGTACACTACCCATGATTTGTGTTTTTCTAAATGCTGCGGACGTCTTCAAACGGGATGAAAGTTTAAACACAGATACAAATCCGTTTATTTGCAATTTTAGTGCTACTTTCAGTTTTTCCAGACGGTTTTCCCGCGTATTTAATTTTGCCGTATTTTCGAAACTAGGCCACTTTTTCCCAGTCTTGTATGGAAATTTCACCCGAAACAACTCAGAAGGATCCCCAAGTTTTTGGGAAAATTGGACGGTTTTGCCCAATTTCACCAATCAAAAATTTTTTTCCTCCTTAAAATATCACTATAGTACTCCCCGACCACTTTCAATCATCGAAAGGGCTGTAAAAGCAGTTTTTGCCAAACTATGGCCAAAAAAATCCCTTACTCCCTTACAAAACCGAAATGTTTGTATCACAGAAATAGATTTTGGCCCGTTATGTCCCAAACCACTCTAACCCAAAATTGGCCGATTTCAGCTACTTTTGCCCTACATACTTTTTGGATATTTGCATAAAATACTTGCAAGTACGAAAATACTCGATACTTGATATGCTTTCAAACTGCACTATCTAGACGCAGATTTTATTTTAACATACTTGAATATAATATTTGATCATATAATATTTGATCAGACTTAATGGTTTTAGCAACACTATCAGCCATTTATGCATGATAAATGCTAGCCATACAAATTCCCACGCATATCTGATCATTACATTCCATATGTATGCACATGGAAAAAAAATCTACTGAGTCGTATATCCAATACATTCAAATCTATTTTTCACAAGTGGTTCTACACGCGTACTTTGTATACTGGTGTGCTTAGTTTACTTGGTGTGCTTAGTTTACTTGGAGTGCTTAGTGTGCTTAGTTTACTTGGTGTGCTTAGTTTACTTGGTGTGCTTAGTGTGCTAAGTGTGCTGGGAGCACAGTGCCGCACAGCAAAGTGTGCTGGTTTTGCCCATCACTAGCAATGGCAAGGCGGAGGCCTTCGCTGAGGTCCTAGAGCTTCAATCTCAGGAAAACCGCTCCTCCGAGGATGATATTGACGAGGAAGAGGAGGTTTGTGAGTCTGTAGACCAAATCCTTGCCTCTGAGCCAACAGAAGATTATCAAATCAGACCAACAAACTTCGAAGAGGTCAAACAACTCATTAGCGAACTTAAGAAGCGGAAATAACCTGGACCTGATTCAATAGGGAACTTATGGCTGGCACAACTCCCTGACAATACATTGACAACAGTTACTGACATAATGAACACTATCTTTCGAACGAAGAGCTTCTCTGAGGTCTGGAAATAAGCGATTATAGCGCTGTGTATGTATGAAGTAAAACGTTCTATTATGTTCAAAAAGCTCAGGTTCTATTTACAGAATAATGAGGCAGCAGTTGACAAGTATGAATATGAAAAGAACGCTTGCGAAACGAGCTTTAGCGTGTATTCAAAATGAAGGTGGCCATTTTGAACATTTACTGTAGCTCAAAAATTTCGAAATAAAGCATAAAAACCTTTAATAAATTCTTTCAGTTCAAGCAAAGAGTATAGATCGAAAACGAGGGCCACTTCATGGCATATTCAGTTTTTAAGCGATATGTATTTTCGCTTACTACTTGCAAAATGGTTAAACCTAAGTCATAAACATGTATGCAACTTTTGTAGCCAATTATATGACCTATAAAAATATAAAATTTAAATGGCATATTGTAATGAGGTTTTTTGAGAAAAATGACATTGAACACCGAATTTTCGGGGTAGAAGTGCCAAAATTTTGTGTTTTAAGTAAATATCTCAAAATCAGTAACAGTTATAATTTAGAACGTTACATCAAATTAAAGGTAATTTGATTCCATAAAAAAAATAAGCCATAAAACTATGCATTATGATTATTAGTTTTCAAGATATAACGATTTAAGTGATTCAGGGTACAGGTCCGAAAAACTTTTCTTGACCACCCTCTAACTCCGCAGATTTTGCCGGACCACCCTGTAGAACTATTTTCTGCTCAAAATATATCAAGGAATGCCTCCTTACAAAAGTATCCACCGAGTACCAAACACCCTGTATATATATGTATGTATATTGATATAGATATATATATATATATATATATATATATATATATATATATATATATATATATATATATATATATATATATATATATATATATATATATATATATATATATATATATATATATATATAAATATATATATATATATATATATATATATATATATATATATATATATATATATATATATATATATATATATATATATATATATATATATATATATATATATATATATATATATATATATATATATATATATATATATAGTGGTGCCTCGCATAACGAACGCCTCGCACAGCGAACGCTGCACACAACGAACTTCCTTTTCGTTCATTTCACGATTCATACAACGAACTTCGCTTCACACAACGAAGTCGCCAACTTCACACGATCACTGCCGATTTATTGCATGCATCCGCGCAGGCAGTCGTTAGTCACTGAGCAGTACGCTTAACTTACGCACGTGTCGCAGCAATCGTTCATCATTACAACGAAGTCGCCCACTTCACACGATCACTGCCGATTTATTGCATGCATCCGCGCAGGCAGTCGTTAGTCACTGAGCAGTACGCTTAACTTACGCACGTGTCGCAGCAATCGTTCATCATTACAACGAAGTCGCCCACTTCACACGATCACTGCCGATTTATTGCATGCATCCGCGCAGGCAGTCGTTAGTCACTGAGCAGTACGCTTAACTTACGCACGTATCGCAGCAATCGTTCTTCATTACGAATTAAATCGCACACGTATCACGGCAGTCGTCCTTTTAAGATAAACTCAACATTTTTTTTATATGATGGGTTCTAAAAAAAGCAGGAAGGTGATTTCTCTTGAAATGAAACAGGAAATAATTAGAAGGAGTGAATGTGGGGTAAAACAGTGTGACCTCGTCAAAGAGTTTGGCCTCAACAAGACCACCATTTTCACCATTTTGACAAACAAGGATGCAATAAAATCAGCCAAAGTAGCCAAAGGAGTATCAAAACTATTTAATGAAAAACATAGATCTTCAATCCACGAGGAAATGGAGAGGCTATTAGCGATTTGGATCAAGGACAGGCAGGTGAAAGGTGACGTAACAACCCAAGATATTATCTGTCCATTGGAAGTCCAATCAAAAAGCCTGGGTGACCCAAGTTATCTTCAACGAATGGATTCTGGAAACCTTTGCTCCTGCCGTGAAGAAATTCTTGTTGGAAAAAGAACTGCCGCTCAAAGCCCTTCTGATACTTGACAATGCCCCTTCTCACCCAAAAGACCTAGAAGAAATATTGCAGGAAAATTATCCTTTTATCAAGGTGCAGTATTTGCCACCAAACACCACATCCATTCTCCAGCCAATGGATCAGCAAGTTATTGCGAACTTTAAAAAACTCTACACTAGAGCCCTCTTTAATAAGGTGTTTGAAGAATGCGAGTTTGGTGGAGACAATATGACTATCCGAATGTTTTGGAAGGAGAAATTTGATATCCTTTTGGCAATACGACTTATACAGAAGGCCTGGGAAGAAGTGTCACAAAGGACCCTCATTTCTGCTTGGAAGATGCTTGTGCCTTCGTGGATTCAGGAAGAAGCAGTAGTTGATGACACAGAAGTGGTGAAGGACATCATCACAGTGGCCCAAAGGTTGGAATTAGAGGTAGAGGAAGAGGATGTAGAGGAGCTTATTGAGGAACACAAAGAAGAGCTGACAACTGAAGAGCTCCAAACACTTCTGGCCCAACAACAGGACAATGCTCAAAGGGAAGCGTCATCTGATAACGAGGAGCAACAATCAAACAATCAACCAATTCCAACTGCTGACATCAATAACATCCTGGTCAAATGGAAAGCAGTTCAGGAGTTTACCAATGCCCACTATCCGGATTCCGCTGAAGCAAACAGGATCAACGACCTGTACTCCGATACTCTTGTCCGTTATTTCCGGCAGATGTTGAAGAAAAGAGAGAAACAAACGACTTTGGACAGATTTTTCACTGCACCATCGGCCAAAAAGCGGAAAATGGATGAAGATGTGCAAGATTCGATTATTTCTTAAAATTAAAAAATGTGTGTTTTTTTCATTATGTTTTTAGATGTATCTAAATAAAAATAATAACAAAAAATTTATCTTTTTTTTATGTCATCTTACCATATTTTATGCCACAGAACGAATTATTTTTTTAACATGTATTGTTATGGGAAAACGCGTTTCACATAACGAACTTTTCGCATAACGAACTTGCTCCTGGAACGAATTAAGTTCGTTGTGTGAGGCACCACTGTATATATATATATATATATATATATATATATATATATATATATATATATATATATATACATATATATATATATATATATATATATATATATATATATATATATATATATATATATATATATATATATATATATATATATATATATATATATATATATATATATGCATACGACTTTTTGCTGTTCCACTTTTTATCAATGCCCCCATTTTCGAAAATTAGTGCCCACTTTGATTTGGTTGATTGCGTTAATCCTTCTAAAGAACATTTTTATCTGACTTCAGAGATAGGCTCAATGTCATCTCTACTAGTTAGTACTCTGAGTGTTTGAGTTCCATGCAGATACACAAGCACTAACGCATTTGTGTATGTCTGAATGGAGACGCATTCGCGTCTGCGTGGTCAGCACTTATGGCCTACATAAGATCGCCAGACGGCGATCATGGCCATTTTACGAATACAATCCTCCACTAAGCCGTATCATGGCCATACGAATACAACCCTCCACTAAGCCGTATTAGTGAATTAGTTACTTGTGTAAATAAAAGTTTTGTTTCTAGTAATAAAGTGTTTAACTTGCCACCAAGGACCATAATTGGCGATCCTGCCTAAAAACGACGACGAATATCTTCCGAGCCGACGAAAGATCTCGATCCACGCTTTCTCGAGCGGGTAAGCAGCCGACGAAGGGACAATATCGATGACAGGACCTCCCACGAATGGGCAACACCGAGTCGAAGCCACTTCAGGGAGACGTCACGAACACACTCATCGTTAATTCGGCATTGACGATCGAAAGATAGCGGCTTGAATATTTGCTAATCTGCATACTACTCATCAACATCGCGTTTTTGGTGTGCATATTGTACAGGGACCACGTCCGAGGCGTGAAAAGGCGCGCTCAAACAACAGCCAGCCCATTGGTATAAGCACCACGATGAGATGATTTAATAGGAGTTATATTGTTTCTTTTGGTATGGTTACTTTACCACAATGCAGGCTTGGCGAATTTTGCCGCCACTTTGCTAGCATGGGACAAGTATACCATAGAATTTTAAATTAAAAAGCAGAAGTATTTGTTGCTTACCAGAAACAGACTGTCTTTATTCAATTTCAAATCTCCTATATACAGGTAGACATTTTGTAGAATGGGTGAGTATATGGATTGATTTCAAATTCAAAAAATACGAATTTACTAATTACTTCAATACGGCTTCGCGTTTTGACCTCTTAGGGGGGTTGTCGCTGCTTTTAACAAGTATAACTGATGGCTGACATTGCCAATTTGACGTTTGTCATCTGTTGTACACAACAACGACGACGGACAACGAACCGCCGAGGAAAGATCCAACAAAGGACGAGTCTGCGAGCACTGCCCACGACGCTGACCAGCCGGCAGACATTCCAAAACCAAAAGTCAGCTGCATAGCTCTTCGAGTTCCGCCTTTCTAGGAGAAAAACGTGGAACTTTCGTTCGAGCAAGACGAGGCCTACTTCGCATCAAGCCGCATCACTAGCAACAACCAAATTTCAAAACATCGTTGCCAGCCTCGAAATCCGCATCATCCGACAAGTGAGAAGCGCCGTAACCAGCCCGCCGGCCGAAGGCGAGTACGACCAATTCAAGCAAGAGCTAATCACTGCCTTCACGGAATCGGCACCGCAACGGATTCAAAAGATCTTGCCGGAAGTAGAGCTTGGCGACTAGCGACTTTCAAAGCTGCTCAACCAAATGCGAGCAATTGCGGGGACGTGCATCAACGAAACGATGCTGAAACAGATGTGGCTCAATCGACTAGACATCACCCTCAGGAGCATTCTCTCCGCAAACGATGCCATACTTTCGGACGTAGTCACGATCGCAGACTGAGTCCACGAAGTGACAAGAGGATCCAGGCCGTACACCATCGCTACTGTCACCGAGCAAGTTGCACCTGAAGCCTTCCCACCAGCACTGAGGATTAATTCTGAGCTAAGCAAGCTCACGGGAGAAGTGTTTAGACTGGGGAAACGCATTGACGAGTTGCAGCGACGGCAAGCCCCGCACAACTGGTCATGTTCGTGCCACGACTCTGGGCACACGAGCCGACGAACACCACCCAGGTCATCGCAACGAGTGAGAACCCCATCAAGAACGCGTACTTCGACCAAGGAGAACACCAGACTTTGTTGGTACCGCGAGCACTACGGCCCAGGCGCCAAGAACTGCAGGACACCATGCACTCTTGGCACGCAGCAAAAAAATTTATATCGTCCTCTCCACAAGTGAAGCCAAAGGCGCGCACCATACAGCGCCTCAACATCCGCGACGGCAGAATATCAAGCGCATTCTTAATCGACACTGGCGCCGATATTTCCGTTATATCCCCAACCATCCGAGACCGCTACAGCCCCGATCTTGGCACGCAGCTACCAGCAGCCAACGGCTTAGCTATACGATCGTTTGGGAAACGGAAATTAACTCTCGATCTTGGACTGCCGAAGACGATCACTTGGAGATTGGTCATCGCAGATGTCAGCTCACCGATCATCGGAGCCGACTCGCTTGAGTACTACGGACTGCTCGTAGACGTTAGAGGACGTAAAATCATCGAACGAACGACTAATTTCTCAGCCGTAGCGAAAGCCCTGAATAAGGACCAGCCATTGAGAATCAACACCGAACACGCCGCCCTACTGAACCAACACCAGAATATAACAGTGGCTGCTCCACGTCGTAAATTGGCAATTGGATGGCAAGACGACGCACCACATCGATACCAAAGGTCCTACAGTTTGCGCCAAGGTACGACGACTACCACCTGACAAACTCGTGGCTGCCAAAGCTGAGTTCGACTACTTGTTACTACTGGGAATCTGTGGATCATCCAAAAGCCTTTGGAGCAGTGCTTTACACATGGTACTACCGTGCGCTCAACACTTGTATCGTCCCATACCGATATCCTATTGAGTTTCTCCAGGATTGCATGGCATGACAATCTTCTCTGTCATCGATCTCCAACGAGCATTCTACCACATTCCAATCGAACCCGCTGACATTCCGAAAACAGCCATCATTACACCATTCGGCCTGTACGAGTTCGTGTACATGACGTTTGGATTATGTAACGCCGGACAAACCTTCCAGAGGTTTATGCACGAGGTACTACGGCCACTCGACCATGTATTCGTCTATATTGACGACATTCTGGTCTTTTCACCGGAGGAACGAACACATAGCACCTCGCAGAAGTACGCCCTCACAATTAACACAGACAAATGTCAGTTCGGACAATCCGAAGTATGCTTTTTGGGACACACGATATCATCGCACGAATTGAAACCTCTTCCACAGATGTCCGCGACATCCGCGATGGAAGATGCAAGAGTTAACTGGTTCGAACGCACCGCTAAATTGCATTGTCACGAACAACAAGGTTCGACCACACACACCACATCAATTCACGAAAACGATCATGCACATGATCCATGGCCTAGCGCATCCGGGTATCCGCGCAACGAGGAGACTCATCACCGACTGTTTTTTTCTGGCCAGCCATGAACGTTGACACAAACAACTTCATCCGAAGTTGTGTCGCCTGCCAACGAAACAAAGTCGGACGCCACGTGAAGTCCACACTTCAATGCTACACGCTTCCAGATGCCAGGTTCGAGCACATCAACGTCGATGGCCTGAAGCTGTCCCACTCCAGAACATCACCGCTCAGTAGCCGAGGTGCTAGTCAATGCATGGATTAGCCGCTTCGGAGTGCCACGGATCACTACCGATCTGGCACGCCAGTTCGAGAGCCAAGTTGCTGAGCTGACACGGATTGGGGGGATAAATCACCTGCGAACACCATACCATCCTGTTGCCAACGGCACCATCGAGCGATGGCACCGAACAGTCAAAGCCGCCATCCGCTGCCATGACACGCTTGAGTGGACGAAAGCTTTCCCACTCGTCCTATTAGGCTTGCACACTGCATTGAAGGAAGACATCGATACCACGTCCGCTGACATGGTATACGGCACCAGCTTACGGCTTCCCTGAGAACTCTTCGCCTTATCACCACCAGGCACGAACGACATCGACTTCCTGCGGGACCTAAGGTCACACATGGCGAAATTGCGACCACAAGACACAGCGCACCATGCACGCGCCTCAACCTTCGTACAAAAAATGTATGCACCAGCACTCACGTCTTTGTTTCGAAACGACAAGCTGAAACCATCACTAACGCCGCCTTACGACGGTCCGTTCCCTCTCCTAAACATGAAGGACAAATATTTCAAGGTAGACATCAATGGACGCCCAGCCTCCATCTCGATTGACAGACTGAAGCCCGCATTCTTACTGTCGGAAACACTTACCACAACGAGGACACATCGCAACGATTCCACGACACACACAACCACCCGCACAGGACGCAGAGTTTGGCCACCCGTACGCTTCAACATAGAGTCCAACCGCTGCGAGGGGAGTACTGTGGCGGCAATGTGTCGCAACATTGTCATCAGCGGATCATAAACTTGAACCACCGCGCGTGCCTAAGTGCGAGCGTGGCATTCATTCAGTCGCGATAGCTATGCACGTAATCGGATACGCATGGCTATCGTTTCGTTTAGAATGCCATGATCTATCACCAAGCAGACGCTCATGTTTATGTTTCCCGCTCGAGATCTGTACAGACGCACAAGTGCTGACGAGGCATTTTGTGTTTATGTTTCCACGCTCGAGCTCTGTATAGACACAAAAGTCCTGACGAGGCATTTTTATATACATACTAACTGTCGCTGCATACTAACTTCTGAGATTTCTTGCGGCGAAATTTATACTCATGAGGTGAATTTGCATGTGTCTAGGCTATTCTGGATTTGTGTCTTGAAGGTTCTTGATCTGGCTTCTAGAAGGCTGTTGCGAATTTTCGTTGCCATATGAGATCTGATTGTGTCTTGGCTTCCGGAATGTTCTGAATTTGCTTCTTGAGGGCTCTAGGCTCCGTTTTATCATTCGTTTTTTCTAAGATTGTTTTCGTTTTTTCAAATCAATGTATGAGATAGATATTTATCGGCGTTTCTAGCTATTCCTACACGGTTAGAAATCTTGGTGTATTTTCTATACTTTCCAATTTATAGAATTATTTATGCGATTCTCAATATAAACTCCAATATATTCCAATGTATAAAGGTTCATTATAGGAAATAGTATAAACTTTATTCGAAATTCAGATCCATAATTCAATCTCAGAAAAGTGGTTTAAAATGTATCTTATACGTATAACTTTTTATCATAAGTTCGTATAAAATGTTATCCTTTAGAAAATTATAAACATATCTATCTACAAGAAATATCAAACTTATTTGATGCAGTATTCAACTTATAAGAAATTGGGATAAATTTTATCCGAGCGTTGAGTTAATGGCATGTGTTTGTCTGTGGTTTCTTTTTCATTATGACGCATAATTTCTCAGTTGCTGTTAGAGTTTCATGCTGTGAAGTGTTGTCCGTGATGAAAATGAATATGAATTCCGATGTTTTTGTTCAAATCGTTTGTGAGTCTTACAAGAAAATAGTGCGTATATTGGCTGCAGATTGGAAATTAAAATACACCGATTTTGTAAATGAATGTAAGTATATTTCCAGCTAAAGTATTTCGCAATTGGCTGCAATACTGTCCTAAAGTGTTTAATTGACCCAAACTTCTGCAATTATTTTGGTAAAAGTTTAAGGGTTTGAATAAATAGATAGAGGCACATGTATTATACCACACTTCTGTGTATATTTATTTACTGGTCAGGTTTATAGGCTTTTCAATTAGAGGAGAGCGAAGTTGAATGCTTCACGACATCCATTGACATCCCGATTGAGCCGGAGGTGTTTCTAGACTTTGTCGAGCAGGTTGTTACCCATCCAAGCTTTCATTTAAAAGTAAAACTTAATAATAGTTCCAGCGATTTAACTGCCACACACGGAATTCCTCGAAGATGTAATGTCGTGATTGGACCCAGTTTATATATTACTCCTGATGTAAGTGTAAAACCAAAATTTTCATATAGAAACTCTGATATAAATACTACTTTTTATTGTAATTTATAATCTTGAAATCTGTATATATCATGTAAACTTCGTATTTTAAGTTTATAGCTAGCTATATGTTTTTGTGTCTGGTTTTTTTCAATAGTCACTTAGACTTTCTACCACCAGGTTAAGAAATGGCAGCTTTATGACTGCATTTCTTCTCGAAAAGACGGAAAACAATATTTGTTAACAAAGAATATGTTTTAGTTTTCTTTGAACATATATGTTTGGTTTTCAATAAAACAAAATGATAAATAAACATATTACAGCAATAATAAGTTTTTTTTATTTAATGCTTTAAAATAGCGGAGATCGAATAAATGCTGGTTGTGTTGGGTGTAATCTAGCCCTATAACCCATGGAACTAGGCCACTTTCTATACTCAAATAAGATATATTGAATACGACCTCCAATATTTACATGTATCAGAATATCTTCTAAATTTTATCCGGTTATCATATACATGCATAAAACTATCTCCGTATAAAAGGTATACCAAAATCATGTAAAATAATTTTATATTATTTTCTTATTGGTTTTATATGGATTCTTATTAAGCAAACTTATCCGCTCCTATAGTATACAACTCATAAGAATTTTAGGAAGGATTCATATGAATGCTAAATCGTATACATTTTATACCAAAATTTCTAACCGTGTAGCGCTGGTACAACGAAATATGTTTTGTTTAGCGTACATGCAACAATATTTTTTAAAAACCTAAAAGTGACTTATTAGCCTTAATTTTTACCTATACATTTATTTCGTTTGGGAGATCCTTGTAATAGACACTTTTCAATGGATATATAAAAATTTAATATTTGCAAAGTAGACGGTTAACCTGTTAGTCTGTTTTTAGGTTCGATGACAGGCTCTTTGCTTGGTAATGAATCTAAATTCGACAGATTTACTCTCAGGGATGGGATAAGCCAAGATGCCTTTAATGTTTTTCGGTACGCCAAGATGCCTCAAATGTTTTTCAACTGGTTAAAATATAACTGACTAACTTGGTCTTTTGAATAATTTACCCAAATTTGAATCAAACATTTTATTTTATTAATATTTTTACAAAAATTTTCAGAATCATTTACAAGAAAATTTAACTCCTTAGCTTTTCATAACCGC
Source organism: Nemotelus pantherinus (assembly GCA_963978885.1). Taxonomy (NCBI): domain Eukaryota; kingdom Metazoa; phylum Arthropoda; class Insecta; order Diptera; family Stratiomyidae; genus Nemotelus; species Nemotelus pantherinus. Next base: position 60,522,363 of record OZ022265.1, read on the forward strand.
GTTTGGTACAAATGTATATACTAATGAAACTATAAACCATTAGATGCATAGAAGGATCCATTTGATATCAAGGGTTTATATTAATGTCAGTCATTTGTAGCTCACACTTACTCATTTAAATTATTTTTCGAAAGTATCAGCAACGAGCACAAATGGCTGAAACCATATCAGGGTCAGTTAAAGACTGAGATCTTAGCGCTAGATAGAATCAAATTCCAAAGCTTTAATTCAAAACTATTATCTTATAGTACATGCATCATACTCTGAAATTATAATTCAGATGGTATCAAAATTTTAGCGCATATTTGCTTAAACAATATTTTTATGCAAACAGCTCTCATTACTCTTGTATTAAAGTGTGGTTTAGAGACATTTGATAATAAAAGTCCCTATCATTGCTTTAATGGCTAGTGGGTAACGTACAGAAAATTCATTTTTACGAAGTCTAGCATCGCGTACGTGAATTTGCGAGATCTGGAAGTCATTCTTTATGTCTCTAAAGTCGTTTTGTTGCATTGAAGTAATCTAGATAAGAAATATGCCTTGAAGTATACCCATATGGCAATGAATGAAAAGCATATGGCAATGAATGAAAATGATAGTAAATGTGAAGTTAAATTATTTTTTCTGACAAAAATTTAATCAGAAAATAATTTATAAGACGATACCGTCACAGAATATGATGTTGCAAGTAATCACAGTAATCTCATTTAAATGCAAAAAAGCCACGGATTTGCAACGTTTCTATATATATATATATATATATATATATATATATATATATATATATATATATATATATATATATATAAATATATATATATATATATATATATATATATATATATAAATATATATATATATATATATATATATATATATATATATATATATATATATTTATATATATATGTATATACAGTAGCGTATATTATATAGTATATATATATGTATATATATGTATATATATATATATATATATATATATATATGTATATATATATGTATATATATATATATATATATATATATATATATATATATATATATATATATATATATATATATATATGTATATATATATATATATATATATATATATATATATATATATATATATATATATATATATATATATATATATATATAGATATATATATATAGGTATATATATATATATATATATATATATATATATATATATATATATATATATATATATATATATATATATATATACATATATATATATATATATATATATATATATATATATATATATATATATATATATATATATATATATATATATATATATATATATGTATATACAGTAGCGGACAAAATTCTGGAAACTTATTTTCCTGCACATGTGGCAATGGCGTATTTCTTGTTTTTTTCCGAGAATAAAGAAGACAGTTATCCATATCTACTAATTAGGCTTCGCCATATTTGTATACAACATGTGCTCACTGTTACCAAAAAGACATAGCAACAAACTGTTCCAAACTGAAATGATACCCTTTACGTGACAGACAATAATCTGGAAACTTTTGTTCTCAAACTATTTCAACTTTAAGTAGAAGTTTTTATTATTGGAAAAACTTGTCAAATACATTTCATCTTACAACTATAAGATTAATATTTTGTAGCTGCATCTTTTGCTTTGATGATAGCTTGACATCTGCAAGGCATGGAGTCAATTAATTTTTCTAATACGGACATTGGTATACGATTCCACTCTTCACTAACGGCGGTAAACAATTTATGACCGTTCCGAAAGCGCTTTTCTTGTATACGTTTTTTTATTACATCCCACAAGTGTTCAATAGGGTTGAGGTCCGGGGATTGTGACGGCCACTCCATTACCCGAACATTATTTTCTGGGAACCAGCATTTAATAGACCTTGCTGTATGCTTTGGGTCGTTGTCTATTTGTATTATCTAGGATTCTGGCATGTTTTCCCTAGCAAACGGCAGCATTACATGTTCCATGATTTCTCTATACTTTATTTGATCCATGGACCTAAAAATTCAATTCAGTGGACCAATATTCGAATAACTGAAGGCACCCCAAATCATTATGTTTCCCGCCTCATGTTTAATTGTGCCGATAGTGTATTTGGGATTGAATCGGGTATTTACTGGTCGTCTCATATAACGGACACCGTCACTCTGCGCTAAGTTAAATAGTTTTGTGAGAATGTGCCAAATTTAATTTATTGAATGTACTACGATGGCTGAATCATCAATTTTAATTCCGTATAAATAGAATGAAAGAGAGTAATAAAGCAGTTCAGTTTTAACAGTCTAAGTGGGTAGTTCTTCAACACTCCTTTTACTCGTAGTTAACAAGTAACAAGAGCTTGTTAATAAGCGTATCCAAAAAGTTTTTAAGTACTTGTTGAATTCTTATTGTACTTTATTATCTAAAAAGTTTCAAGGCTTGTTAGTCAAAAGCGGAATCATTTAATTTCGCTATAGAAAAAATTGATTGGCGACCGTGACAGGACTCTTCTGTCTTTAAAGAACACCAAGGAACGGATTAACAAGTAGCAGGCGCTTGGTAATACCTACTTATTCCAATAAGTTACACGTGCTTATTGGATTCTTCGAAGTGTAACTAATCAAACAACTCGTTCCAAGAATGGATACTCAAGATCTCTTGACGAGGCAAAGTGAAATTGGGAAGTTCATCGAACGGATGGCTACCAATTTCAAGAAAGATCCAAGTTCTACAAAGGCAATACTATAATACGGTACCAAACGCATCCAAGCATTGGAGGTATTATGGGCTGAATTTGAGCTCAATCACTCGGAGATAGAGAATTTTGAAGCATTGCCAATTGCAGCAAAAGCTTAGTTTGAAGAAAGTTACTATGACCAAGTAAGAAATGTTTGTTCATGACTCCGATCCTGGTTGGCAGATTTGGACATGGTTCAAATGGTAAAGCCACACCCATTGCTGGTGCATCAAAAACACTTCTTCGTCAGGTACCAGATCCGACACCACCAAGCGAATTGGATCATTTAATACGCAGACAACGAGCCATGCAAAAATCAGTTGAGATGTTTTTAAACGACATCGATCAAGAACTTAATATTGTGCATCTATATCAGTACTATCAGATTAAGCTAGACAGGCTACTCGGGTACGAAGAAAAATAGAAAAATTTAGATGGACTTATTTGGGAGCATGCATGTGATGACACACTCCACTAGGCTATGAGGTTGAGCAATACTTCCGGTTACAGCGCCAAATTCAAAAGACATTGATTAGGCTGCAACACGGCCTCGATGCTACGAGCCGAGTGAACAACAGTTAGAGCAACATTCGATACACGCACCGAAGAGTGAAGCTGCCAAAGATAGGATTGCAGCATTTCAGAGGAGACTATTTGCAGTGGACGCAATTCCATGATTTGTATGTTCAGTTGGTGCACACTCAGCAAATAAGCAACGCAGAAAAGATGTTTTATTTGATTAACAATTTGAATGGTGAACCGAAAACATTAATCAAGCATTTATCGATCACCAACAATAGTTATGAAACTGCGGAGATAGGTTCTAGGATAGGAAACTAAGGAGATAGGTTCTGTTGATAATTTACTACATTTTTGGAGGCTCGTTTCCAAACTTTGGAGGCTGTATCTTTGGACGAAAGTGCCAAACGAAATCAGTCAATGACTTCCAAAAGCTCGATGTCAGCAACATCAAAGGCAACATGCATTTTGTGCCCCCAACAGAACCATCTTTTGTACAAATGCAACAGTTTTTTGTCCATGAATCAAGAGCATAGAAAGAAAATATTGATTGACAATTCTTTGGGTCTCAATTGCCTAAGGACAGGACATACATATAGCAAGTGCGTGTCACGTGGTTGTCTCAAGAGTGAAAAAAACATAATACATTAATTCATCTCGAACCAATCAAGGTTAAACGAACACCCATTATGTCTTCTGCTTTGAAGAAAAATTGTCCTACGACATCAGTTGCTGCCAAAAATATTTCATCAAAGCCTGGTTATGTCCTTTTAGGCACTGTAGCAGTTCGATTATCCGTCAACAATGGGAATAAAGTTACTTGATTCCAACGCACATCGATTTACTGATCGGAGCAGAATTTTACCATCAGCTCATGCTGGCAGAGAAAATTTCAATGGAATCAGATCATACAATATTGCAGAATACATTGTTCGAATGGGTTGAGATTTGTTGTCAAGTTGCCTTTTATTGAAGACCCAAGAGCATGGGGTGATTCAGAAATCCTAGGGCGCACCAGATTTTTCGGACTGGAGACAAGGCTTGCTAAAAAGCCTGAAATAAAGGTTTAGTAGGTCGAATTTATGCAGGAGTATATAAAACTAAACCACACGAGAGAGATAAGTTTCAACGAATTGAAAAAGCCGTACTGTTTTTTGCCGCATCATTTCGTATGCAAGCCCGACAGCTCTACTACAAAGTTTAGAGTTATTTTTGATGCATCCACCAAGACAACCAGCAATGTTTCCTTGAACGATATACTGGCGAAAGGCCCAACAATACAAGATGAGTTGTTTTCAATCTTGATGCGTTTTAGGCTACCGAGATATGTGTTTACTGGAGATATTGAAAATATGTATCGCCAAGTTAGACTCCACCCTGATGGTCAGAGATTCCACCTTATATATTGGAGGAATAAGCCAAAAGAGAAACTAAGATGTTACCAGCTTACGACTGTAACTTATGGGACAACTTCAGCTCCATATCTCGCAGTTAAATGCTTGAAGGCGCTTGCTAAGATTCTAGCAAAACGGTATCAGTTGGGCTCAAAAAGTGTCGAACAAGATTTTTACGTGGACGATGTAATGAGTGGAACAGATGATATACCGACAGCGTGGAAAATGCAAAGTGAACTTATCGAGCTACTACAGGAAGGTTTTAAGTTACGGAAATGGTGTGCCAATCATCCTCGTTTGCTTGAATGATTTCAGCCAGGAGATTTAGAAGTAACTTTACTTCAATTATCAAAACGATGAAAGTATCAAAACTTTTGGACTCTCAAGGAGCCCCAAATCGAATTCATTCACAATCAAAACGTGTTTTAGTCCAAGAAAAAGAATAGCTAAAAGAGCTGCCTATTCTGATATCGCTACTATGATATACTATAGCGTTTAAAATGCAAAGTGAACTTATAGAGCTACTACAGGAAGTAGGTTTTAAGTTACGGAAATGGTGTGCCAATCATCCTCGTTTGCTTGAAAGGTTTCAGCCAGGAGATTTAGAAGTAGCTTTAGATTTCGATGATCAAAACGATGAGTGTATCAAAACTCTTGGACTCTCAGAGAGCCCCAAATCGAATTCATTCACAATCAATACGTGTATCAGTCCAAGAAACACAATAACTAAAAGAGCTGCCTATTCTGATATCGCTCGTATATTCGATCTACTTGGAATACTAGTTCCAGTTGTAATCACAGCAAAGCTATTATTACAACAAATGTTGTTACCGTTTAATGGTACAACACGTCCCTAAAACCCTTTATTCCTATCTGGGATACAAGGCGGCAGTTTTCGGGCGGCTTGCTCGCGAAGAAAAGGTCGCGGGTGGGCGCCACTCGCTTCAATTTAACCGAAACACTGCCGCGCTACCGTCGCCTTGAAGCGAGAAGTCGAGACGGCGCGCACAAAGATGCAAAAAAGGCTCACGCGAATATACTAGAAAAACGTCGAAACGGTTCAAATTCCGCTGTCTAAATTGAATCGCCGCAAATTAATAGCCTTTCTTTCTAATATATAAAAACACTTCGTACTTGATTCTTTCTTTGGAAAATTATTTCACTTAAACGTTAGACCCTATCAAACTATCTATCTACATATATCTAGATTTGTATACCACCGAATCCAAAATTACAAAAAAAAAACCTAGGTAAACTTATAATATAGTGTGCACACTACCTTTTTTACTACTGCTCGTCGCTTATTCGTCTCGCTGGGGCCCTTTACGTTGAACTCTGCTTCCTTCGTTGCCTCCTCCGAGTACGTCCTCTGGTTTTCCGCAATAAATAATCTCAATGTTAAGATCGCTGTTTTTGGCGCACTTGTTGGTTTGTCTTCTTTCAGCTCCACAATTCCAGTTCAAGTATATATATATAATGAAAGAAATCTCAATGTTAGTTCTCGGCCGTTTCCTTCTCGGACATCCGTCCACTCACCCAGTTCGAATCGAAAAGAAAATTTTTCCCTTGTCGGCGCACAATCTAACTTTCTTTTTGGCGGCAACGGAATTTATCTGAATCCGTTGAGTTCATTAGACTCAGTTCATTAGACTGTGGGCTCGTGCGATCCCCAGCTGAATTCCACCTCGGCCCATTCCCACTTATTCCGTTCGATCATTCCGCTCGCTGTTTGACAAACCGAGCTGTCATCGCGAATCGCACGTCAAAATCATGTCCAAGTTACTCGTAAGTGTATCCCCTAAATTATTTTTTCCAATCTTTTTGGTGATCGCGTTTATCATCTTCGTGTCGTTTTTCCATTTTTGTATTGTGATTTTTCGCTGGCAGATTGCGGATTTGTATGTGTCGTGATTTGCCGCCGGTAGAATGTGAACTTGTTTATGTTGTGATTGTTGTTGATGGTGGTGTTCAGCATGTTTATGGCTGCGCTGATTTTCGTTGATGTGATGTGATTATGTACTGATGTTGAGGTTATTACATGTTGATATTGAGGTGATTCGGTTCTGCACTTACTTACTACTAACCTAATACAGAATTAACAGCTAACTAATCGTCTACGTACATTGTGTGACTGCCACGGCGATTTGTTTACTTATAGCAGCTAATTTTATACGTAACTAACCTAGGCTAATTTAGACGGCGGAGCTCTCACGTAGCTATTTCGTTTCGTAAATCTTTATCGCTCTCTTTTTAGGGTGGCGGTGGAGATTTTTTCTTTTTTTTAAAAAAAATCTAAATGCGCGCAATTTTAGGACGCCGTGACAATGTGGGCAGCAAAATCTGATTGGGACGATGATCTTCCATCAGAGTTGGAACGCAAGTGGTGTGAGCTCCAAGAACAATTGCACAATTTAAACAATTTTTCTATTGTCCGTCATGTTTTTGCACATCAAAATCCAAAAGATATTCAATTGTATTCTTTCTCGGATGTTTCAGAAAAAGCATATGGCGCAGCAGTTTATATTCGAACAATAACTACAACCAGTGTAGTTCTGGTACGACTACTTTGCGCTAAATCTGGCGTGGTACCCATCAGTCAAGTGACCCTTCTTAGACTTGAACTTTGTGCAGCAAAATTAGCAGCTGACTTATGCCAGCACGTAAAGAATTATCTGAATCTGAATCACGCAAAGGAATTTTATTGGACAGATTCGGAAATAGTACTAGCTTGGGTGAATTCGAAATCATCATCCTATCAAACTTTTGTCGCAAACAGAGCGGTAGCTATTATACGAGCAACAAACGCTAATCAGTGGCGACATGTTCCTTCAAAGGACAATCCTGCGGATTTACTGTCTCGAGGTTTAAGCTCAGAAAAACTGAAAGGTAACATCATGTGGTTCTATGGCCCAGTATTCATCCATGGCTCGGAATCGGTTTGGCCATCCAGCTATAATCCACAAGAACCTCTCTTATAAAGGAAAACATGAAGCCTTTCAGTTACGGTTGCAAATAATCCTCAGAGCTTTTTGACAGAAATCAATCATGGTAATTCTTTCACCAAGTTGCAAAGGGTCGTGACTTTCGTACTTCGTTTTTCGAGGAGATTGCAAAAGCTTCATAGTCACCAAGAACATTTATCGGCAGATGATATGAATGATTCATTGATCGTGATAGTAAGGTTGATGCAGAGCGAAGAGTTTCGCAAGGATATTCATCATTTGAAAAAGGCTGCTGAGATTCCGGACAATAGCGATCTTCGAGGTAGTCCATTCCTTGATGGAAGTGACATCGTCAGAGTTGGAGATCGTTTACAAGATGCAAACATATCATATGATGCGAAGCATCAGATGTTACTACCGTAAGCACACCCGTTCACCAAGCTGTTGATGACCGATTTGCACATCAAGCATCATCATCTCGGACAAACTTTATGATCAATCACTCGGCAAAAATTCTGACCCATAAAAGTAAACGAACAATAGTCCATCATTGCGTAACATGCAGTAAAGCTTCGCCAAAACTTTTGGGTCAGAAAATGGGAAATTTCCCGGTCCAAAAGTTACCAAAACTTATATCGCGATATTTTGTTGCCTCGCCACAAAGGCAGTTCATTTAGAGTTTGTTACTGATTTACGTACGGACGCCTTGATAGGAGCGTTGAGAAGGTTTATAAATCGCCGAGGACACTGTCAGAATATTTATTCTGGCAATGCAACTCAACGAACTTCATGAAGTAAAGGTTATTGATTTGTGATAATGGTTCCCTTCTTGTCTATAAATCAGCATAGACAACGTATATCGTCTCTAAAGCTTATCAAAGCAGAAAATATTGATACGGGAAACTCGATCGTTTTGCGGAATAAGCATCCGAAAGCAGAATCAAATTGAATTGTTTTTGCGGGATGATTAAAATTGAAAAAAAAAAAATTTTTTTTATTTATCTTGAAAAATTTTATTTGACAAGGTGGTTTCGAAAGCATTCACTGATTCTCATCAGACACCAGCACACAGTGCATACTTGACTGGTGTGACCACTTGCAGTTGGAAATCATTAATTTTTATTAATGCTGGTTGTGACAAATTTTAACATCTCCGACTTATATCCATCGAAATAATTTACTCATAAAGGTTATTGATTTGTGATCATGGTTCCCTTCTTGTCTATAAACCAGCATAGACAACGTATATCGTCTCTAAAGCTTATCAAAGCGGAAAATTGATACGGCAAACTCGATCGTTTTGCGGAATAAGCCTCCGAAAGCAGAATCAAATTGAATTGTTTTTGCGGGATGATTAAAATTGAAAAAAAATTTTTTCGAAACCACTTTGTCAAATAAAAATTTTCAAGTTAAATAAAAAAAAATCAATTTTAGATTGTAATTTTTCAATATCTCACCTTACCGGCATTGTTATCTCAACATATTCCCAATGGAACATGTTACTGAAAACTACATGTTATTTTTGGAACTTTTTACTCATATCAAAAATGAGTAATGCCTAACGAAACGCTTGAAAAATCATAAGCGGCCTCAAGAGTATGCGACAATCGTTTCGGTAATTGGCCTCTTCTTTATTGCACTTGTACTCACAAAAAATTCATATTTTGAGTTATATGTGATTTTAGCTTCACTGGCTATGTTACTGGAAAATGTTACTCGTCGGAAAATGTAACGCTGGAACGTGTTACTTATATTTATAGTTGTTAAAAAGTTTTGTATGGTCGTACGAAGGTTGTTTCGATTCCAACCTAGTCCTACAAGTTGATTAGGTGAAACACCCACTCAACCAATTCGTCAGTCAACTGTCTGTTGTCTATATGAGGATTAGGCTGAAATTAATTACCGTCGAGTACAACGGGTGATGCACCAATTATATGAGAATTAATTGTCAGCCAACTGCTCATATAGAGAATGCTAAAGATACGCCTTTGTTTTAGTAAGACAAAACGCTCAGATCGTAATCTGTAGCAATCTGATTTTATTGAACAACATAACACCTATTTATACCAAACTTATTGCTAACATAATCAATAACAATTGAGCTTAAGAATATATGTTCAAAATTGCCTTGTTTACAATTGCAGCGAAAGTTAATGGACTAATATTGATGACGCTATACAAATTGGTAGATGTACAAGTTGAATATCAAAATATGATGACAACAGAATTTGAATTGAACTATATTGATGAATATGAAAATACGCTGAATAATTGAACTTGAATTGAAATATCTATATTGAATAATGAAGCATATGAAATATGCTGAACAATTGGACTTCAATCGAAATATTGAATTCTTAACATACTCCCCCCTTGAACGGTGGGTTCAATCCTGGATGTGGACCATTAAATCGGGCGATGGAGGTGAGCTCTGCTGAGATTGAAGGAATGGTCTGTGGCTCCGTGGTGCTGGCTTCGGTAATTATGTTGATCTATGAGCCTGTGAGCAACGTTGTCGCAGTATAGCGTAACCAAAACCAGCTGGAATAATCGAAGGACACGTATAAGAGATACCATACTGATGAATATCATGGTTCGTCACGTTTGATTGAGGTAACGACGTCTGACTTTGTAACGTCGAGATCTGCTCTTGTAATTGTTGGACGCTGTGGAATATTGTCTAATTGTCGCTTTGTAGGTGCTGAAGCTGAGGACTTGGGTTTGACTTTATAAGTATTTCGCTAATATTTCGGGTTGGCAGTACAGCAGATGTGACGGTGTTTGTTAATGGCTGGCTCGATTCTAGAGTCGTGTCTTCGTCTTTTACCGCACATCCGCTTGGAATTGTGATGATTCCAGTTCCTTTTAAGTGCTGTTGCGCTAGTTGGTGGTTGCATATAACGTTAACCACAATCTCATCTTGCGTAGTGTATAGCCATTGGTTCGGATGCATTATTTGAATCCACCTTGGCACGTCGGTGGTGGTGTAATACCTGCTGTTGGCTAACGTGGGCTTGTGTAATAGAATATCCACCGCACATGTGATTTTCCTTGAAGCTGGGTTGGTTTTAGACCGGTTTGGCTTGCATATGTGATAAAAGTGTCGGATCATTGTGCAGGCTGTATGCAATTCTTGATCGTCTAATGCGTAATACTGGTCTCTGTGCAAATTTACAATTAGATATTTCGATGTTTGATCGATGACGGCGAATTTTCCGTTGTTCTTGATTGGAACGGGTGTGACCGACCACAGATCATATACGCCGTCTGACAACAAAGGAATTTTGTTGCGGAAAAGAGCATGATTTGATATAATTCGCCTCTGTATTCTCATGATGCCATACAGAGCTAATAGATGATGCTGATCAACAGGCGGTCGTAAATGTGGAGGTAAATTTTCTTTGATCATGTTGATTTGATCGCGAAGCTGTACAGGTGTGATCAACATCGGATTGACTTTTCCATGTTGAAGGTCCGTTAACACGTTAATTATAGATGATTGTGTTTGCTGGAAGTTCAAGGTTGCTAGCAGTTGCCTTATAGACAGTGAATTAAAAATTTCAAGAAGTTTTTGCCTATCTAATGTGGTGCTGATGTTGTTTACTGTATCGGTAGTGTGGTGAAGATACGAGTAAACTTGTTGCAGCTGCTTCGTGGTGATCGTTGAATAAGGTTCGCGGTTGAATTGATTATCGACGTTTGATTCCTGATCAAGGTAAGCAGACGCTGGTCATTGGTGTTCAATTGGCTTATGACTTCTGACATACCTTTGGCATACTCGGAATCTAATACCCCAAACAATGAATTGGCGATGTTCCCAATAATGTCTAAGGGCACTCTCTTAACCCTATGCCCTGTGTCTGGTCTTAAAAGGTTATTGCTGTTGTCGAGCTCAGTGGCCGTCGCCTGAAAGTGTTCCACAGTTTTTTGACACAGGCGTTTATCGTGAATCTTAGCGCACAATGAATTTAGTTGTTGAATTCCACTCATAATTGCCGTATATTCCTTCCAAAAAGGTTCCAAGTCATAATAAACTACCAAGTTCCACTCGTCAGTAATTAGTGCTGCAGTTCCAGCATTTTCGAAATATATCCCTGGTTGGGTGCTGAATGGAGTAACTTCTATAAACGGACTGGCTGTCTTGTTGTATGTAGCTCGAGATGGGCACACACAACAAAGAACTAGTAGGGCTGTTAACAGTAGCGATGTTTTGCACGGTCTTTTGGCTGCTGTAGGTTCTGTGCTTGAGGTTTTTTCCTCCATTGGCATTCGTTCACCTAATTGCTCGGATATATTCGGGAGGCTTGTGTTTCACTCACTTTCGTTTTGGATTGGAATGGGACCAAGTTTGTGAACTGGTCGTTTGAATATTCCGGATGCTGTTTTCACTTCTGCTACACGTACCCTGCCATCTTTTCCCTTTATGGGGTTAATAATACAACCAAGGACCCAGTTGAAACTCGGCGTGTTATCCTCCTTGAGTATTACCATCATTCCCGGTTGTACATCTTCACACGCTGTCTTCCATTTATAACGCTGCTGTAGCTGGCTGAGATATTCTTTGCTCCATTGTTGCCAGAATTGTTGCTTGAGCTTCGTCAGTTCTTTCCATTTTGCTAGTAGTGGCGCTGAATTGAGTTGAGAGTACGGATCCATAGTTGCATTTATTGGTTCTCCGATCAGTAAGTGACCTGGCGTTAAAGCGGCTAAGTCTTTTGGATCCTCTGATATAGGCGTTAACGGTCTGGAGTACGGCTTCTATCTTCACCGTTATTGTTGTCAGCTCTTCGTATGTTAATGGTGTGCTTGCGACCTTTCTGAAGAATAATTCTTTAGCGGATTTCACCGCTGCCTCCCACAGCCCTCCGAAATGTGGAGCTCTTGGTGGGATAAACTTGAAATTAATTTTCCTGGACGTACAGAACCCCTGGATGCTGCGTCTGGCCTCAGGATTTGTTAGAATGCCATGGAATTCTTGCAACTGGTTGTTTGCACCTACAAAATTAGTTGCGTTGTCGCAGTATATTGTCTCGCAGTTGCCCCTTCTGCCAATAAACCTTTTTAACGCTTGGAGAAAAGCATCTGTGGTTAGGTTCTTGACTACTTCAAGATGCGTTGCTTTTGTGGAAAAGCAACAAAATACCGCTAAATACGCCTTTTGCAGTGGCTTGCCTCTGATTTCCATTCGAACGTAAAATGGACCGCAGAAATCGACACCAGTCCTTGCAAATGGTCGTGATGGTAAGACTAGATCCTTTGGTAGGTCACCCATTATTTGCTTGAATAGCTTGGGTCTATGCTTAGCGCATTATACGCAACCTTGCACGATTGATCGGGCTAATGTTTTGCTTTTTATGGGCCAGCAATTTCGCCGTACCATCGCGAGAAGCCCTTGCTGTCCAACGTGTTTGTTCTTGTGATGGATATTTCTGATTATCAGCTTCGTGATATCGTGCTGAGGTGGTAGCAAAATCGGATGGTTTGCATTAAATGGGATGTCAGCATTCTCGAGTCTTCCCCCCACACGAATGAGTCCATGTTCATCCAAAAATGGGTTCCACCCAGAAATGTTACTGGTGGTATCTACACCGCTGTGCTTATGCAGCTGGCTCAAATCTTTTGCGAAATACTTTTTCTGTATTTCCTTCAATAGAACTGCCTCGGCCTCTTGAAGCTCTAGAACTGTAAGTTCTCCTTGTCTAAGGGAAGCCCTTGGATTGCTGTTGGTGGAGAATCGTAGTACGTAGGTGCTAGTTCGAATGATTCGAGACAAAGAGCTCAAATGTGCGAGTGACTCTATAATTCCACCTTCTCCTTGTGAAATCGCCAGACTTGCCTTACTGGGTTTTTTCCTCAAGATCGAATTCTTTGAGTGGTACTGAATTCGGCCATCCTTGTTCTTGATCATGCAGAAATAACGGTCCGAAAAACCATTGTTGGTAGTTTTGGAGTTTCTCCGGAGATGTTCCTCTCGAGATCAGATCGGCTGGGTTCTCCTTGGATGGAACATGCCTCCATTCTTCGCACAATGAATTCGCTTGAATTGCTGCCACACGGTTTGCCACAAATTTTTGAAGTGCTGACACTGGCGTTTTGATCCAATACAGTACAATTTCCGAATCGGACCAGAAATACACAGGTTCTTTCCATTCGAGGCCACCTCTCACGCGAACTAGTAAATCAGTTCCCAACTTGGCTGCACACAACTCCAATCTAGGCAACGTCACGGTTTTTGTGGGTGCTTTCCTGGATTTTGCGCACAATAATCTTACGATTATCGTGCCATCCGTCACCACTGATCGCTTACGCTTTTTCTGACGCATCACAGAAAACGTGGAGCTGCTGTGACTTAGCGTGCCTATGGGCTGTTACGTGCCTAGAAATTCTGACGTCAGTCAGAACTTGAAGACCACGACGGAACTCTTGCCATGCCTTATGCACTTCGTCGGGCACTGCATCATCCCAATCTAGTTTTAGAGTCCACAATTTTTGCAACATTAATTTGGCGGTCACAACTACCGGGCCCATGAGTCCTAGTGGGTCGAACAACCGAGCAATCTCTGATAGAATCTGCCGTTTTGTGATTTTGTCTTCCATCGTGGATTTTATCGATATTCTGAACTCATCAGTATTCGGTAGCCAATTCAGGCCTAGTGCTTTTACTTCATGCTCCGGTTTTCCTGTTATGTCTAATTCTGAGACAATGTCCTCACGCGGGACAGTTTTTAAAAAGGCTGTTTGGTTAGCACACCATTTCCATAGCTTGAATCCGCCATGACCCAGGACTTCGATTATTTCTTCGATTATTGCTTCACTTAGGGTATTCGCCCCAAACATAATATCGTCAACGTACATATTCTTGGCTATTGCTCGGGCTCCCAGCGGCTTGTGAGCCTGAAATTCTTTGGCTAGTTGCTGCAAACATCGTATCACCAAGTATGGAGCTGATGTTACCCCATACGTAACTGTATTAAGTTGATAGGTCTGAAGCACATCTTTTGGATCTTTTCTCCACACTATCAACTGATACTTCCTATCAGATTCTGCAACGTACACCTGGCGGTACATTTTCTCAATATCCGCAGTGCCACGTATCTGGGAAATCGGAATCGAAGAAGCACTGTAAAGAGATCCTCTAGTATTTTGGGACCGGTGTACAATATATCGTTGAGCGACATGTTGCTGGACGTCTTGGCGGACGCGTCAAATACAACCCTTAGCTTGGTTGTCTTGCTCTCCGGCTTGATTACACTATGATGAGGTAGGTAATAATGTGCGCTATCGGGCTTTTGTACTACCGCCATGTGCCCGAGCCGAATATATTCCCTCATGAAAGCGCAATAGTCTTGCTTCAGTTGTGGGCATTTTCCTAGTTTCCTTTTTACAACGAAAACTCTGGACACTGCAAGTTCTTTCGAATCACCTAAACTTGCTGCAGGTGATGCAAACGGAAGTTTGACCACAAATCTGCCATCCTTGGTTCTGGTTGTGGTCTGCTTGAACAATTCTTCGCATGCGTCCTCAGCGCTCGTCATCTGTGATTCTTCCGCCTCAATAGTTTCCAACTGCCAGAATTTGCCAATTTGTTCATCCAAGGTAGCTGAGTCTACCGTACTGATATAGCATGATGCATATTTCTCAGTGGCAATATTCGTTTTCCCGGCAACTATCCAGCCAAACAACGTATTTTGCATCAGCGGAAGATCCTTACCAAGCGTGATGCGACGTTCTGTCAGCAGTCGGAAATAATGCTCTGCTCCAATCAGTACATCAATTTCTCCTGATTTACAGAAATTTGGATCTGCCAATGTCACGCCATACGGAATTTTCCAATTTGATACATCAAATGTACGTGATGGCTGATTTATCACTATCTGTGGCAGTATAAATACTTTGACTCGTAGAGTGTACTCAGTCGCTTCTGATTGAATTTGTATGAAAGCCCTCTTATTGGCATCATTGGAGTTGCTACCGATGCCATGTATAATAATCGGATCTATTACTCCTTTTAGTGCAAGCTTCTTGGCAAGCCGCTCCGTAATGCAATTCATTTGAGAGCCCGAATCTAACAGGGTTCCACATTTTACTAACTGCCCGTTGCGTGCGGTCAATGTTACTTCGGCTGTTCCTAAGAAAACTGTTCGGCTTGTGTAGAGCGGGTTACTAGAGCTGTTTTTGATCGCACCTTATCACAGCTTTCATTCGACTTGCCTAGCTCTCTTTGCGACTGTTGTCATTCATATCGAAGGAGCAATGTATTATGATGCTCCTTGCATCTAGTGCATGTGCCTCTGGTACAATTTGCGGCTCTATGCCCAGACTTGAGGCAATTGCGACATAATTTATAGCGTCGAACAATCTCGATGCGTTTTGATACCGTCTTATTCGACCGTATTCTTGCCTCGTTCGGAAACTTTTCTATGCCAGCATTGGCCTTGTTGTTTATGGTCTCCAATGCTTGAAACCTAGTTTCCAAGAAATTTAACATATTAGAGGCTGTATCCAGTGTCTTTGGGCTCTTCAGTAACTGTTCATATAACATGGATGTCGCTCTGTCTATCTTCTGCTACAGTATATAAACAATGATCGGATCCCAATAATTGATCTCGATTCCAAGACTCTGCAACCCCATGAGACACTCTTTAGTAGTATCGTGAAGTCGTTTGATACTACTAACTGACTCACTTTAGGCTGATGGCTGTGCCATCAATTTGTTGAGGAAGGCATTCACTAGCAACCTCTTGTTGTCGTACCGCTGCGTCAATAAATTCCATGCGGCCAAATAGTTCTGCCCATGAACTGGCAGGTGTTGCACAAGTGTGCAGTTAAATGGTTTAGCAGATAGAACATTTTTTGCGCTTCGCTTATGGGCTGTGTGTGAGCCATTTGTTCAAACAAATCTTTGAATTGTACCCGTTTCATGTCATTCCCATCGAAGTTGGGCAACGTGACTTTTGGCAATTTAACAGCGCTATCTGTTGTCTGGCCAACCTCATCCAAACATTTCTGCAACGAGATTATCGTGTCTTGTAATTCCATATCAAGACTTTTATACATATTTTCTTCCGTATCTCCATATTCTTCGCTTAATACCCAAAGTGCCTGGTTATTTTCATCGAGCTTTCGTTTTTGCTCTTGTAAAATTTCGACCTTGTATCGATAAAATTGTTCGTTAGCATTTGCGTTTTAATGCTGGCAATCAATTGCTTTATATAAGTTATGAACCCCTTTTGCTTCTTCAACAAGTTTGCCTTATTGTTAACTGAGCCCTGATTTAATGCCTCTGTAGGCTCGCTGTCTATAATATTCAGCAACGCTTGTTCGTGTGCTTCAACAATTCGCATTACTTGTTCGTAATAATGCTTCGCAAAATATGCATGGCAAGCATTAGTTTGCTCGAAGCGAGTTATGACTACCTGCTATGCGAAGTAATGAATTGCTATCAATTGGCTTCTAAAGCTGACAATCGATGTCGTGCGTACTCGATGGTCTTTCTTTCCTTGCCATCTTTCTTAAAATTTGCATAATTTTGCTCTATTTTCGAGCCCAACTGAAACTGCTCATTTGCCAACTCTTCCATATTATAAATATATTATGGATTTTAAATGGCTAATTAACAAAGTCCTGCTTTGTGAAACTTTAATCTGATTTGATGATTTGGCTTCGTTATCTTAAGCCACGTATAGTAACGGATCGAAGTATGATCACAAAATCGTCCAAAAATCTCCTGGTTACTGGTTACCAATCGTATGGTTTGTCCAGACGCTTCAGAAGCTTCTCAATTGTTCCCAGCGTTCGGGGTCACCAAAAAATGTTAAAAAGTTTTGTATGGTCGTACGAATGTTGTAATCGGTAGTAGCACCGATTCCAACCTAGTCCTACAAGTTGATTAGGTGAAACACCCACTCAACCAATTCGACAGTCAACTGTCTGTTGTCTATATGAGGATTAGGCTGAAATTAATTATCGTCGAGTACAACGGGTAATGCACCAATTGTATGATAATCAATTGTCAGCCAACTGCTCATATAGAGAATGCTAAAGATACGCCTTTGTTTTAGTAAGACAAAACGCTCAGATCGTAATCTGTAGCAATCTGATTTTATTGAACAACATAACACCTATTTATACCAAACTTATTGCTAACATAATCAATAACAATTGAGCTTAAGAATATATGTTCAAAATTGCCTTGTTTACAATTGCAGCGAAAGTTAATGGACTAATATTGATGACGCTATACAAATTGGTAGATGTACAAGTTGAATATCAAAATATGATGACAACAGAATTTGAATTGAACTATATTGATGAATATGAAAATATGCTGAATAATTGAACTTGAATTGAAATATCTATATTGAATAATGAAGCATATGAAATATGCTGAACAATTGGACTTCAATCGAAATATTGAATTCTTAACAATAGTTATTTCCCATCTCTATTGCCCACGGGCTAATGGAAGGACGGCATATCCTTTGCTGCAAAACATAAATTCAAATTTAGACTTGGCGGTTTGATTTCATCTGGCGGCGATATTCGTGGGCGTTCAGCAATCAGTGGTCCTTTCGTAATTATGTGATGGACGACATGATGTTTCGCAGTTTTCGGTGCGTACGATGCTGCTGTTAATTCAGGAAATTCCACCAATATTCTATGATAGCGATCATTTGGGGTTATCGTCAGTGTACGAATATTTAATTTGACGGAGTCGTTGGCTATTGTACATAGCTGAGTTATGCCGTCGATCAGCTTTTTGTTGCGTATGTCAACGATCAGTCTGAATTACCGTAAGAAATGTGCCCCTTAAATCGGTCGTGGAACGTTCGCGATGATAAATTTCCATTGAAAATTGCGGCGGAGTCCCAAATCAATCTTTATAGCTTTTTCCCCGAAAGTTTCGATAGCGGAACCGTTCGCTGCAAAAAGTCTGTTGTCTGAGTTCGTTAGGCTATCTTTCACGCAGCACCAAGGAGTGACGGAAACGTCCGCACCGGTGTCAATCAAAAACATATTTCCACTGCTGCGGTCGCGAATTATCAATCGGTTAATCGTTACCTCGTCGCCGCCGATCGTACATGCCGACGACGAGGGATTTAGTTTTCCGAATTTTTCACAAAATTACATGGCCCGCGGCAATTCTTCGCCTTTTCACCGAATTTGAAATGATAATAACATAATCGGCCACTGTCTTTGGGTCTACGCTGTCTTGATGACGATCTATCACGTGATTTACTTCTGGGCCTTGCGAATCTATTTTGTTCCCGACTTAAATGGCTTTTGAGCTTTCCGAACTCTTGGAGAAGTTGGTCAAACTTTTCTTCTAAAGTGAAATTTATCCGCGGAACTGATTCAACCGCGTGTAGCTCAGCAAGTCTAGTGTTAGATTGCTCGCGCATAAGTTTGTCCGCGATTTCAACCATTTTGTTCACTTTTACGTCCATTACTACGGTAAGCACCTTACGTACACGCATTGGTAGCTTCTTCAGCCAGAAATTTTTCAGTGATTCTTCACTCACCTGATCATCCACTAGGCTTTTCATCCGGCGCCATAGTTGTGAGGGTTTTGCATCATCCAACTCTAATTCGGACAGAGCCATGAGCAACCTGTTTTCCGGCGAATCGCTATAATTCGTCAACAAAAGTTGCTTTAAAGCGGCATATTTTTCGGTTTTAGGTGGTTCATCCAAAAAATCCTTGATTTCCTCCATCATATCGATGTCGATAGCGGAGATGACGCAATGAAATTTTCGTGAATCCGTCGTTATTCTTGCTGCCAGGAACTGTGATTCAATGTTTTGGAACCACCGCTTTGGTTTCCGCTTCCGAAATGCCGGTAATTTGACATTTTCGATAGATTCGATTGTCTGCTGTCGGGGTGGTACGGCTGGAGAATATGGCGTTTTAGCAGAATTTCAGCAACACTGAAATTCTGACACTTTTCTGGCATCGTTCCGGCACGAACTGCGTACTGATTTTTTCAAGTGACAAGAAAAAATTTCACGTGACAAAATTCCGTCACTCTTTTCCCATGCATTTTAAATGAGTGCCAAAATTCCGGCACCGCTGTGTGCCCGTGCCGGAACAATGGCGGAAAAGTGTCAGAATTTCAGTGTTGCTGTTTGCTCGTAGGTGGCTCTGCAGCACAAGTGTAGAGTTTTTTCCGGCACGAGGTGACGGAATTAAATGGTCTGCTATTTATTTGGTCACGAAAAGTGATCATTTTGGCCATTTTGACTGCGCGTCAGGTTTAAATTTATTTAATTTTTTCAATTGTTCTGTATTGTTCTTGTATCTGTCTACAAATTTACTAATTTTATGCGTAGGATAATTCTTACAGAACAGGAAACAATAATTTTGCAGCAAATAGAATATTTTTTGTAGATAATTTTACTTGGATACAGTTTAATTTGCTGGTTGGCTGATTGAATTAGTCCATCTTAGGGAAGTTTTGAGCACCGCTTGTGTACGCAATATGAAATGGATGGGTGGAAATAATAGGCGTGTTTTTTTTGCTCCCCGTATCTATAACAGAACAATGCTATCCACTGCAGACGCATTGGGAACAACAACTTCTCCTTTCCATAACAGGAGTTGTTGTTGTTTCCAATGTGTCTGCACTGGTAAGCATTGTTCTGTTATGGATAAGGGGAGCAAAAAAAAAAACGCGCCTAACGTATTGGTGTAAATGAAGTATATTTGAAATAAAAAATTATTAAATTGATTACATAATTATTTTATTGAAAAAAAAAACGCTTATTTGCTCAGCGTAATGGCGTTTAACGTGAAGGTAGTTTTGAAAATTTGCTACTATAAGTTGCTTTGTAGCGTAAACTTCGATCTGGTTCGTAATATAGCAGTATTGATGTACCTCGAAGTTTGCATGATTTTCAAATTAAAGAGGTGAAAGAAAAATTTAAAAAAGGAATAACATATAGGATTGATCGTGCAGTTGATAAAATCTTAATTAAAATCTGAATGCAGTGCTCATGTTGTTAAGGAAAAATTTAAAGGTAAAGCGGGCTGGAACCGTGTACTTCTCAAAGAAAAGAATATTACAGCCATGCACAATTTGCTCCTGCAGTCTGCCCCACCACAAATTCAATAATATTCAACATCCACGTCAAAATTATCCTTAAAAGCATGTGGATGTTTCTTCGTCTTCGAACTGGAAAAAACAATTTGTTTGGAAATATGTGTTTGTATATTTGGACTACCATGCAAAACTTACATCTTTTTTAAATATTCCTTTTGTTTTTCTCTCAACAAGATAAGGTTCCTTATTGAGGATTTATTCTTTTTATTATTTTTTACTGACTCAGCTACTACAAATGCGGCGTACAGAAACTGCAAACTTGCGAAATCATTATCCTGTTTACTGAAAATTCAAAATTTAAATGGCAAACATCAACACACTTAACTGTCACTTTGTAATATTCTACACTTCTCTACACGAAAATGTTTTCGAGTAGAAATAAATAGCAAAATCGAGTGACGGAATTTTGTCACGGCTGCGTAGTTACCTTAATAATCTACTTCTTACCAAATCTAGCGCTTTCCCCCTTAGACATCTCTGCAGGCGCATCAGATTTTCATCATCGCAAAAACCACACATCATTTTGCTTCTTTCGTAAGCGCTGATAAAGAGTAGCGACTCATCTGGATTGCCACTAAAGCAAGGCAAGTCTTTAGTTATGGCTTGTCGGGCTGTGATTTGGTTGTTGGTGAGCTGACGATGAGTCGCTTCTGACGCCCGGGAGTATTCTTCCAGTACAGGGCTTGACAAAAAAGATGGAAATTCGTGAACGCTTGCAGTTTGGGTTATATTTTGTTGCGGTTGCACTAACAGTATACCCACCATATTGTCGTTACAAATTCACTGTGCTGCAAAATTTATCTCCGCCACATTTTCGGCCTTTGAGAAGAACTGTTTTTCAGCTTTGCTTGAACATTTAGGCTGTTGTATTCCTGTTTCTCCTTCATCGTCACTGTCCTCCTCTAGGAGCTGAAACTTTTTCCTAAGATATTCTTTGTCTCTTTTTTCTTGTAGTGTCTAGCCGAAATGTTTTACGCTTGGACAGCATTGTAAACTCAGTAGGTATCGTCGATGATCTGCTCGACAGATTTTCACTTTCGATTACAATCGTTTTCGATTCACACCTCTTGCATATTTATCTTTCATTTTCGATACCACTGACGTTCTGGGCTTGTTCGTAGTGGTGCCACGTGTCACATTTTCCGCACCTTAGGGTCTCTTTTTCGGCTGGTTTTGAGGAAAATTCGTAACTGTTCCCCACATCCATAAATCCTCGGATTATTTCTGACCTTCTTACGGGCTCTGGAGAGAGTTGTTTATTTTCTGTCATAGCACTCGATGAGATAAAAAATAATTTTGTAGGAATATTGCGCTTAACGCAACCTCAAATTTCAGATTCTGTAGTAATATACGCTTAGTGTGTTTTTTGAATCACACACAAACATCATACATAAAACTACTACAAAATTCCTGTTGATAGGAATACAAATTAATCAAATAAACACATAATTCAGATCTACTTTACTTTTTTAGTAATATCAAAGCCTCCTTTCACCTCGTTTCCAGACGATCGCACTAACTGCCTCGTTTCCAGACGGTCAACCACTTACTGCCTCGTTTTGATCAGCGTTTCTTCTCTAGCGCTTGAAGCGCCGCCATTATTTTCCTTCATAATCTTCACATAAGATGGCTTTGCCAACACCCTTAATCAGCCCGCAAAATCTGTTTTTTCTACAGCTGAAAGAATGTTCGGCTCTGTGAATTTTCAAATAAATCAGAAATAAAACTCAACTGCTAGTGAATCTTAAATGCAAGAGAATCGGCATACGCGTTGACTTTTCCTTTTCATCAACTGTTTTGCAAATCGTATCTGACCTGATGTATGGGGCCTTGGTAGAAAAACTCTTTTTAGCGTTTTTATTGGTTCGAAGATCATAAGTAATCATCATCATAAGTAATTTGATACTTTACTAATGATTTCACACTTGTAAAAATTTCGATTTTGAAAATGGAGCCCAGCAGTCTCGAAATCCCAAAGTCCGTTGACTGCGGTATATATAAACCAAATATTATACCAAATATGTTGACATCAATGCCTTTCAAATCGGAGAAAACATCTTTCATAAAGACTATTTTCTTGTGTAGTCTTAGTTAAATAAGGCAAAATGCATTCTCAACGTTTTATAACCGGTGAAGTAGGTATAATATCCAACATTAAAACTGAACTTAAACTTTTACTAATGTACATTAGGATACACATAATTTAGCGTCCACTCATTGACAGGTGATAATTTTCTAATTGGAATAGATCATCATGCGTCACTTATTAGGTCTGTTCCCGTACTAAAATTAATTGCGATTAATTGCAATGAAGCCGTTCCCGTACTCCGTTTTACTGAAAACTGAAAATTTCCCCTCTTTCAGTAAGTACGATGAAATTTCAGTAGGGCCTGAGCTACTGAAAAAACCTGAAAAAAGTCAAACGGTGTGGCGCATGTACAGTCTGTCAAGAATGAGTTTACACATAGGGAAAAAATTCAATTTTTCATCTTTCTAATTATAAAATACTACTTTTTGTTTATATAAATAATTTTTTTTTCTTAATTATCGTTATTTGCATTATTTCCAACCGATATATACAAAAAAAAGTACAACTTCAATGCAAAAAAAGAACGAAAAGAACAACGAAAACAATTATTACAATTCTTGAAGTGTCAAGAAACTCTTTACACAAAAGTTTATTTTTTGCATTACTGCAACGATACGGTAAATTTACCATAATTTTTGGTCTGTATTGTAAAGCTCTATAAATTTGATCATTAGTGTGTGATTAGTTTTTGGCTAATACGCATAAATAAGTGAGATATTGTGTTTTAAAATGCTAGGCAAAAGATTATCCTTTGAGTTAATTCAGATGATATACTATAATCACCAATTAGGTAAAAGTGCACAGAAACTGTCGGAAATGTTTTGTGTAGCACGAATGGCAGTCTATAACGTTATAAATCGTGCTGAAAATGAGAATATAATGGAGCCAAAGTGTGGAGGTGGCTCAAAACCAAAAATATCTAAACGTATAGAGCGCCTTATGATAAGGAAGCTTGATAAAAACCCCTGGATTTCAACCAGAACACTTGCTAGGGAACTCAAGGAAGAGTGTGATGCTGCTGTTTTCCATGAAACAGTACGACAGGCCATCCTACGAAATAAGTTCTCATCAAGAGCTGCACGAAAGAAACCACTGTTTTCTGCACTAAACATCGAAAAGCGTTTTTCTTTCGCTATGATGCACCTTTTTCAACCCGTTGACTTCTGGGACGACGTCATACTCTGCGATGAGACGAAAATGATGTTGTACTATAATGATGGACTCATGATGGACTAATTATGATGGACTGGATGATCGTTGGAAAATCGAAATATCATTTCGGCTGTAAAATTTGGTAAGTTGTCCGTTATGATTTGGGGTGCTTCTCAAGCAGAGGAGTAGGAGACTTGGCATTCATCGAGTCAACCATGGACGCCCAACCATATTTGCATATCCTTGAAACATATTTGGCAAGCAGTGCGCAGAAATTCGGGTTTATGCATAATAGCAAACCAAATTTTAAGCTTTACCAGGACAACGATCCCAAACATAAGGCGAACATGGTGCGAATGTGGCCCTTAAACAACTGCGGAAAAGTGATGGATACGCCAGCCAAGAGTCCGGACTTAAATCTCATCGAGAATTTATGGGCTTACTTAAAACAACAAGTCGCTAAAAGGCAACCCAAAAACCGAACTGCCTTAAAAATTGCGATTCTCGAAGAATGGTAAAAAATACCAACCACGTATGACCTGCAAAAGTTGGTTCATTCAATGAAAAATCGGTTGCGATGTGTGGTGGATGCCAAAGGTGGCCCTACCAAATGTTAAATATACCAAATAATATTAAATATCCTGTAAATATGTAAATATTAAATACAATAATAATTTGTGTAAAGAGTTTCTTGACACTTCAAGAATTGCAATAATTGTTTTCGTTGGTCTTTTCGTTCTTGTTTTGCATTAAAGTTGTACTTTTTTTTGTATATATCGGTTGGAAATAATGTAACTAACTATAATTAAGAAAAAAACATTCATTTACATAAATAAAAAGTAGTATTTTATAATTAGAAAATTGAAAAATTGAATTTTTTCCTATGTGTAAACTCATTCTTGACAGACTGTAAATATTTTCAAATGTGCGCAAGCAACATATTTTTTGCGTAATGTTGCTATGAAGGTCGAATATTTTTGT
This sequence comes from Nemotelus pantherinus, assembly GCA_963978885.1. NCBI lineage: Eukaryota > Metazoa > Arthropoda > Insecta > Diptera > Stratiomyidae > Nemotelus > Nemotelus pantherinus. The sequence continues at coordinate 60,547,283 of OZ022265.1, forward strand.
GGCGATCATTTATCACCGCTTAGGATGACTTTATAATCACTATTGTTTTTCCAAAAACAGAAAGCTGACACTGGTTGTCAATTTTCAGGAAATGCAATGAGAGCGTTCCTATACTTTCATGAATTTCCCCCACCACATGATTCAGGAAAATTCAGTGACTGAAAGTACGGGAACAGACCTATTATCTAGTCGGAATGAAGCAGCGAATTGCTGATTATTTTTAAATCACTCCATCAGCTATAGATAAGACATAGCATGAAAATTCAATTAAGTGGGGTTTTAAGTGCATTAGTTTTCCGGACAGTGCTAGTATCCGGACACCCCGACACAAATGTTCACTTTCTAGGAAATATGGCAGTGGCATGGCGTTCATGGAAGCAAAGGAAGCATTGCTTCCCTTACATTTCGCTGACATAAATTTTCAATTCATCTTTCTTTTTGAAAGTGTGAAAAAATGGTATGAAAACATTTTTTAAAAAAAATGTGCGAAAACAAATTGTGAGCATCTCACAGATTGAGAGAGAGAACAACTAGCGCATGGAAGCAACGTAAAAATTGCATCTGCGAACGTTTATTTGACTCCATTTAGACTACACTGTGACGTCATTGAACAAAATGTGCTTATACGATCTCTTTGGAAGCAATGAAAAATTTGCTTCCTAGGGGAAATTATCTTCTCAAGAGAGAGACTCAGAGCGGAGCAGCGAACGTATGACTGCTGTGGAACTTATTTCAGCGTTTCCCTCACGCGTTGCAGAGTACATTGCTTGCACAGATTTTTTGTAAATGGAGAGTGCTTGCTGTGATCGAATTTAAGTTACGAAATGTGGTAAGGGCTGCCAGAGGCTGTTGATTCGACAAGACGATATTTTATGTGTTTTATTCATGATTTAAATTATGACATGTTCTTTGTATGTGCTATTTTGCATTGACATTTTTGTGAAGGTGTTTTTAATTGGTGAAGGGTTTACTCACTAATAGTCTATTGAATTTGGTAGTAATATTTCATGGCAATAATAGGCAAGGCCAGAATTGTGTAGAATTGAATGTGTAAATTTGCTATGTAAAATTGCGTGATTTTTTTATTGATATTTGAAATAGTGAAAGGTTGAAATAGGTGAATGTGTTTATTTGTTCTGTGGGTCTAAATTTTATAATTTGTAAACTTATTCAATTTCTTTTAGATCTCGGTAATTTGCTGAAAAAAGGACATCATCAACAAGGATCGATCGAAACTGAATTCGTAAATTGTCTCTTTGACAAAGAGATGTACTCGGCAGTTTGATTGCAAAGTTAATAAGTGAAAAACTCGGAACGGATTACCGGTTGTAATATTAAACAAAAATAATTTTGCTGGCCATGTGTGTTATTTTCAAACGATTCAAACGTTCGGTGAACTGTCGGATTTTGTAATTGAAATAATGTTAAAGCTGTGAACAGGCATGATACAAAGAGCATTGATCATTTCCAATTAGTCTTTTTACTTTCCAAGTTCAGTTTTGACCCAAGAATTGAAGAATTGATGAATAGTCAATATAAATAGCCACTGATATTGCTCAAAGTTAGGAGAAATAGAGCAGTAATGATGATTCTTATATACATTGTGTGTCACTTAGGATGTCAAGAACAAGCACTACATAGTTACAATAAAAATGGGGATTCTTGCAATAGTGGCAAATCACGTAAAGACAATAAATCTTTTGACAGTACATAACCCATACTTGCGACCTCATTTGAACCAAGCAAATGTTATTTTCAGACCATCAAATTATATTCAAAACGACCTCATGAGTAGTTTTTATAAAAAATATTGAAAGAGATTTGTAATGAAATTCAGCAAAGCAGATTTCTAGCAATAATATTAGATAAAACAACCAATATTTCACATCGTCCACAGCTTTCAACAACCTTTGGTTACATTACTTCTTTCTTTAAAACTTTTTTTAAACTTTCATAAATCTTACAGATGTTTCATTTAAAATTGTTTTGCATATTGTCCTAAAATTTAAAGCTATGAGGATCCTCTGTAATATCTGGCAAAACAATTGGATTGCAAGCATGTATAGAAGAAATTTATAAAACCGCAATATGTACTTATTAATTGCTTCGCATATCGACTTGGTTTTATGAAAATCATGCAATAGTATACACGAATGTAGTTTTTCCCCCCAATATATTACTAGTTTTTTAACAACAACAATGAGTAAATTTGCTTTGTATTCATTCCTTAAAATTCCTTCCGAAATTCGCTCGAAACACATGTTGGACTCTTGGTCGGTTAATTTGAGCATTTTTCTATAAAAAAGAGCAATTAAAAGAACTCTTTGAATATATTACTGAAAATGGGTGGATAGACCGTTAATAGTGAGAGCGGGCTTTTTGTTTTACTTATTTTTCTGCTTGATGTTTTTTCTAAAAAAAAACAAGGTGCATAATTGACAACAATGAGAATGTTGAACCTTTACACGTGCTTATGTCAAAATAATTGATGACATAATCGTTAAAATAAACTCAAGATTTTCATCCTGAAAATCTTTTGAATTCTTCTAAATTTAGCCATTTTCAAAAATATTATATTTTTAGTTCTGAGAATTGTAACCGTTATTTCTAACGCGCAATAAAACCCTTTTGCCCTAACTGGGACGCAAGGGCGGCAGTCTTCGGGCGGCTTTTGCTCGCGAAGAAAAAGGTCGCGGGTGGGCACCACTCGCTTCTTATCCGAAGAACTGCCTCGCTACCGTCGCCCTGAAGCGAGAAGAGGTAGACGGTGTAATATGTACAACACAAGTATCGATCGCGGCAATTATACCCGGCACAATTTCGATTTAAATCTTTATTATAACTCTACACACAATTATCACTCTATTTTTACCGCGTTACCATGTAATGGCAACCTCCTTAGTAGCTCTCGTATTTAGACATAATTTAATTCATATTAAATATAATTCTACATACTATCTAACCTGATTTTACGGTAACTGCTGATTCTGGATCGCTGAGATGAAATTTTTCTCCCTCGATAGGGCCCTTTTCCGCCGACTGATACTCGCACCAATAGGAATCAAATATTAATCCGTCCTCCGTAATTTGTTCTTCTCGACCGACTTCCAATTCACGGCTTCGCTGAACTTTTCTCCAGACAAAAGATATTCTCGCGTAGTTTCCAGTGCATCAGTTTCGGCCAAAATCAACTGATTCGTTTTATTCCTTCCTGCTGTCGTTTACTCGTCTCGGAAACCCCCGTCGTCAGGCATAAATTCCGCCAATACCAATCAGATATTCGAAATCGAAAAGAAATAAATGAAAAGTAATATCGATTATCATCCGGCAGCAATTCAACACCTTCATCCACTCACCGAGCTTCAGCCAAAAAGAAAGTTTTTCGACGATCCCGCTCACAGGAAAAGTGATTTGCTCTACCTTTAATTTCCCTTATACGACAAGGAACTAGATCCGCAATCCTCACGGTTTTCCTTCATCTGATCGCTATCAGATGAGAATTCAGTCGACAGTGACAGTGAGAATTCATTCCGACGTTCCGTGTGAAAGTTCGTGCGTGCCGCAGGTTTCGGATGTGAGTGTTCCCTGGCTCGTATGCTGATGTCCTCCTGATCTCGGTTTTCCTGCGCGTATGGCGACTATCCTTCGCGTCTCGGGTCGATTGTGTTTCGCATTGACTTTAGTCGCCTTCCGATCAGTGGCTTTGCGTTCGGGAATCAGCAACTCGGACATCTACTCGGCACCAGTCGTATGTAGGTCAATTGTTGGCCTAGGTCTAGTGTCACCAGTATGTACGACTCAGCCCATACACTGCTCAGCCGGGTGTGTGGATTTGTGGCACAATGATTCGGATCGCGATATCTCGTAGATATTCCTGCGTTTTGGTTAGCCTCGCGATTTAGTAATTGCCGTTGATGGCTATGGTGTTGTTCCTGTACACAATTTAATCGTGTTGTGCTGCTGTTCGATGTGTAGATGTTCGACTGAGTTGTGCGTTCGTTAAATGTTCGTTTACGCTTATGTGTCGTTCATCGTTTACTCCGTCGGGATGACTTGTGATGATCATCTAACTTGATATTAATTACACTGCATTCGAGGATTGTGATTGTTACAACTAACCTAATCTAACTTAAATTAAATTCGTGAATGTGATAGCTAACCCATCTAACCTAATCTTACTTAAAGTTAAAATCATACATTGCGATTATCACCCCAATCTCCATCGTTCTCTCTTTTAGAGGACGATGGATATTTTTTTTAATTATTATTCTTATGTTAAATATTAAACAACCGTGACAGAATGTTATTATTTTACTGATAAATATTGGCATGCTTTCTTTTTGTGAGAAGGACTTTGAGCGTTTATTTTCATAACAATACAGAATGTTTACTCTCACGTTCCCGTTAGTAATTACTGGGTGCTTTTATCACCCGGTTCTAATACACGTAACAAATTTGCAGAAAGCGTAATCAACCATGGATATGAACCAATTGTTTCCCTTCGGTAAATGACCACTCCACGTCACTGACATATGGTTCACATTCTGACATTTTTTCTTTTTTGACTAGTTCTTATGTGCCTTTCGATTTGAGAGAACCATAAGTTTGAACAAACAACCAATCAACTATTTGAAGTCTGCATGTTTTTTGTCAAAGTCGTGTCTCACGTAACTTTTCGCTAGTGGTAGGTGCAATTTCTAAACGTAAGTTATTCCCCTTCCGTAGTTAAATTTCTCGAATTCTTTGTTCTGCATGTATAAAGACCATTGTGTGTAAAGTTTCCTACCTTCGAAAGCATATTTGATAGAAATATTTTTGGAAATTTTTTGTGTCCAAAGACTAGACCCGTGTTTGAGCAGTTTTTCAGTATCCGCACAAGAGCGTCCGAATACTTAAAAAAACCGGTCAAATATGCTATTGCACATATTGGTTACTTGATAAGATTAACATTAGCTCTTATAAACTCTAAAATATTATGCTGGTATGATAGCCATTTACACCGTTTAAAACAAAATATACCACCTGTCCGAAAAAATTACTAAAATTCCTACTAAAATTCAATTTTATATCTACGCGCAAAGAAACCGCCTTAAAGAAGATTTCATTCATAAATTCCAGGGAAATTTAGTAACCGCTATTTTAGTTGGCAATCATCAAGTTGGCATGAAATATGCACTGACTGAAAAAGTACTAGTACATTTACCCTACACAGTTCAACAGAGCATTATGCCTTCTTACCAGTGCTGTCGTTGTACTTCGATCGGAGTATTTGTACTCCGTTTTTAGTTACCGTACTACTGTACTCCATTCACTTGCAAAGTACTCCCTTTTCATTGGGAACACTTTTAATACTCATAGAATGAAGAAAATAATAATAAAGTCACTCTATTTATTTAAAATATTTTATCTATGCAAATATTTTTTTTAACTTTAATTCTATTATATTAATCACAATAACAAAAGCAAATATAAAAATAAGAAAATGAACATAATCATAATTTATATATGGGGAAAATATGAAAAAAAAAATGTCAGTGGAAATAAATATAAATCCATATTCGTATTGCCAATATATCGACTAAAATAGAGTTCTTTATTATTAATCAATATTTGGTGTGTCCTCCTTTCTTTTGGAGAACCTTAATTAATCTATTTGGCATTGATGAAATTAATTTTTTATTATATTTTCTTCAATTCAATTCAATTCCATTCCATTCTGTTTAAATTGCTGTCTTCAGCTCCTGGACAGTATTGTATGACTTGGCGTCTCTGTAAACTCGATGAGCCAAAATGCCCCATAGGTTCTCTGTGGGATTTAGATCAGGGCTGCAAGCAGGCCAATCAAGCACAGGTATAGCCTTTTCTCTAAACCAACGTTTGGTGTATTTCGAAACATGGATAGCAGCGTTGTCTTGTTGGAAGATAAAATCCGGTCCTATAATCTGTTCGGCTTTGTCGATTAGCATATCTTCTAATAACTCTGTATACATAGCCGAATTCATACGAGTGGGAACCCATGCCAAAGGAAGCTTACCATGATGGGAAAACGCTCCCCATACCATAACAGAGCCACCCCCGAAATTTCGGTTCATTCTAAATCATGCCATTAGAATTGACAACCATTTGGGCCATCCATATTAAATTTCTTTTATTCGCTAAACACAATTTTCTTCCACTCTTCGTCATATTTTATAAATTTTTTGGCGAAATTCATTCTGGCCGTTTTGTATCCCTCATTCAGCCTTGGTTTTTTAGCAGGTTTTGTCCAGACCGCATTTTTATTTTTATGCAGGATTTGCCTTATGCGTCTGATGATCACTAGCCCCTTCAATTCAGCCTTAATATAAGCAGCTGCAAGGTGTAACTGCGTTGCCTTTGAAAATATCTGGCGTTTGTCCCTTTCAGATATAGTTGGTTTACGTCCTAATCGAGTTTTCGTGCCATAGTATTTAGGAAAATTCTGTGAATATGTCAACTGCCTGTTTGAAGTGCATGATGAAATCAACGGTAAGTTGAGAAGATTAGTGGGCACAAACTTGCAATGAAATGCTCGAATTTTCAGTTTGACTTCTACTTTTTGTTTCACAGGCAGCAATTTGTCTATATACCTCACGTCTTTAATTTCGTCTCTGAATTTTTTCAAGTATATTAACGGTAATTTAATACCACATACTTGAGATAAAATGCTTTAATTTTCAGTTTCATGACACAAGTCATTTTGTCATCACCAAACACGCTGGTAATTATATCTTCTTGGAACAAACGCAATTTTAATCAGATATCAGATAAATTTATTTAGTAAGAAGTTTAGTTTTACAGTTTTTTTTTTATTAAAATGGATAAGAATAGAACTCAAGGGCTCACACCTGCGATAAATATGAAAGGCAATGCGACTAATGATACGATGCTTAGCATAGAGTTGGATACTGACGACTATAGTTTAGGATCCAATTGCGAAACCACACAAATTTATATTGAAAATCAAAGACGATATGAAAAGTTTCGGAAAATTTAGCTAGGGCAGTTTGATTGGCTTCACGCAAAGGGTATAACTTCTACTTCAAAAGGTAGATATGAGAAAAGATCTTTTTGTAAACATTACCAAAAACTGGTAAGCTAAAATGTATCACATTTGTTGCGAAATGAAAAAGTAAATCGCACCAAATTGGAGTCAGCCATAAAAATCAACCAGAAATTCACATTCGGGCAGCAATTGGATCATACACTAAAAAATCCAAAAATATTAAAATGGTCAAGCTTAGAACAATTATATTTTTTTAGAACACAATTTACCATTCACGTTAATCACACCATTGCATTTGCTGATTAAAAAATTTATTGCCCAAGATTCTGAAATTGTCAAATAGTTCAAGTGTGGGAAAACGAAGTTTAATAATGTCACTAATTTCATTTTAAAGAATGAATCGTGTGAGCAAATAGCGACAAATTTTGCAAAAAAATAATATATCCCTTATAATTGACGAAACGAGAGGATATAAGTACAATTAAATGTTTGGTCCTAGTTCGATATTTTGACTTTAACTGGGGAGAAGTCCACGAGAGGTTCTTAGGTCTTCTGGAACTCTCTTTGTCTTTGTATCGTCTTTATTAATTCGTTAGGCTCTGTATCTTTCTGTATCGCCTTTATCAATTCATGTTAATTCTTTAGACTCTGAACGTTAAAACTCTGCACAACTAAAAATGCTCGACTCTAGATATATTTCAATTATAACTGTTTAGTAAAAATTTCCAATAAACCGAATTTTAACTTGGAATGTCACATAAGATCAATAATAATTTTCCCTGGTGAATGCCATCTATGGTCTAACACATTCAAATTTTGAATACGTGCGGGAAATCGCAAATTATTCTAAACCTTTTATTATTACTAAACATAGCATAATTTTTACTGCTACTTGTTCTCTGCATTTCGTATGACGATGACGTCGACACTCTCAATGTGATGCAACGTCAATATGTTACAATTTGCCGAAGTATTTAAACGATTTGAATATTTCTTTAAAAACTTAGTAAAAGTCACTTTAGACGAAGTTTCGGTTATGATGGGTAATAAGCAAGGTGTCAAATCCATCCTTAAAATAGATTTTCTAAATTTGTGTATTATGACCTGCATATGATCTGCACCCGCAAAAAAGCTTCCCCAGCACATTGAAGTTTGGCTCGCAATATTTATATATTTTTTCTAATGTTCTAATCGGCAAACGGAATACAGCCAATTTCAAGGACTTTAACGTTAAAATCCATAAAACACTAAAAACATCTGCGACGAGGTGGCTTTCGTTAGAAAACGTTTATTCCAAATTCTTATCTCACCATCACTTTACATACGGACAGCTCATAACAATAATTATATATGCATGCCACTTTTCTGGCAGTTCCGAAATTTGTGTTTGGGTGCAACATATGCTTTGCATGGCATGGGGGTAAACTGGACTTGATGCCCCACACCCAGGAAATCCCGCCACAAGAGGGCGAAAAGGTGGTAGAAAAGTTGAAAAAATGAAGAAAAACAGACAAAATTATACAAAATAATAAAAAAGAAGATAAAACAATTAAGAAAAAGAAAAAAAAAAGAAAAGAAGCCCCAAAAGGAAACGCACAACCACAAAAACACAAACATATTAGCCTGACATCTATCGGCGAGATTCATGCAACAGCTGTGTGGGGCATCAAGTCCAGTTTTACCTGGCATGGCGCATATACGCCGCGTAACCAGACTCATGACTGGTTGAACCTTTATTGGTTAATCACAATACAGCGATTTGCCGCAGGGCGTTGCGGCGAACTGCAGTCAAAAAATTAGAATGCCCTGTTTTGTATGGTAATACCCACAATGCCTGCGGCCGAATTAGCGGCAGCGGCAGAATTTGCTAAATTTCTAATTTTGCCGCACCGCTAGCGGTGATACCAACCGTAGGTTGGCATCATCACTAGGCTCAATTAAGGCCCGTTTCACACGAGACACTCGGTGTCCGGCCACTGTGTCTCTAGCCACTGCCGGGGCATTGAAATAAATGAGAGCATACACACAGAGCCACAGTGTCCGGGCCACAATTCTATACAAAAACAGTGGCTGAGGATTCAGTGGCTGGACACCGAGTGTCTCGTGTGAAACGGCTCTAAGGCCCGTTTCACACGAGACACTCGGTGGCCGGCCACTGTGTCTCTAGCCACTGCCGGGGCATAGAAATAAATGAGAGCATACACACAGAGCCACAGTGTCTGGGCCACTATTCTATACAAAAACAGTGGCTGAGGACTCAGTGGCCGGACACCGAGTGTCTCGTGTGAAACGGCTCTAAGTCTACTTGAATTAGGGGTGTGTTCAATGTGCATGCTATAGCTGCTTCAAAAGCATAGCATCACTTTAGCAAGTGTCAAAATTTGAGGTAGCTAGGTGAAGCAGCTATGAGTATTGGACAGCCAAGAGCTGCTACGTAGGTCAGCTAATTCAAAAATACTTTCGAATTTTTTTTTTAATTTTAATATTTGTGTTTTCGTGGATTAGTTCAATACTTCCATTGCACTTTGGAAATGGTATAAAATTTAGGAATTTTCAACATACAGCTGCAGAAACCATTAAAATTTTCCTAACATATTTAAAATGAATCACTTATTTCCGGCTTTTGACGCCATATATGTGAAAAAGAGCAAAAAATAATCGTTGAAAATTTGATGGCACATGAATCAGCGATGGGCATTGAGACGAATAAATGTGTAGCAGATTTTGCTCAAAAAAGTAGCAGAATCAGAAAAATCTTCACTAAAAAGTAGTTCCCCGGGAAAAGTAGCAAATATCATTTGCTACGTAGTAGAGTAGTAGATTCAGAAAAGAGCAGAAAAAAGTAGCAGATCTACTACAATTGTAGTAAATGCCCATCGCTGACATGAATCAGTGCACCCGACCGATTGCTCATGCTCGCCTGCTAAAAACTCAAGATGAGCTGCACTGTGTGAAAGCCGACTTAACTCGAGTTGAGTTGAAGTGTTTAAAAGCACGTATTTAATTTATGCTGTCACTATTTTCAAATTTATTCCTTATCTCATGTGTCACAAAAGCGCAAAAACTTCTTTTCATTTCAATTTCCAATTGAAAATGACGTTTGAACTGCATGTCAGCTGTGTACGCATAGACATTTTGCCTTAGCTACTTTCTTGCTATCCTCCAGACTGCGAGCAGCAAATAGCTGCTACCTTAGCAGCTATGCCGGAATCTTGGACAACCCGACTGTCAAATAGCAAGCATAAGAAAGTAGCTATTTCGTGACATTGGACAGCCAGAGCTGCTAAAATAGCTGCTATAGCATGCACATTGAACACACCCTAGGTTGAATGGTCTGGTGAAATAGACAAGCGATGGCTGATATGTATTGTGATAAGCCAACCTAATCCTGGTACAACAGGATTTAGCAATACAAAAGAAAAAAAAAATGAATTTGGTTGGTGCCTTGGTTGCATTGACAGCGACTTTGACCTTGTATATGCCGTAGCTAAAATAGCGTTGTCAAACTGGCACTGCTATAGTAGTAGCGTTTACACCGTACAGCTTATTGACCAAACCAAAAATGGCGTAATATCTGAAAGGAGCTCAATACTAAGAACAAAAACACCCTTGCACCAAGGTTTCCTGATTGCGAATGTAACTCTCGAAACTAGAAATCCTATTTATGACTGTTATAGTGTTTATACCACTGCTACCTTCTCACTTATGACCGCGCTAAATTTTAGCAGCGCTAAAGTAGCGTAGCCAAACTAGTAGGCTCGGCTAATTTAAAAGTGGTTTATACCGCTGCTAAAGAAGCAGAGCTCACTAATTTGGCTACGGCATAAACGCACTCATTGTCGCTGCATTGTGGTTCACCAAATTCAACTGCGGCATTCACGCGTCCCCCTGCGGCGCCGCTGCGACAATTCCGCTGTTTTGTGTTTACAGCATTATTCATTCAACTGATGTGAAACCAGCAAGTCTAAACTCATAGTCTCGTAGTCAAAGTACTCCCTTTGGATTCAAAAATATACTCCTCTGAAAATTTTCAAAACGACAGCACTGCTCCTTACTCGGCTCTGGTGACACACTAAGAGAGAATTTCATTAACACAAACCTATCTGTTTATGAAAAGTGAAGTTGAAAATTACTCTTGGATCAGCTGAAACATCGGTATGATTATTGATTGTATGAATGTTTACAAATCATCTATGTAAAATCTTGCAAAAAAAGGATTTAGTGTCCTTAATAAGACAGCAGATGAACTTTGTTTAATAGGAGGTGCGGGTGATTAACAATGTCTAATGTCGTCAAGAACATTTGCAAAATAAAACACATTTCATGAAACCAAGCATCTAGGAGTAAACTTACCTTCTCTCGCCTTTAAGTAGACCGTGTTGGCCACGATGTTCTCTAATTCCATCAGTTCCAGGTTGGCGGCCTTTTGTTTCCCGATAAAGTGTTAGAATATGCTTGCTGCAAAATTCAATTCAATATTTCTCTGCGGTTTTTAATAAGAATGCTGGTCTCGCAAATTTTTACTTCACTACATTCACTTCGACAGAACCCAAGCCTGAAAATATTGCTCGGGATAGAACTAACGCACGCGTCTTTGCTTCGTTTACACAGAAGAACACTAGCACGTTCGACACGCCTTCCCTGTACGAGGAATCGTTTTCGGTTACTGTTCTCACTACTTTTAATAATAAAAAGGTCCTTTTGGGAAAAATAATTTCTAATCCACTTCGATCATATAAGGAATTTTAACACTTCTTGATTGCTCGTACGCCACGTTACGTAGTATGCAAACTCGATTCACCGCAAACGCAGGACCTTTTTTCTGCTACTGTGCGGAGTCTGCAACAATCAAATGCTGCCAAATGTTTGGTACACGCTCCACTTTCTGGCGAATTCTTGTCTAAGGCTTCTTCCTATTTCTCCAAGTTGCTTACATATCCGTTGCCTAATTAATTGAACGAGAACTCGTTTTTGCTGTCAAATATGGTAAGCAGCCTGGCCCACATTAACCTTTCCTGGCTCAAAACGACTGAAAGGTCATTGAGCGATGGATCTTTTTGTAGAATCCGAAAGCTTGTGCGCAATTGCCAATCCTGCAAGGGGACCACTTACATTTGAGAAGAATGCTTAGAACTCACCGCGCCCAACGCCCAAGCGTTCACTCGTATGTACCAAGTATAAACTTTACTAACTACTCACTAGGCACCTATAAGTGACATGAAAGAGGGCACCAATTAAAGTCTTCCCGATCAGGTCTCAACAACACCTAAGCGCAGAAAAGGAACCAAATATGTCGTTGCTTACGTCCGGCAACAGCCCCGGTACGAAATCGAACGTCACCGTTTTCCCAATAACACATTGCCGGAGTTTTTACTTTGCTCTGGGATTTTACTTTGCACGCTTAACATCTGCAAACATTTCAATTTTTGGGTTTTGAGTCCCAAAATATCTTCAAACGCACTCGGAGTATACCAACAATCACCTTCCCCACAACATGAAAAAACTTCAATACCCAGACTGATGTGCACTTTCTGATGGTAAAGTGGGTAAAGTGGGTAAAGTCGTAAAGTCGTAAAGTCGTAAAGTCGTAAAGTGCGTAAAGTGCAGTAAAGTGCATGAAATATGAATAAACTACATTGACCATTCACAATAGGTCTGTTCGCGTCATAGATGTGAGGAAGAATGGATACGTAATGGTCCGAGAGACAGTGAGGTAGTAGAAATGGAGTGGACATGCCCATAAGATTTACATTGAAGGGGATGGTAGTAACAATGCCTCCTAGAAGTACGGGCCGTCAGGCTACGTAATCGTTTTAGCTATGACGTCAATTTAGCCGTGAATTTTGACATTTCCACGAGGCAGTGCCGACAGACACGGAGATTTCACTTGCGGTTTTTAAGCTAAAATATGAATAAAACGTTAGTTTTTTGTGCGTGGACGCGTTGTAGAAATAAAATTTAGTCTTAACTTGCATTTTGTGTCAATCAATTGTATCGACAGTGAATCGACACAAAACGTCACATAACCTAACACCAGCCGATAAACATTTCGTAGCGAATTTTCCCAATAATACCGCACGCACCGCATTAATTTGTGTTTTAGCTGTTCACTAGCACTGTTCCGCGGACCTCACTTTGTTTTCACTTCACTCACTTCAACACAACCTGTACAATTTACGATTTCCCGCGGACGTCCCATAAGACTACGTGTGTTTTTCGCGACACTTTGACAGTATAGTGTGACGTCATTATTCTGCATTACGGCCCGTACTTCTAGGAGGCATTGGTAGTAACAATGCCTTCTATATGTACGGGCCGTAATGCAGAATGATGACGTCAGAGCATCCGACCAAATGTCGCGAAAAACACACGTAGTCTTATGGGACGTCCGCGGGAAAATGTTAATTGTACGGGTTATGCTAAAGTGAGTTTAATGAAAACTAAGTGGTAAAATGCGAAACAGTGCTAGTGAACAGCTTAAACACATATTAATGCGGTGCGTGCGGCATAATTAGAAAAATTCGCGACGAAATGTTTATCAGGTGTTGTTAGGTTATGTGATGTTCCGTGTCGATTTACTATCGCGATACAATTGGTCGATACAAAATGAAAGTTATGGCTAAATATTATTATTATAACGCGTCCACGCACAAAAAACTAACGTTTTATTCGTATTTTAGCTAAAAAACCGCATGTGAAATCTCGGTGTGTGTCGGCACTGCCTCGTGGAAATGTAAAATGGTTTGACGCCATGACGTCACATCGACAACGATTACGTAGCCTGACGGCCCGTACTTCTAGAAGGCATTGGTAGTAATTTGCTGCTCATTGTCAAATTGGGTCAAATCAGCCCCTGGACTCGGACGGTATAACTTTCCACCATTAGCCCCTTCAATCCTCTCGCGCACAAAGCATGTTAAAGCTGCCTTTACACCATTTCGCTCTCATTGTCAAATTGGAGGGGAACCCCTTGGCTTTTACCCGATTTGACAATGAGCAAACAAAAAATTACCACCATTCCCTTCAATGTAAATCTTATGGGCATGTCCACTCCATTTCTACTACCTCACTCTGCCAAATCTAAGTAGTTCCCCTCCAATTTGACAATTAGATCATAATGGCGGAAAGGCAATTTTAACATGCTTTGTGCGCGAGAGGATTGAAGGGGTTAATGGTGGAAAGTTATACCGTCCGTATCCACGGGCTGCCGAGAGATATGAAGCAATTTTCGATCTCTGGCATAGTTGCACAGCGTAATAACAACCAGCGTACCAACTTATTCCACTTTCCCATAAAAACAATTTGACCTTGAAATTGCGCCTCCATTTACGCAATGCATTATCTGTCAAAGCAGCCTGAGATTATGTTGGTATATTTTGCGAGAGTGGGCCGTATGTGAACAGCGAAAAATCTAGCATGAGTATGTAGTTGCCGAATTGTATATTGCATACCCAGTAGGACCACAAGCATCGATGACTTTTACCATGCACTCTTTCATTAATGCCTATGAATTCCAAAATAATGCATGAAAATATCATGTGTAAACAATCGTTCTGGTACAAAAATTCATGTGTGTTTATCTACTAACTACTTTCCTGCATGAAAAAGTCATGCACAGTGAAGGGTAGAGTCATGCAAAACGGAGCGAGTATCGCTACTTATAATGACATCGCAATGTTAAATTCATCGATGCGGTATGGCGAAAACGATCCGATAATGATGACTGGTAATCATTACGTAATTATTACCAGTCATCATCATCGGATCGTTTTCGCCATACCGCATCGATGAATTTAACATTGCGATGTCATTATAAGTAGCGATACTCGCTCCGTTTTGCATGACTCTACCCTTCACTGTGCATGACTTTTTCATGCAGGAAAGTAGTTAGTAGATAAACACACATGAATTTTTGTACCAGAACGATTGTTTACACATGATATTTTCATGCATTATTTTGGAATTCATAGGCATTAATGAAAGAGTGCATGGTAAAAGTCATCGATGCTTGTGGTCCTACTGGGTATCTTTCTGTTCCATGCGATTTCTTCCAACTTTCCAGGCTGACCAACAATACAATCTCAGGTTAGATCACTGGATTTTTGGGCCGTATACATATACGGAGTTGGTACGCTGGTTAGGAACTAACTTCTTACGCTGTGATAGTTGGTTGAGGTTGAAGGTTGAAATGTATTTCAAATTGACATGATGCACAAACGTTAAAATTTATCAATGGTTTGAATTTTTTGTCAAAAATCAAAAATTTTTCAGGAGGTTCAATGATTTGAAGGATTTTTTTTCAAGAGCCTGCCGCAGCTACAGGGTTACCCGCACTACCTTGGAAATCGGAAGGTTGAAATGTATTTGTATGACGAGGGATTCGTGAAATAAAGCTGGTACTGAGTTGAGGCTGATACTGAGTTAATCGTGAAACTAAATTTTGACATGTCCCCATTATCTGGTCATTATTTCGAGCGAAAATTTTGTAAAAGGAGAAAAGCGAAGACAATTATCATATCTGACGGATAAAGTGTCAAAAATTTCAATTTTCAATCTATTTTCTTAAGGCTGGTACTGAGTTCGAGTTCACGTGAAATTTTGACATGTCTCCATTATCTGGTCATTCTTTCGAGCGAAAATTTTGGCAATGGAGAAAAGCAGAGACAATGCTCATTTCTGACAGATAAAATGTCAAGAATTTCACTTTTCGATCGATTTTCTTATTGGAAAGACATTTGCACTGCTCCATTTTCAAATTGAAACACCAAATGTCACTTTTTCGCTCGAAAGAATGAACTGCACAAACTAAATTGGCGTGAAATGATTGACAACATGTTTCAGTGCCATTTACAATTTTCAACGCGAAAGCAACTTCAAAGCAACTTTTCATACTAAGAACACAATACTAAACTTGCTTATTTTCAAGCTAAATTTTCGCCGAAACGGATTTCACGTGAAATTTTGTATGAAAATTTCACGTGAAATCGAACTCAGTACAGCATAGTACTGAGTTCGATTTCACGTGAAACTTTCATACAAAATTTCACGTGAAATCTGTTTCGGCGAAAATTTAGCTTGAAAATAAGCAAGTTTGGTACTGTTTCTTAGCATGAAAAGTTGCTTCGAAGTTGCTTTCGTGTTGAAAATATAGATGGCACTGAAACATGTCTCCAATCATTTCACGCCAATTTAGTTTGTGCAATTCATTCTTTCGAGCGAAAAAGTGACATTTGGTGTTTCAATTTGAAAATGGAGCAGTGCAAATGTCTTTCCAATAAGAAAATCGATCGAAAAGTGAAATTCTTGACATTTTATCCGTCAGAAATGAGCATTGTCTCTGCTTTTCTCCATTGCCAAAATTTTCGCTCGAAAGAATGACCAGATAATGGAGACATGTCAAGATTTCACGTGAACTCGAACTCAGTACCAGCCTTACTATGCTTTATAGGAAAGACATTTGCACAATTCAGTTTTCAAATTCAAACACCAAATGTCACTCTCTAGCTCGAAAGAACGAACTGCACAAACTAAATTGGCGTGATAAGATTGGAGCCATGTGTCAGTGCCATCTGTATATCAATTCCGAAAGGAATTTTTGACGGAAAGAAGCAACTTTTCACGCTAAAAACTGAGTACAACTTAAGCTTATTTTCAAACTAAATTTTCGCCGAAACAAGTTTCACGTGAAATTTTGTATGAAAATTTCACGTGAAATCGCATAGTATTGTCTTCGATTTTAAGGCTGGTACTGAGTTAATCGTGAAGCTAAATTTTGACATGTCTCCATTATCTGGTCATTCTTTCGAGCGAACACTTTGACAATGGAGAAAAGCAGAGACACTGCTCATTTCTGACCGATAAAATGTCAAGAATTTCAATTTTCGATCGATTTTCTTATTGGAAAGACATTTGCATTATTCAGTTTTCAAATTGAAACACCAAATGTCACTTTTTAGCTCGAAAGAATGAACTACACAAACTAAATTGGCGTGAAATGATTGGAGACATGTTTCAGTGCCATCTAGGTTTTCAACGCGAAAGCAACTTCAAAGCAACTTTTTATGCTAAGAACAGAGTACCACTCTTGCTTATTTTCAAACTAAATTTTCGCCGAAACAGATTTCACGTGAAATTTTGTATGAGAATTTCACGTAAAATCAAACTCAGTACTATGCTTTATGTGAAATTTTCATACAAAATTTAACATGGATTGTGTTTCGGCGAAATTTTAGCTTGAAAATAAGTAGAATCTGGGTAAAACTCGACTTGTTGCACCACACAGGCGTTGCACGAATTTTGCCGATGGATGTTTGGCTAGTATGTTTGTGTTTTTTTGGTTGTGTGTTTGCTTTTGGGTTTTTTTTACTAACTTTCGAAGAAAATTAGTATTAAACTCGTTTCGCCGAAAATTCATATTTCTTTATATATATATATATATATATATATATATATATATATATATATATATATATATATATATATATATATATATATATATATATATATATATATATATATATATATATATATATATATATATATATATATATAGAGATAATCTCTGGAGTGGCCGATCCGATTGAGCTGAAACTTTCCGAGAACGTAGATGTATTTAGTAGGTAGGTTCACGACTTGCTAAAATTCTGATATCCTAAACTTTTTGGCGGCGGCGACCGTTTTAGTGAATTTTGAGGTACTCCTATATTTCCAAGCAGCGTGAATTTTTGTTAAAAAAAGTATGGGAATGAACACTTATTATGTTTTAAGCTTGCCTATGACAAAAAATTGGATATTTTGAGCCGTGTGTGGGTGCAGCGTGCCTTAAAGTAGGCAAGGATTTTTTTTTCAAATTTTGATTTGTCATTACTTCTGACAAAAACATTGGATCATCGTGAAATTTGCAGAGCGTATTGATGTTGACTAAAGTTTAATACACATGGATTCCCAAGGTAGTGCGGGTAACCCTGTAGCTGCGGCAGGCACTTGAAAAAAAATCCTTCAAATCATTGACCCTCCTGAAAAATTTTTGATTTTTGACAAAAAATTCAAATCATTGATAAATCTTAACGTTTGTGCATCATGTCAATTTGAAATATTGAAAATTCCGATTTGAACAAGAACGGCAACCCATCACTGAATTACCTGTTTTTTCAGCACTCGAAAGTTCTGTTCACGAGAACTGACGACCGGATAATCCGATCATAATGAAATTCACAGGATATGTTGGTATTAACTAGGTCTGATAGAAGTGTACTAACCAGGTCTGATAGAAGTGGTTTTGAAATGCGGGCAACCCTGTGGCAGTGGTGCCATCTTGAAAAATGACTAAGAAAACAAACAGCTTTCTGGCCTATAGCTTCCGATTCAGCCATCAAATTTACACAAAATTCACACAATAATTGGATCTTACTGAAGGTAATATTTGGTGAAAATTTGGCTGAAAAATTAGAATAGAGTTGCCAGCTATGGTGATTTTTGTCTCCTAAATCTTGCAAATTCGCTCAGGAAAATAAAGCTTTTTTCCCTATAACTTCCGGTGCAGTCATGATATCAAAATGAAGTTTATGCAGTAAATAGATTTTGATTTGAGCCATATGTCATAGGAGTTTTGTACAAAAATCATGAAAGGGCTGACAGCTATGATCATTTTCGTAATTTTTTGGAATTTCTTTACTGCGCGATTATGTCATTAGATTTGCAAATGGGAACGATCCTGCAATGAAAATTAACAACAAATATTAACGCTTTAAAAATTTGAAAAGTTTTGAGGGTGGTAACCCTAAATTTTTTCACCCGTATAACTTCTAGCGCAGTGATTCAATCGAAACGAAATTTATTGGTTGGGTTTAGTTTAACGTGAAACAGATTTGGTATATATTTTGCTTTGCTGCTGACACAGGGTAACCAGGTTTAGCCATTTTCGTAACTATTGCATCAACAGATGTTTCAAATTACATACTCAATGCACAACCAATTTTTAAATTTTCTGTTTTTTGAACATTTTTTGGATGGCAGCCTCAAACCACGTTAACCGCTAAAGCTTTCGACGAAATCCTCCGTTGAGAACAAAATTCAAAGGATAAGTTGATTTAAGTATAATCTTGTTAAGGTAAACTTATTGCTGCTTCGTTGGGAAAATGTTGCCAACACTGAAGAGCCAGCACATTTTCATCATCTGTGTTTTAGTTCAAAAATTAATTTTCTAGCGGTTCAGGTGCGCTAGAGTTTTTGTTTGTTTGTTTATTTTTCTTAATTGTGTTGTCATCTCGAGTATTTTTTTGTACAATATAGTTTGTTTTTCTTCAATTTTTGACCCCTGCCATCATCTATTCGCCCTCTGGTGGTAGAATTTCCCGGCTGTGGTGCATCAAGTCGAGTTTAGCCAACATTTTTACTCAGTTATTAGCGAGAAAAAATGCTCAGAAGTTGCTTTCGCTTTGAAAATGCAGATGGCATTGACAATTGTCTCCAATCATTTCACGCCACTTTAAGGTCCAACCAAAGATGAGTCTGCGTCCGTACGCGCGCATATACGCCGAGGTAAACCACGCAAAGCATATGTTGTAGTGGTGTTCAAAAAGTAATGAACGATTTAAAAGTAATGGTTACTCAAAGTAACGAAAAGTAATCATTACCGGAAAACGAAAGTAACCATTACTTTTCTCACAATCGTTCCTTCGTCGTTCTAAGGCCAAACGACACACAAAATGTATTTCGTTACCGAGGCAGCAATGATATCCAAGCTTGGGGTGATCTAGAGACCGGTCTCAACTCTCTACGTGTGCAAAGTAATGGTTACTTTTCGTTCCTTTGAGGAATGAAATGAGTAACGATTTGCTGACCATTTCGTTACTTTTGAATTCGTGATCGAAAGTAAGGAATGAAATGAGTAACGAGTAACGATAATGAATTCTGACCATTTCGTTACTTTTGAATTCGTGATCGAAAGTAAAGCATAGTACTGAGTTCGATTTCACGTGAAATTTTCATGCAAAATTTCACGTGAAATCTGCTTCGGCGAAAATTTCGCTTGAAAATAAGCAAGTTTGGTACTGTGTTCTTAGCATGAAAAGTTGCTTTGAAGTTGCTTTCGCTTCGAAAACATAGATGGCACTGAAACATGTTGTCAATCATTTCACGCCAATTTAGTTTGTGCAGTTCATTCTTTCGAGCGAAAAAGTGACATTTAGTGTTTCAATTTGAAAATTGAGCTATGCAAATGACTTTCCAATAAGAAAATCGATCGAAAAGTGAAATTCTTGACATTTTATCCGTCAAGAATGAGCAATGTCTCTGCTTTTCTCCGTTGTCAAAATTTTCGCTCGAAAGAATGACCAGATAATGAAAACATGTCAAAATTTCACGTGAACTCGAACTCAGTACCAGCCTTAAGGAATGAAAGAGTAACGAAAATGAATGCTACCATATCGTTACTTGTGAATTCGTGATTGAAAGTAAGGAATGAAATGAGTAACGATAATGAATGGTACCATTTCGTTACTTTTGAATTCGTGATCGATTCACAAAGTAAAGGCTGGTACTGAGTTCGAGTTCACGTGAAATTTTGACATGTTTCCATTATCTGGTCATTCTTTCGAACGAAAATTTTGACAACGGAGAAAAGCAGAGACACTGCTCATTCTTGACGGATAAAATGTCAAGAATTTCACTTTTCGATCGATTTTCTTATTGGAAAGTCATTTGCACTGCTCAATTTTCAAATTGAAACACTAAATGTCACTTTTTCGCTCGAAAGAATGAACTGCACAAACTAAATTGGCGTGAAATGATTGACAACATGTTTCAGTGCCATCTATGTTTTCGAAGCGAAAGCAACTTCAAAGCAACTTTTCATGCTAAGAACACAGTACCAAACTTGCTTATTTTCAAGCTAAATTTTCGCCGAAACAGATTTCACGTGAAATTTTGTATGAACATTTCACGTGAAATCGAACTCAGTACTATGCTTAAGGAATGAGATGAGTAACGATTTCGATTGCTGGATGTTTGATGGCTTTTGAATTCGTTATCACGAGTATTTCGTACTTGCAAGTGTTTTCGTATCGCGTATTTTTGTATCGAGTATTTTCGTACTGTCGATTATTTTCGTACTTGGAAGTATTTTATTCAAATATTCAAAAAGTTTTTAGGGTAAAAGTAGCTGAAATCGGACCAGATCGGCCAATTTTGGGTTAGAGTGGTTTGGGACATAACGGGCCAAGACCTATTGCTGTGATACAAAAATTTCGGTTTTGTAGGGGAGTGTGGGGTTTTTTGGCCATAGTTTGGCAAAAACTGCCGTTATGGCGCTTTCGATGATTGAAAGTTGTCGGGGAGCACAATAGTAATATTTTAAGGGTGAAAAAATGTTGATAGGGAAAATTGAGCAGAAACGTCCATTTTTTCTAAAATCTATTTTTTGGTCTAGCATGAATTCGGGGACCTCTCTGAGTTGTTTCGGGTGACATTTCCATGCAAGTCTAGGGAAAAGCGGCCACGTTTCGAAGATACGGCAAAAGTAGCTGAAATCGGCTAATTTTGGGTTAGAGTGGTTTGGGACGTAACGGGCCATGACCTATTGCTGTGATACAAAAATTTCGGTTTTGTAGGGCAGTGAGGGGTTTTTTGGCCATAGTTTGGCAGAAACTGCCGTTATGGCGCTTTTGATGATTGAAAGTGGTCGGGGAGCACAATAGTAATATTTTAAGGGTGAAAAAATGTTGATAGGGAAAATTGAGCAGAAACGTCATATTTTCTAAAATCTATTTTTTGGTCTAGCATGAATTCGGGGACCTCTCTGAGTTGTTTCGGGCGACATTTCCATGCAAGTCTAGGAAAAAGCGGCCACGTTTCGAAGATACGGCAAAAGTAGCTGAAATCGGCTAATTTTGGGTTAGAGTGGTTTGGGACATAACGGGCCAAGACCTATTGCTGTGATACAAAAATTTCAGTTTTGTCGGGGAGTAAGGGGTTTTTTGACCATAGTTTGGCAAAAAATGCCTTTGCGGCGCTTTCGATGATTGAAAGTGATCGGGGAGTACAATAGTAATATTTTAAGGGCGAAAAAAATGTTGATAGGATGAAATTGGGAAAAAAGTCAATTTTTTCCAAAATCTGTTTTTTTTTTGTCTAGGGTGAATTCGGGAACCTCTCTCAGTTGTTTCGGGCAAAATTTTCATACAAGTCTGGGAAAAAGCGGCCTAGTTTCGAAGATACGGCAAAATAAAATCCGCCGGAAAACCGTCCGGGAAAACTGAAAGTAGCACTTAAATTGCTAAGGATTAACAGGTCGAGATCCTTTTTGGGTCGTCAGTTGGCTTCTCTGGCTGTGCTGAGGGCATCCTCGTGACTGCAGGTTGCCACGAGGGTATCTCCAACCCCACCGGGGTTGTAAAATTTACGAGACCGCGGGAGGTAAGATGCCCCTGGACTCATGTCCAGCCTTACCGAGGAGGTTGGCCCCCTAGTGGGTGCATGTTTAATAAGCGAAACATTTTTTGTAACACTTCTTAATAAAATTTTCCGCAAACCTTTTGCTTCAGTGAGGCAAAGGGGAGAATCGACTGTTTAAGATTATTCAGGAAAAGTTTGCTATCCATGAAAAGTCATAAGGATGACAACAGGGTTAGTTGGTCCCATCTTACCAAAGCAACATACTTAAACCCGCGTTTCAAAAAGTATGAGTTCGGCGATGAATCAGCTTTGACTGTAGTGAAAGAGAAGGACGAACTGAAGGAAGAAGCTGAACAAACTAACATGCAAGCTTCAGTTGATGTCATTCAAACTTCAAGAAATGATCTTGGGACTGAAGAATCTACAGCCAGTTCAATCCCAAGCACATCAACTAGACCTGATGATTAGATTAGATTGTGGTCTGTATTAGAAACAATAGTTGCATGTGCCAGATCAACCCCAACATTCGGAAGACCCTCATTTAAATATGACAATTCAGTGAAGAGCCCAACAATCGGAGGAATCAAAATCCTCTTAAATAGTGGAAAACAAGGTTACAAACTTATCCAAGATTAGGAAAGGTCGCGAAAAAATATTTAGGAGTACCAGCAACTTCTGTGTGAGAGAATATTTCCAAAAGCAGGCCACATAATATCGGACAGGCGAAGTAGACGAAGACCAAAAAATTTGCGGATAATGGTTTATTTTAATTTCGAATAAAAAAATTTTAAATTTTTATTAAGCTTGGTATAAAGTTCCTTCTCTATTGGTATTTGTCAAGAGCAATTTTTTTATATTCTTAAAAATAAAACTATTTTTTTACTAATTAATCTTTTTTAAATCTTTTAAGAATGTCATGCTCATAAGAGTACATATTTTCCGTTGTTGTCGTAAGGGTACGCATTTTTTGAGCTGTCCTCGCAGATAGTAGTAATAGTAATGAGTAACGATATAAAAGTAATGATTACTACGATTGAAAGTAATGATTCGTTATCATTACTCAAAAGTAATGAAATTTAACATCACTAATATGTTGCACCCAAACATAACTTTCCGGAAAGCCAGAAAAGTGGCATGCTCCTTAAGCAACCTTTTGCTCAATTATTGCTATGAGCTGTCCGTATGTAAAGTGGTGATGAGACACGACTTGACATACAGTGGCTCACAGCTTATTTGATACAGTGACTATTTAAAAATGCAAATCACTGTAACTGTTATGAGTGAACATGTATGTGTGAGAGTGGGGATACGCGAATGTACATTGTGTAGCGTGGACGGCGCGTCAGTACAAGAGCGATCACCACACGCTGAACATCGGGCTTGTAACAGTGTATGATTGGTAATAAAGATCAACGTTAATCGAATTAATTTTGTTCATTTTATTTACATACCGACATATATAACATGGCGCTGCGGCTAAAAAAGGACTCAAGTGCATAAATCAGTGATTGCTCCTCTCTATAGGAAGAGGGTTAGGAAAAAAGTGATTTTGGACAAGTGCATGGTAGTGGAGTAAACGTCAGAATGGCTACTACGGCGGAAAGTACAAATCCGACAACGACTATCACGACAGCTTCATCATCATTATCAGGACTAAAGCCTCCAGATCAATTACAAAAGTTGACAGCGGAAGGATGGACAAAATGGAAACAGCTTTTCCAAATATATCGAATTGCATCAGGCACCAATAAAATGGACGAGGAAGTTCAAGTGGCAATATTATTGCATAGTATAGGTGAATCAGCGGTCGATGTGTATAATACACTGGAATTGACTGATAGTGAAAAAAAGAACTTTGATGTGGTATTGAAAAAATTTGAAGACTATTTTGTGCCTATAAAAAATGAGAGTGTGAGCTCGCATATATTTTTTACGAGAAATCAAGAGCCTGGTGAAACGTTTGATGCGTATGTGACGGAATTAAGAAAACTGAGTGTAGATTGCAATTTTGGCAGTTTGAAAGATCGCCTAATTCGAGATCGGATAGTAGCCGGAATAGCAGACAAAAGAGTCAAAGACAGATTGTTACGTGAAAGTGAATTAACAATTGAGAAAACCATCAAAATATTTAAAAGCGCCGAGTTATCGGAACAGCAAGTAAAGAAGTTTGAACCAATCAAAGAAGTTGCGTATGTGAAAAGACAACAGAGTAATAGCATTTCCAAGAATCGAGATAGTAAGAGTAGCACAGGCTGGAACACGAGCCGAATTCAAACGAAGGTGACGGCAGCATCAGCGAGAGAATCGACAGATCCAGAACAACAAGAGAGAACGTGCCAGCGTTGTGGTTATACGCATAGCTTCGGGAAATGTCCGGCGTTTCAAAAAGAATGTAAACAATGCGGTAAGGTAGGGCATTTCGCGAGAGTTGTAGAAATAAACGGTCAATAAGAATGGTTAATGTACAGCCGGATAATGAGTCAAGTAATGAGGATGATAATGATAATCATCAGGAATTTTTCTGCGGTTGGGTTAGTGTAGATTCGGTAAACGCTCGGGAGGAATGGATACAAAATGTGATGATTCTAGAGCGTAATAAAAAAGTTGCTTGCAAAATTGATACGGGTGCGCAATGTAACATACTACCTGTCGAGATATGTAAAAAACTGAACATTAAAGAATGGCGTAAATCGAATGTAGTGTTAAAACACTATGATAAGAAGATAATTAAAACTTTGGGTAGAGTAAGTTTGAACTGTAAAATAGAAGATATAGAAAAGCCTGTAGATTTTGAAATTTTTGATGGTAATAGTATACCAATATTCGGGTTAAAAATTTCGAGTGAATTTAATTTAGTAACAAAAATTATTCCAGAAGATGCAAATCAATATGTTGAAGTGTTAAATGTTGGTTCGGTCAGTAAAGAACATGAAATATTAAAAAAATATGAGGATATATTTAATGGGTACGGTAAAATAAAAAGTTTTAGATATAAAATAGAATTGAAAGAAGGAAGCGTCGGTAAAGTAGAGCCTTACAGGCATATCCCATTTAAATTAATTAACAAATTGAAATTGGAACTTAAACGAATGGAAGCAGCCAATATTATATCAAAAATTGAAAAACCAACTGATTTTGTAAATTCATTGGTAGTTGTTGGTAAAACAGACGGGTCAATAAGAGTATGCCTAGATCCACAATATTTGAATTCTTGTATTAAAAGAGAACATCTACAGCTTCCTACAATTGATGAAATACATAGCGGCAAAGGTTAAAAGAGCTAAATATTTTACAAAATTGGATGCAAATAAAGCCTTTTGGCAAGTAGAATTAACAAAGGATCGTAGGGAACTAACAACATTTAACACTCCATTTGGTAGATATCATTTTAATAGGCTACCATATGGCATATGTTCCAGCCCAGAAGTGTTTTATAGTGTTTTTACGCAAATATTTGAAGATATTGAAAGTGTAGGAATATATGCTGATGATATGTTGATATGGGCTGAAACGAAAGAACAATTGTTACTAATTATGGATAAGGTTTTTAAAAGAGCTCGAAAGTATGGCATAAAGTTTAATTTGAGCAAAAGTGCATTTATGGTATCTAACGTGAAATATTTAGGACATATATTAACAGGAAATGGAATTGAGGTAGATTACGAAAAAGTAGAATCTATTGAAAAAATGAAAGTGCCAAAGAATAAAAAAGAATTGCCAACGTTTTAAGGAACTGTAAACTATGTATCTAAATTCATACCAAATGCGGCACAGTTGACAAGTAGTCTAAGACAATTAACAAAGGAGGATGTAATATTTGATTGGGGCGACATACAAAAAAAATCGTTCGAACAGCTTAAGGAGATATTGTGTAATCCTCCGGTACTAGCGTACTTTGATGTAAACAAACCAATAGTTTTAGGTGTGGATGCATCTAGTGAAGGATTGGGTTGTGTGCTGATCCAAGATGAAAGGCCAGTGGCGTATGCTTCGCGTGCATTAACTGAGACTGAAAAAATGTACAGTCAAATTGAAAAAGAAAGCTTAGCAATTGTATTTGGTTGTCAAAAGTTCAATCAATATTTGTTTGGTCAGAGATTTGTAGTAGAAACCGATCATAAGCCACTGATATATATTTTTCAAAAGCCTATGAACAAATGTCCGCCTCGTATACAAAGAATGAGGATCAGTACTCATAACTTTGATTTTGAATTGAAACATGTACCTGGTAAAAAATTATTAATTGCAGATAATTTAAGTAGATCACATTTACAAAAAACAGAGTCGTCAGATGAAGAAAAAATTGAAGCTTATGTAATGATGGTAGAACAAAACGCAAGTGTATCGGATGTAAGAATGATTGATTTTAAAAATGAAACAAGGAAAGATGAACAATTGCAAATGGTGTTGAACTATGTAAAAAATGGATGGCCACTCAAAAGAATATTTTAGTTTTAAGAATGATTTATCAGAATGTAATGGTTAGTTACTAAAAAATACTTGTATAGTTGTACCAAAAGCAATGAGAAAGGCGATGCTTGAAAAAATTCACTATGCTCATTTCGGTAAAGAAAAGTGCAAAGCGCTGGCGAGAAAGACTGTATTTTGGCCAGGTCTGTCAAAGCAAATTGATGATTTAGTGGGTAACTGTGATATCTGTAACAGTTTCCAAAGAAATAACGGTAAAGAACCAATGATTGAAAAAATACTACCAAAGAATCCGTGGGAAATAGTAGCTTCGGATATCTTTTATTTGTTGGGTAAAAAATTTATAATGATAGTTGATACATATAGTAAGTTTTTAGACGTGCAACCATTGAATGATTTGAGTACAGAAACTACGATTCAGGCGATAAAAGAAATGTTTTCGCGCTATGGGGTACCAAAAGTCTTATACACAGATTCAGGGAGTCAATATACAAGTAAAGAGTTTAAAAAATTTGAAAAGCAATGGGGGTTTAAACAGGAAATAACTACTCCAAAACATCATCAATCGAATGGCCTAGCGGAAAGACACATTCAAACTGTAAAAAACATGTTGAAAAAAATAATACAGGAAGGAAAAGATAAGGAAATGGCGTTATTACAATTGAGAAATATGCCTATTGATAATCAGGGCACAACGTCAGCTGAATTGATGTTTGGTAGGAGAGTTAGAAATGTAATACCGAGTATTAACAATAATAAAGTTGAGTCAAAAAAGTTCATAAAAGTTTAAAAAGAAAGACAGGAAAAACAAAAATATTATTATAATAAAGGTTCGAAAAGTCTTAAAGAATTTCAAGTCGGTGATAAAGTTAAAGTTCATGCAAAAGGAAAAAATACAGTACCTCATCGAAGGGTATAGTAATTGAAAAACATCAAAATCCGAGATCATACAGGGTAAAAACAGAGCAAAATACTATATTGACACGTAATAGAAAGAATCTATCTAAAGGTAATGAGTTCAATGAAATAAAAGAGGATTAAGAAATACCGTTAGAAACCACACCGGCAATAGTAACCAGTAATGATGATGAGTGTAATACAACCAAAAATATTGGTAATCAGGATACTAACCAAGCACCAGTTGTAAGCACTAAATCAGGGCGTATAATCAATAAACCATCGTTTTTGAAAGATTATGTTTGCGCTATAAATATGTAATACTTAATATGTAATAAGAATCAATTCGATTATGTAAACTAGAGAAAGGGAGATGTTATGAGTGAACATGTATGTGTGAGAGTGGGGATACGCGAATGTACATTGTGTAGCGTGGACGGTGCGTCAGTACAAGAGCGATCACCACGCGCTGAACATCGGGCTTGTAACAGTGTATGATTGGTAATAAAGATCAACGTTAATCAAATTAATTTTGTTCATTTTATTTACATACCGACATATATAACTTCTGTAGGTTCTACTTGAAATAAAGAACCCTATCCAAAAAATATTAAACGTATTTGACTAGATGCATGTTCAACGAATGCAATGCAAACAAAAAATGTTCCAGCAATATTCCTCGGCGTCCGGTAAAAGAGAAATACCATTGACGCAGAAAAATTGCAGCCCACAGCTTATTTGATACAGACACTTCAATGCGAATAAACTTCTATTTGTCGCGCCGTAACTCTGTCTTGATTTTGTTTCTTGAATTTTTGATTGTGTTTAGACATTGGCTTAAGTATTTTTTGGCAAGATCTTGAAAGCTGAAGTGCCAAAATGAGCCAAAATTGTAAAATGGGTCATCGCACCAGAATTGAACAGGGCGAATTGGTATTAAACCACTTTAAAAAAGGACAAAGTTTTCGAAAAATTGCAGAAAGTGTGAATTTGAGTGTCTCTACAGTGCGGCACATAATTTAGCGCTTCGTACACGAAAATCGGGTCGAAAATAAGAGGAGAAATGCGCCAAACAATATTTTCACCGCATCCGACAAACGATACATTGTAAGGAAAGTGAAAGCCAACACAAAGATTTCCGCTCCAAAATTGGTTACTGAGGTTCATCGTGAATTAAGGAAATCTTGTAGTGCTAAAACCATCCGACGCGTGCTTCGCAACCATGATTTCAAAAGCCGAGTAGCTCATAGGAAGCCATTCATTTCCAAAAAAATACAATAAGCCAATTTGCCATGCCAAAGAGCATGTGGGAAAGCCATCCGCGTTCTGGAATACGGTTATTTTTGCGGACGAGTCCAAGTTTAACATTTTTGGCTCCGACAGAATGTCATATGTCTGGCGCAAGGCAAACACTGAGCTAAACAAGGAGAACTTCAAAGCTACTGTGAAGCATGGTGACTGTAATGTGATAGTTTGGGCCTGCATGTCCGCAGCCGAAGTCAGAAATTTAAAGTTCATTGAGGAAACAATGGACCAAACAAAGTATCTTCACTAAGAAAACACATGGCGCCAGACGCCATAATTTATAGACTTCTGGCGCCATGTACTGTTACCGTTTTAACCGTACGATCGTTCCCGTTCCCTTTTCCCTTCCGACTGAGTCAAAAGGGGGCAATTTCGGGTGGCTTAGCTCACTCGGAGACTGGGGTGAGTCAGTTTTTCAGGCGCCACTCGCTTCGACTTTCACCGAAATTGCCTACTAACCGTCGCCTAGAAGCGAGAAATCGGCGATGATCAATTCTACACACCCGAACACGTATTTTCGCAAGGAAAAAATAGCCGAAGTGGCAATGATAACGCCAGCGTTACAATTGGAACCACAATTATATTTTCCACTACTATCAAATATCGCAATCGACGGCGCCGCGTTACACTCCTTATTGATTTTTAAAATTATTTCACAACAATATCTTATTTCTAAACTTACTGTGTAAACCCTGCTGTCTGCTTCGTCGATTCGCGACTGTCGTATGGCCGTCTAATCGGGGGATCCCCACGCATTACAAATCAGCGTTTTCTTCGCGCTTGCTCCGCCGTTGATCGTTCTCCTAACGCCTTCGCATTCGTCCCACTAGACATTCGCCCTAGAATCGCTGCTATGCCGCTACATCTGATTTTTCCCCAGATCGTAAAGTTCGCTGCTTCTTACTGAGTTTTTTCCCACTCGAATTTGACCTCCACTCGCTACACAATTTTTCTTCGCGTTCGTGCGGTGTACACTTTCGCTGCTTCTTTTAATTTTCACGCTTGGCCCCAGGTTGCGCGAGCGCACGCCAGCAATCCGATACCATGAAAAAATATTCAAATTAGTCGAAATATTTCCGGACTCCACTTCGGGACGACTGGTTCTCACCTTGGTAGCTGGAGGAATAGACCGATCCATAGCCTGTCCACTGGCCAGCAAACCTCGCATAGAGGTTTCCCGTGCCGCTTCTGCGGTATCTTTGCAGACCGTTGGTTGTATCATTCGATCGGGTGCATTGGCCCCTCGTACTCACTGCACGCGCCTGCTAAAGTGCGATTTCGCGCACTTAAATCCGATGGAAATCGGAACGCGCCCTGATCGTTTCGCCGCCTGGTGGCGGTGCGGTCGCCCGATGACATCTACTGTCTAAATCCGTCGCCGATTTGTTTGTTTACGACCATTAACAAAAATAGTTTTATTCATGGCCCGACGCGTAATTCTCGGTCGTGTTTAGCCATTTGCGTGCAAAAATTCGCGAGTTCTCCTTGTTTGGTCGCGTTAATTCCGGTGGATATCGGCGTTGCGTTTTGTTCTGGATCTATGGCCCTTTTGCTGCGCAGCGGGTCGTTCGTTTCTGGGTCAGGTGATTCGTCGATCGTCTGAAATTACATCGACGGCGATAGCTTGACCTGGTGAGGAACACTCGCCTTCATCGGTCGTCGAACCAATCCTTCCTCTTTTATTTTCCTTTTCTTGTTTTACCCTTATTAACTACTGCGTATTTCAGGGTCATTTCTTCTTGCGGAAACTGTTCAGAATCGGCACGAAGTTTCAACGCATACTTCACTCGTCGCCGTAGAGTGGTAAGCTGCTGGCTTGTGATACTTCAATCGTCGCCGTAAAGTGGTAAGCTGCTGCCTTGTCATACTTCAATCGTCGCTTGTGATACTTCTGGCTTGTGATACTTCAATCGTCGCCGTAAAGTGGTAAGCTGCTGCCTTGTCATACTTCAATCGTCGCCCTAAATTTATGTTGTTTTCGTTTACATCTTAACTCTATGATCTCTTATATCTTTATCTTAACTCTAAGATCTATTGGTTTATGCTAGTCTACAGTTATCCTTCTTTTTTTTTCCGCTGGCGTTATACCTCCCCCTTCCCCAGAGAATTGCCCGTAATTCTCATCCGATATTCTGCCTACGGAGGCGTTAAGCAACGATGCGATCCGCACCCGATAGAATTTCGGTACCAGCCCGGCTCTGACGCGCGCGCCGAAATCATTCGTCATTTCTGTTTGACTGACTTGGGTTTTCGCGTAAATTCGAGTTTCTATCTTATCGTCGCCTACCTTTGTTTATATATATTTTTTTTTGTTTTTCTTTTTCTTTGATTTGGGGTTTTCGCGACATTCTGAATTCCGGTCTTATTCCGAGTGATTTCTTTCAACGTAACTCTTACACACATTCATCCGCACGCTAACTCATTCTAAACAAATCACCACGGACATATCCTTATCTCTTCTACTCATCTCTTCTACTGTCATTTTAGGAGAAAATATCTACCTCTGGGGACTACATGGAGAAAAGAAGCGTAAAACAGTTCCCCCAACGAGATTAACCAATCAGAGACAGAACGATCAAGCGTCTCTAAAAGTATAAACACCCAAATATGCGTCTAAAAAGGACCTTTAGGCTACGCGCCTGCTAAGGTTGCGCTCAGACGTCGCCACCACCTACCGGGTAATATTTTCTCTTTTTAATGTAATCACTAATATTTCGTAATCTTTTAGCCCGGATGTCACAACCATTCATTCGCGAACTCTCTTTCTCCTTTACATCAAGTTACTGCCTTACTATAATACCCGCCACCACACTCTGAACCTAACCTAATAACTTAATAGCTACACCACCACCGAGGAAACTTACTACTAACCTGATCATAATCTAATTCACAAAAACCCGACAACAACCTATGAGAACGCTTTTTTTCCTGTGGCGACCTTTCGCCAACAAACTCCCTATCCTATCTGTGTGTCGTAATTCTTCCGACCTAGAAACTAATAGCTTAAAGGATATTACTGATACGATGTACTGATCGAAATGATTTACCCGTTCTCTATTCCGCTCCTCCTGGAGTTGTCTTCGAAATATCGCTTGAGATCTTTCGAATGCCATGTTCCGGACTTCTTCCCCTTTTCATCGATCAAATCATAGATTCCTGCTGACGTTCGTTTTGCTATCACGAAAGGTCCGACAAACGCCGGCGCCAGTTTGGCTGCGAAATTTTTGCTAGAATCTGACAGTACATAGTTCTTCCTCCACACGCGATCACCTTCTCGAAAGTTCTCAACTCGTCGCCGAAGATCATAACGTTTCTTACTGTCAGATGCTGCTTGCTTCATTCTCCGAACAACCTCCTCATGAATCCTTCCCAGAGCTTCTGCCTTTCGTGTCGGCGATAAGTCCCCGCTGTCGGTGTTTGGAGGTTCCCATGATTCCTGATATGTAACCATTTCTCTGCCGAAGTTCAGAAAATATGGCGAAAAACCGGTGACTTCATGTTTGTAGGTTCGCAACGCAACGGTCCCAGGTACGGTGATTCTCCGAGGCGTAGCACCGCAACATACACTTTATATCTTGGTTGCGTCGCTCTGCGGGATTGGCTTGGGGATGATACAGCGCGGTATAGCATATCTTCACCCCGTACTCCTCCATCCCTGTTTTGAACTTCCCGCCTCTAAACTGCACGCCATTATCGCAGATTAGAATCCTGGGTACCCCGTAAACTAACAACACATTTTCTTCCAGTAGACGGAAGATAGTTGACGCCGTTGCTGATCGAACTGGGAGGATTACTGAGTACTTAGTAACGTAATCTAGCACAGTGAGTATATAGCAGTGACCCCGAGTAGATCGGGGTAACGGGCCGATCAGATCTACACAGATCATCTCCCACGGAGATTTCGCTACCCCTGCCCTAGTCGCCATCGCCCCAATCGGTGCCTTTCGCTCTACCTTATTCCTCTGACACACTATGCATCTCTTGACATATTCCCGCACATCAGCGCCCATCCGAGGCCAATAATACTTCTGAGCGACTCGAGCCTCTGTCCGGTCCGACCCCATGTGCCCCGCCTTCGGGTCATCGTGACACCTGTGGAGGATGCTTGCCCTCTCCGCCTCCAAAACGACTCGTTTCCATTCCGACTCGGCCCCCAAAATTCCCTTTTTGCCTGGATTCCGCTTCCATAGCGTGCCATCCATTACCCTCCAGTTGGAGTAGCTTGTGGGATCTGCTTGAACCTTTTCCCGCATCATCGCATACCAATTCTCCCCGATTGATGGCGTAGTCAAACTATCCACGTTCACTACAGCTCGCGATAGAGCATCTGGGACTAAATGATCCTTTCCCCTCCTGTGCACGACCTCAAAGTCGTATTGTTGTAGTCGTACGGCCCATCTTGCCAATCGACCGGAAGGGTCTCTTAGCTTGTTCAACCAAATCAACGAATGGTGATCTGTGATGACTATAAAATGCGTACCTTCGATATAGGGGCGTAATTTCTCGATCGACCAAACGACTCCAAGACATTCCTTTTCTGTCGCTGAATACTTTCGTTCCTGCTTCGACAACGACCGACTCAGGTAGCAGACTACCTTCTCCCCCGTTGGGTGTGCCTGGCTCAGTACAGCTCCTATCCCTACGTCCGAGGCGTCTGTCTGTACCTTAAACGGAAGGTCAAAGTCGGGACAGGATAAGATTGGTGCTGATATTAGTTTGGCTTTGCACGAGCCAAAGGCCTCTTCACACTCATTGGTCCAAGTGAACTTCCGGCCTTTCTTCAGGAGGTCACTTAGGGGAGCTACCATGGTGGCGTGGTTGGGGATGAATCGCCTGTACCATGACACCATTCCGAGTAATTGACGAACTTGTTTCACTGAAGATGGACGAGGAAACTCTCTGATCGCTTTGACCTTTTCTGGATCCACTTGTAGACCCCTCTCGTCGACAATGTAACCCAGGTATCGCAACTGGGCCCTGCAGAATTGACATTTTTCCTTTGCTACCCTTAGCCCCTCCTCTCTCAACCGGGTGAAAACGTCTTGAAGTACCTCCACATGTCGCTCGAATGTGTCCGTAACGATGATTATGTCATCCAAATATGTGAAGACGTATGGTTCAAGAGCGGGACCGAGCACTGTGTCTATTAACCTTTGCCATGTGGCCCCTGAATTGTGCAGGCCGAAAGGCATTCTGAGGAAATGGAAAAGCCCTCGCCCGGGTACGGTGAACGCCGTGTACTGTTGGGACTCCTTTGCCATCGGCACCTGCCAATAGGCCGACTTCACATCCAGGGTGGACAGATATTTCGCGTTCCGCAGTTTATCGAGAGTCGCAGAAATGTACGGCAGCGGATATGCGTCTTTCTCCGATACCGCGTTCACTTTACGAAAGTCGACGCAGAACCTGAACGAGCCGTCTTTCTTCCGCACAAGTAGAATCGGCGAGGACCATGCGCTTGCCGATGGCTCCACCACTCCCATCTTTAGCATCTCGTCCAGCTCCAAGTTAATTTGCTTCTGCACTGCGGGTGACACGGGATAATATCTTTGTTTGATTGGAGGTGACTTTGTGTTGATGACGTGACTCACTGACCTGGCACAGCCCAGTCCGTCCCCCATCAACCTGAACTGCTCATCCAGAAGATTCGTCAAAGTTTGAGCCTCCTTATTCGACAAGCGTGCCCTCCCCTGTAATGCCTTTGCTTCCACTACTTCCGCTGCGGCAAGAGAAGTCCACTGTCGTCCCTTCAAATCTAACACGACCCCGAACCGCTGCCAGAAATCGACTCCTAAAATCAGCTCTTGAGGAACCGATAGAATCACCAGGGTATCCAGACCATATGTTCGGCCATTCAACGTGAACTTCAATCGCACTGACCCTGCCACCGCGCAGGCCACCCCATTCGCGAGTCGAACCTCCTCGATCCCCGCCCGAACTAGTTCGAGCCCCTTATTTGCCAGACGAGTCCACCCGTTCCTCCCTAAAATGGTGCGGCTCGCCCCCGAGTCTAGAAGTCCCTCCATCTCAACATCTTCTACATTCACTCTTAAGTGCGGACGACTATCTATACCGCTTTCCACTAGAGCGTAATCTACCGTTGGTTGACGTTTCCTCGTTTGCGGCCGCGATCTCGTGCTCACCTGGCCGCTTAGGGAGCACGACGGTCGTTTCCCGATTCGCGGCGGTTGGTTTGTGCCCCTGCCTCGTGATTCCTGGTACTGTTTCTGTTCTGCCTATTCTGGCAGGACGGGCAGGCGGACCGCACAACTCCTTGGCGCCCGCATCCAAAGCATCGCAAAGGTTCAGGACAATCTCTCGACAAGTGTCCAGCCCCTCTACAATTCCAACAGCGGACTCTACTTGGCCCGACTACCGCAGCCACCTGCGCACTATTTTCTACTCCCACGTATGCCAAGTCCGGTTCTAGGCATCGTCTCGACCGCGAGGTAGGAGGCACAAAAGCTGCCACAGACGCTCTTGTCGCATCCAAGGTACGACCCAGCTTTACCAGTTCAGCAATGGACTTTACGGGGGTTAAGCCCAATTGTTGCTGATAGTAAGGTGCGATGTTTCTACGCAACACCTTCAGCTTTTCCTCATCCGTGCAAGTCACTTTCAACCTGCTGAAGAGGCGCTCCATTACGGCCACATACACACCCATTGATTCGCTTTCCCCTTGGGTACGTCTGCGAATCTCATCCCACAGGCGATCCTCGTAGTCGGACGGTAAGAATTCGGCTTTGAGCTCTTCCACTAGCTCGTCCCAGCATCCCACTAGACCCCGATTGGCCCGGAACCATATAAGAGCTCGAGAATCGAACAAATCCACAGCCGCTCTAAAAAGCTGTGGTTTAGACAGCCCCCTTGCCTGTCGCAATTCTTCCACCCGCTCGAGGAAAGCGTTCACAGAACCTGAGGAGTCCCCGCTAAACTTCAGGCCCCATTTAGCCACCTCTGCCGGGTTCGCCCCCTTCACCTGCTGCACTATGGAAGTTGCCTGCGCTTCTCCGAGTGGCTCCGTATCATCTTCGCTAAGATCCTCACTCTTTTCCGCTAGGCTCCCCATCGCCAAGATGAGCCTATTCCGAAGCCCCTTCACGGCGTCCTTCTGCTCCTGCGTCACGGAACGCACGTTCTTCAACCTGCGGAACCCAAACTCAATCCTGATTCGAGCCTTTAAGTATTCCAGCGTAGTCTTATCGCCCGACACCTTGCCTACCAGCTCTTCAGCCTCCAATACCTTCGCCGTGAGCTCCCTGTAGTCCGTCTCGTAGTCGAACGGATACTCCGCCTCAACGTATGACGTGTCCGACTCTGCCTCTGCCTTCAGCGTAGACCTCAGGGTCTTCCTCATAGCATCCACTGTATCCGACGGGAAACCGCGGATGGCGAGCTCGTAGGTGAGCTCATCCTTGGTCAACCTATCAACCGGAATCTTCATTTCAAGGCCCTTAACTCTCTACCGCTCTGCAACCTGAAACGCCTCCCGCGAACTATACCCAAACCGCGACCTACTCACACCAGACTATTCACCAACTGACACCAAGATGATGCACTAAACAAACCGAATTGTTTTTTAGCGAAATTCGCACACCGAGACAATTCTCTCTCACCAAACCTATATCACCTAGAATATCCGCCACAGCGATTTTCCGCAGCCCTATATCTGAAAATTTTGCCTCTTAAACTAAACGTCACACTCACTTGCACCCACTCTACTCAAAATAAATTCATTACTCACACATTCTGCTCACTCCCAAAATAATACCGGAATTCAAAATATTTAACTTAGGTAATAGAAATAAATTATGAGAATATCCACTCTCAACGATATTAATTCCAATGTGTTCAATATAGGCAGGAAATATATCAAAAATACGCTGAATTTCCGATATCTTCATTATACGTACGATTCAAACTATTCCACCCGCATAAATACTTTCAGTATTCGATACATTCAGGAAAATGTCTCAAAATATTCAAGTTATAAATTGGAAAATCTTTTTCGTACCCGACCGACAGTCGATTTGTCGATATGTGTCACCGCTCAACGCGCCTATCTGCCTTCCCACAATTTGGGACTTGGCTTCACAGATTTCATATATATTTTTCCACTCACCGTTGAGCCGTTATTCACCGTTGTGGCCCCACGTTGGGCGCCAAATTTGTTACCGTTTTAACCGTACGATCGTTCCCGTTCCCTTTTCCCTTCCGACTGAGTCAAAAGGGGGCAATTTCGGGTGGCTTAGCTCACTCGGAGACTGGGGTGAGTCAGTTTTTCAGGCGCCACTCGCTTCGACTTTCACCGAAATTGCCTACTAACCGTCGCCTAGAAGCGAGAAATCGGCGATGATCAATTCTACACACCCGAACACGTATTTTCGCAAGGAAAAAATAGCCGAAGTGGCAATGATAACGCCAGCGTTACAATTGGAACCACAATTATATTTTCCACTACTATCAAATATCGCAATCGACGGCGCCGCGTTACACTCCTTATTGATTTTTAAAATTATTTCACAACAATATCTTATTTCTAAACTTACTGTGTAAACCCTGCTGTCTGCTTCGTCGATTCGCGACTGTCGTATGGCCGTCTAATCGGGGGATCCCCACGCATTACAAATCAGCGTTTTCTTCGCGCTTGCTCCGCCGTTGATCGTTCTCCTAACGCCTTCGCATTCGTCCCACTAGACATTCGCCCTAGAATCGCTGCTATGCCGCTACATCTGATTTTTCCCCAGATCGTAAAGTTCGCTGCTTCTTACTGAGTTTTTTCCCACTCGAATTTGATCTCCACTCGCTACACAATTTTTCTTCGCGTTCGTGCGGTGTACACTTTCGCTGCTTCTTTTAATTTTCACGCTTGGCCCCAGGTTGCGCGAGCGCACGCCAGCAATCCGATACCATGAAAAAATATTCAAATTAGTCGAAATATTTCCGGACTCCACTTCGGGACGACTGGTTCTCACCTTGGTAGCTGGAGGAATAGACCGATCCATAGCCTGTCCACTGGCCAGCAAACCTCGCATAGAGGTTTCCCGTGCCGCTTCTGCGGTATCTTTGCAGACCGTTGGTTGTATCATTCGATCGGGTGCATTGGCCCCTCGTACTCACTGCACGCGCCTGCTAAAGTGCGATTTCGCGCACTTAAATCCGATGGAAATCGGAACGCGCCCTGATCGTTTCGCCGCCTGGTGGCGGTGCGGTCGCCCGATGACATCTACTGTCTAAATCCGTCGCCGATTTGTTTGTTTACGACCATTAACAAAAATAGTTTTATTCATGGCCCGACGCGTAATTCTCGGTCGTGTTTAGCCATTTGCGTGCAAAAATTCGCGAGTTCTCCTTGTTTGGTCGCGTTAATTCCGGTGGATATCGGCGTTGCGTTTTGTTCTGGATCTATGGCCCTTTTGCTGCGCAGCGGGTCGTTCGTTTCTGGGTCAGGTGATTCGTCGATCGTCTGAAATTACATCGACGGCGATAGCTTGACCTGGTGAGGAACACTCGCCTTCATCGGTCGTCGAACCAATCCTTCCTCTTTTATTTTCCTTTTCTTGTTTTACCCTTATTAACTACTGCGTATTTCAGGGTCATTTCTTCTTGCGGAAACTGTTCAGAATCGGCACGAAGTTTCAACGCATACTTCACTCGTCGCCGTAGAGTGGTAAGCTGCTGGCTTGTGATACTTCAATCGTCGCCGTAAAGTGGTAAGCTGCTGCCTTGTCATACTTCAATCGTCGCTTGTGATACTTCTGGCTTGTGATACTTCAATCGTCGCCGTAAAGTGGTAAGCTGCTGCCTTGTCATACTTCAATCGTCGCCGTAAATTTATGTTGTTTTCGTT
The DNA here is from genome assembly GCA_963978885.1 of Nemotelus pantherinus. Classification (NCBI taxonomy): domain Eukaryota; kingdom Metazoa; phylum Arthropoda; class Insecta; order Diptera; family Stratiomyidae; genus Nemotelus; species Nemotelus pantherinus. The sequence continues at coordinate 60,586,180 of OZ022265.1, forward strand.
TACATCTTAACTCTATGATCTCTTATATCTTTATCTTAACTCTAAGATCTATTGGTTTATGCTAGTCTACAGTTATCCTTCTTTTTTTTTTTCCGCTGGCGTTATAGTACATAGTCGATTCAGGGATTGTGATAAAATATAGCGCCACACGCCATAATACATGGCGAAAAGTACATAGGCCTACACGCCATGTACTATAGTCCTCCACGCCATGTACATGGCGTGGAGGACTATAGTGCATGGCGTGGAGAGCTATAACACATGGCGCACAGTGGGCTGAATCCCTATTCTAGCTGGACAAAATTATTTTATGGGCTTAACAAGGGTTCAAAGGGTGGAATAGCTTAAAAAAATAATTTAAAAAAATACACGAGATAAAAGTGGGTGTTTCATTTATTAAAACAGAATGTTTTATTTTCCAGTAAAATCAAGTATTTTTATTATATATATTACAAAAATTCAAAATCAAGATCATTTTCCGATTCGTTCGGAGAATCCTTCTCCGCTTCGCTATCATTCGTATTCTCTTCCACTGAAACCGCGATCAGCTCCCTTGCATCAGGACTCAGCTCTTTCAACGGGACCTTCTGGAAAGCTCTAAGACTTGTAATAACAGGATCCGATGAAACCAAAAGCATGTGGACTAAGTCTTCACAGGTTTTTATGTTTGAGGACTTTCTAGTATGCCAGGCTCTGAATCGCCTCATGTCTTTATTTCTTACCTCCTTTACCCCCTCTGAAAGCTGCCCTATTGGAACAAGAGCATGTTTGATGGCTAAAGAGTCATGCAAAAAGATTTTGTGTGCGCTGGGAGGCATCTTATACCAGCTATATAGCTCCACGAATAGCTTGGCAGAATCATAAGCAAATGTGTTGAACTTTTCATCCCTGATTGTATTTCCGCTTGAAATAAGCTGTAACAATAAGAAAGAACGAATACGATAAACTGATTGCCATAGTGAACAATTTGAGGAAGTTGTTTTATAAATACCTGAAGAATAGTTATAATCTAGTTATTATTCGCTTATTAGCTCCTGTAGGTGCAGTGGCTTCATTATCATGCTTAAAAATCAGTGGGACAAGTTCCCGGTGTTGGACGTCCCACTTTCTTGAACCACTTTGTCGACTTTTATCCCTATAGAGTTCCATAAAGCCTTCTGGATATTTGTTTCCTGATGTCAGCATCAGCCTTCTCATGAGAAGTAGCCCCACACATGGCATTCTCAATTCCAATTTAGCATTAAAAAGTAATAAGCATTAAAAAGTAAAAAGGATTAAATGTTCCTTTTAAGGTCTTTAAGGTATAGAGTAAAAATAGACGATGAGGGTCCGTTTAGGATTTAAACTGAAAATTTAAATTTTATAATTCTGACCCCAGAATTTTTGTTACATCTCAATTTATGGTTAATTATGGCTCTCAATTTTTGAATATGTTATTAACTATACCATAATAAACAAATTCTCAAAATTTGAAGTCAATGAAATCTAATGAAAAAAAGTTGCACGTTAATTTGTGGAGAATTTTTCAGTTTCCACGAAGCAAAATGACACTCTCTTATATTCTAATGGTATAAACTTACCTTTTTCAATTGGGTGTTTTCAGTAATAGAAACTTTTTCTTGAAAAGTATTTAAACAAGTTAGATTAACACTCAAACGAAAATAAACATTCATGTCACGTGGCAGATAATACAAAGGAAGGTCACATTAATGTACCGCGAGAGCGTCTCACGATCTACTTGCATTCAACCGTTTTCACAATAAGTTATTACACACTATTGTTCGGTATAATTACAAACTTTTTGTGAAATTAGGTTTACTGAAGCCTTAAGAAAAATATCCTATACCAGAAAACCTTACATTTTGACATTGACTTTTTGACTTTTGTCCAGCTAGAATCGGGATTCAGCCCACTGTGTGGCGTGGAGGACTATACTTTATGGCGTGGAGGACTATGCTGTATGGCGTGGAGGACTATACTGTATGGAGTGGAGAACTATACTGCATGGCGTGGAGGACTATACTGTATGGCGTGGAGGACTATGGTACATGGCGTGGAGGACTATGGTACATGGCGTGGAGAACTATAGTACATGGCGTGGAGGACTATAGTACATGGCGTGGAGGACTATAGTACATGGCGTGGAGGACTATAGTACATGGCGTGGAGGACTAAAGTACATGGCGTGGAGGACTATAGTACATGGCGTGGAGGACTATAGTACATGGCGTGGAGGACTATAGTACATGGCGTGGAGGACTATAGTACATTCAAGAAGCAAATCAGGCAAAACAGTGCTACTTACCATAAATGAGCACACGGAGAAGTCACTTGCTTGCAACAAACACACGCTGGCTGCTTTTAGAGTCACCGAAGGAGCCATTCAATAGAATGCTGTCGATCTATCGACGATACTCAAGTATCACTTGCTGACATTTATAGATCCCCTCACACAGTATGGCTGCGAGTTATAATTGTAGTGCCATGAGCCATATTACATGGCTCATGGCACTATGTAATATGGCGTGTGGGGACATAATTTCTGCGCCATGTAATTATGGCGCTGGGGGCTATACTGCATGGCTCACGGTACTATGTACATAGCGTGTGGCACCATAAATGCTGCGCCATGTAACATGGGACCACGCGCCATGTAGATTCTGAGATTATGGCGCTGGGAGCCATATTGCATGGCTCAGAGTACAATGTACATGGCATATGGGACCATAAATAATGCGCTATGTCACATGGCTCTGGGCGCTATGTGGATTTTTTTCAGTCTTGATGTACTCAAAAACAATTTGCTGCAAAGAACTGAAAAACTGGGTGTTAGCAACCAATTTCGGTTGTACCAAGACAATGATCCAAAGCACAAGTTGGGAATTGTGCAGTCCTGGCCAATTTGGGACTGCCCTCATTTGATGTCTCCGCCGGCACAGTCACCAGATATGAACGTCATTGAGAATCTGTGGACTTTGTTGGATAACAACATTAGAAAACACAGGATTTTCTAATGTTGTTATCCAACAAAGGACAACAAGACCACAGGACAACAAGACCTGAAGAAAGCACTGCTAGAGGAATGTCCAAAAATTACTCCTAAAAACACAAAAAAACTCGTTGACTCAATGCCGAATAGGCTCCAGGCTCTGCTTAAGGCTAAAGGCTATCATACGAAGTATTGAGATCAACTGGAAACCTCATAGCTCAACAATTTTAATATTTAATCAAACTGTATCAAATAAGCTGTGACATAAAATTTGTTATTACTTTTAGTTTTTTATTTTTTTAAGATGTAAAATAGCAACTTTGTAACAAATATAAACTTGTTCAATAAACAACAAACTTTTTTCTTCAAAATGCTGTTTTTTTTATATTGTTATTATGTTTTGAGTTATTGCAACTTAATTTTTTAAAGAAGCACTGTATCAAATAAGCTGTGAGCCACTGTACGTTCGCTTATGCGCTGTATGGGCACTTATGTTCACTCCTGTTTGCGTATGTGAAAAAGTGCCTTTTTTGCTCTAAAACCGGTCGGTTTTGACAGACGATTACGGTCGCCTCATCTTTGGTTAGGGCTTTAGTATGTACAGTTCATTCTTTCGAGCTAAAAAGTGACATTTGGTGTTTCAGTTTGAAAATTGAATTGAATACCTACATTATAGAAAATAATGTGCAAAAAAAAATAAATAAATTCAATTGAAAATGTAAAAATTATTAAGAGGTATTGGTAAATTTTAATGCTATTGGTAAAATTAAAAACTATAATTATAAAATTGAACTAATTGAAGGAAGTGTTGGCAAAATTGAGCCAAGCCGACATGTGCCATTTAAATTAATGAAAAAGCTAAAAGATGAACTAGCAAAAATGGAAAGTTCTGGAATAATTAGAAAGGTTGATAAACCTACAGATTTTGTTAACTCTATGGTAATTGTAGCAAAACCTGACAAATCAATACGAATTTGCTTCGATGCTCAATACCTCAATAGGCGTATTAAAAGAGAACATTTACAGTTACCCACAGTAGAAGAAATATCGGCACGGATAAAAGATGCAAACGTTTTCGCGGTGCTTGATGCACATAAAGGGTTTTGGCAAGTTGAATTGACAGAAGATTGTCAAGATTTCACTAGTTTTAATACGCCTTTTGGAAGATATAAATTTAAGCGCATGCCTTATGATGTGAGTTCATGCCCAGAAGTGTTTCATACAATTTTTTAAAAAAATTTTGATGGTATAAAAATCTTGAAATATATATTGATGATGTATTGATATGGGCTGAAACAGATGATGAGTTAATGAAAATGTTAGAACAAGTTTTTGAAAGAGCGAAAAGATATGATGTAAAATTTAATGCTAATAAATGCAAATTTTTTGTTAAAAAACTAAAATATTTGGGTCATATATTGACAGAAAAAGGTATTGAAATTGACAATGAAAAAGTTGAATCTATACAAAAACGAAAACTCCTGAAAATAAAAAAGAACTAATAACTTTTTAAGGTATGATTATGTACCAAAATTTATACCTAATAGTGCCCAATTAACGGGGAGCTTAAGCGAGCTTATAAAAACTGGTGTACCGTATATATGGGGTCAAGCACAAAAAACATCGTTGGAGAAACTAAAAGAAATTTTGTGTTCCCCTACGGTACTTGCATATTTTGATGTAAATAAGCAGATTACGCTTAGTGTCGACGGGTTGGGTTGTGTCATAATACAAGATGAGAGACCAGTGGCTTTTGGGTCACGTGCATTAACAGAAACTGAAAAATCGTATAGCCAGATATATATGTATATTGCACGCGAAACTGAAAAATCGTATAGCCAATATTGCACGGGTGCAAAAAATTTAATCAATTCCATTTTGGTCAGAAATTTTTCATTGAAACTGACCATAAGCCATTGGTATCAATTTTTAATAAACCTATGAACAAATCCCCTTCTCGATTACAAAGAATGAGAATAAGTTTAAATGTATATTATTTTGAATTAAAATATGTACCTGGCAAAAAACTAATGCTAGCTGATCATCTAAGTCAAGCATATTTAAAAAATTGTAAACAATCTGAAGAAGAAAAAATAGAAGCATTTGTAACTTGTATTGAAAGTAGTTTTAACATTACTGATGACCGGTTAAATGAAATTAAGGATAAAACTTGTAAAGATAAACAATTGCAAGAAGCGTTGAAGTAGTGATGGGCAAAACTACTGTTTTCAAATAGCAAAAGCAGCTGATTATGCTATTGTTAAATAGCAGCTAAAAAACAGCAGTCTGCTATTTGTTGTGTCGGTGCAACATCTCAGTGGGTGCAACATATTGGGCCCTATTCTGAAAGTCACCTCACATGACGAATGAGGTGACGCTCATGATTTCGTATTCTTAGAGTCACGTGAGGTGTTGTAATTTCACCTCAAGTGACGTTTTCGATCTGTTGACTATTCTGAGAGTCACGTGAAGTGACGAGCGTCACGTGAGGAGAGATTTTTAGTCATTCGATAATATCAAGTGACTGCGAGCACAAGTGTACTAGAATTTAAGATTTTTCACAAGACGAAGAATAATTTTGACGAATTTTAGATCGATTATGGAAAAAAAGTAAGTACATTTTATGCTGAACATAATTATATATTTTAATTTGAATCATGCGGCTAAACTCGAATACGTGTTCTACATAGTCGTTCCACGATTTTGCCGATAGATGTTTGGCTAGTAAGTATGTGTATGTTTTTGGTGTATTTCATTAGTGTGTCCCTTAGTGTTTCCTTGTGTATATTAATGTCTTTGCGTGTTTCGCTAAAATTTTTGATTTTAATTATTAGGCTAAAAGTAACCAACAAACGGGAATTCGAATGCCTTGTTGAGTTGATGGAGAGTAATCCAAACTTGGCGAAGGGGCAGAAGTTTTCCGAAAATGTGAAAATAGGAAAACAAAACTTTAACGCCCCGTGGCATGCATTAGCAGAAAAACTCAACAGTATTGGACCTCCAATGAAAACCGGCGCAGAGTGGCAAAAAGTAAATAACTTGAATTTTCAATTATATTTAACATAAGTTTTTCAAACAAAATATATTTTAAAGTTAAAAAGAAAATCGTCCACAACAAGAAAGAAGTACCTGCGACAGGAGGAGGCCCGAATACCATACAACAGTTTTCCGCGATTGAAGAGGCGACAATGAAATTATTATCGCTAGACACAAGTGTACTAACTGCAGGAAAAGTATTTGGTCTCCCAGAGCAGCGAACCAGCACGGCAGAAGACGTTGTTCCATCATGTTCATATGCTGTGGACTGTGACACCTCGCCGAGGGTAGTCGAAAATGCTGAAAATGTGACCCCGTCGAAAATCAGCGAACCCGTGGACAACGTGACCCCATTGGTAAGCGATAAGTCGAGGCAGCGGACACGCACGTCGAAAGAAAATTTTAAGCATAAGTTATTAAAGGAGCGAACGGATTATCTAAAACGCATAGTTGAAAATACAGATGCAATAGCAAAGTACGCGAGACGAACCTTCATTCTGAAGGAAAGAAAATTCAAAATATACCAAGCCCACAAAACTAAAATCGCGAAAATTAAGGAAGACGCCTTAAAAGTGAGAATGGAGTTTTTAGAATAAGAAAAGAGAAAACTTGAAATCAAACTTAGATCCGAATCATAATTAAGAATTTATGTTATGAATAATTTTAATTATAATGTGGAATAAATCATTTTAAACGATGGCTCGCAATATCTCATTTCGCACAATTGCTGCTGTCAAATACGATTCACCGTGTGTTTCATCGGGCGCATCTTCTCCGTCGCTTTCTTCAACGGGTAAATCCTCAAGCTCACCATCAAAATTCATCCGATATTTAATGCGAAGATTGTGAAGTGCACAGCACGCGTTAACGATTTTCGATGCATTTTCGGGTGTGTAATGTAACTCCCTTGCCCGTATAATGCTACGAAATGCATTCTTCAAAAGTCCGAAAGTGCGTTCAACTGTTATTCTCGTCTTAGAGTGTGCAGTATTGTACAAAGCCCTCCTTGCGCGTTCTTCAGCCACTTGTTGTGATTCCCTAAATGGTGTCATCAAATATGGCTTCAAGGGATACCCTTTGTCACCTGGAAAATATACAAGCGTTTATTTCTTTGATACTAATTCATTTCGAATACAATTATAATATTACCCAAGATCCATGAATTTCTTTCCCCGTTTTCATATTTCCCGTTCAAATGATTGTTGATTTGGCTACTATTCCAAATGAGAGAGTCATGGCTCGCTCCTGGGTGATTTGAATCAACATACCTGATGCACATTTTGTGGTCGCAAATCTGCAAATTGAAACGTATTAGTTAAAAGTATCCATATATAAGTAGGGCAAAGCATACGATCATAACGTTCAAGCTGTGATAACCTTTTCGGTTGTAGAAAAGGTGCTGCAAATCTCGCCGAGGAGACACAATAGTGACATGTGTTCCGTCTACACAACCAATAACTCCAGGGAACCCCGCTATGGAATAAAATCCTTGTTTTATGTCAAGTTTTTCCTCTTCAGTGTTTGGAAATTTTAACACTGCAGGGCACACTTCAGTTTCAATAAAGTTGAGGACCTCGCTTAGTGCCCTTGACACAGACGGTTGCGCTAGTGCAACGTTGAAGTCATTGCCCACGCTTGTTTGGTAACTGCCATGTGCCAAAAATCTTAAGGAAGCAGTTAACTTTATTACAGGCGGAACAGAATCGCTTCCGATGACTGGCCTGAATTTCTCTTCCATTTTCGTTAGCAAGTAAATGAAAATATCTTTTGAAATCCGAAAATAATTTACAAATCTAAAGGAAAATATAATTTTATTATGTGGATACAGGTTACTACATGCACTTGCTTGCAACAAACACACGCTGGCTGCTTTTAGAGTCACTGAAGGAGCCATTCAATAGAATGCTGTCGATCTATCGACGATACTCAAGTATCACTTGCTGACATTTATAGATCCCCTCACACAGTATGGCTGCGAGTTATAATTGTAGTGCCATGAGCCATATTACATGGCTCATGGCACTATGTAATATGGCGTGTGGGGACATAATTTCTGCGCCATGTAATTATGGCGCTGGGGGCTATACTGCATGGCTCACGGTACTATGTACATAGCGTGTGGCACCATAAATGCTGCGCCATGTAACATGGGACCACGCGCCATGTAGATTCTGAGATTATGGCGCTGGGAGCCATATTACATGGCTCAGAGTACTATGTACATGGCATATGGGACCATAAATAATGCGCTATGTCACATGGCTCTGGGCGCTATGTGGATTTTTTTCAGTCTTGATGTACTCAAAAACAATTTGCTGCAAAGAACTGAAAAACTGGGTGTTAGCAACCAATTTCGGTTGTACCAAGACAATGATCCAAAGCACAAGTTGGGAATTGTGCAGTCCTGGCCAATTTGGGACTGCCCTCATTTGATGTCTCCGCCGGCACAGTCACCAGATATGAACGTCATTGAGAATCTGTGGACTTTGTTGGATAACAACATTAGAAAACACAGGATTTTCTAATGTTGTTATCCAACAAAGGACAACAAGACCACAGGACAACAAGACCTGAAGAAAGCACTGCTAGAGGAATGTCCAAAAATTACTCCTAAAAACACAAAAAAACTCGTTGACTCAATGCCGAATAGGCTCCAGGCTCTGCTTAAGGCTAAAGGCTATCATACGAAGTATTGAAATCAACTGGAAACCTCATAGCTCAACAATTTTAATATTTAATCAAACTGTATCAAATAAGCTGTGACATAAAATTTGTTATTACTTTTAGTTTTTTGTTTTTTTAAGATGTAAAATAGCAACTTTGTAACAAATATAAACTTGTTCAATAAACAACAAACTTTTTTCTTCAAAATGCTGTTTTTTTTTTATATTGTTATTATGTTTTGAGTTATTGCAACTTAATTTTTTAAAGAAGCACTGTATCAAATAAGCTGTGAGCCACTGTACGTTCGCTTATGCGCTGTATGGGCACTTATGTTCACTCCTGTTTGCGTATGTGAAAAAGTGCCTTTTTGCTCTAAAACCGGTCGGTTTTGACAGACGATTACGGTCGCAGACTCATCTTTGGTTAGGGCTTTAGTATGTACACAGTGAGATAGTAGAAATGGAGTGGACATGCCCATAAGAATTACATTGAAGGGGATGGTAGTAATTTTTTGTCTACTCATTGTCAAATCGGGTCAAATCCAAGTAGTTCCCCTCCAATTTGACAATGAGAGCGAAATGGCGTAAAGGCAGCTTTAACATGCTTTATGCGCGAGAGGTTTGAAGGGGCTAATGGTGGAAAGTTATCCCGTCCGTGTCCAGGGGCTGTATGTACAGTTCATTCTTTCGAGTTAAAAAGTGACATTTGGTGTTTCAGTTTGAAAATTGAATTGAATACCTATATTAGTTGACTTCAAATTAATGAAAAGAGAAGTTATAGAAAATAATGTGCAAAAAAAATAAATAAATTCAATTGAAAATGAAAAAATTATTAAGAGGTATTGGTAAATTTTAATGCTATTGGTAAAATTAAAAACTATAATTATAAAATTGAACTAATTGAAGGAAGTGTTGGCAAAATTGAGCCAAGCCGACATGTGCCATTTAAATTAATGAAAAAGCTAAAAGATGAACTAGCAAAAATGGAAAGTTCTGGAATAATTAGAAAGGTTGATAAACCTACAGATTTTGTTAACTCTATGGTAATTGTAGCAAAACCTGACAAATCAATACGAATTTGCTTCGATGCTCAATACCTCAATAGGCGTATTAAAAGAGAACATTTACAGTTACCCACAGTAGAAGAAATATCGGCACGGATAAAAGATGCAAACGTTTTCGCGGTGCTTGATGCACATAAAGGGTTTTGGCAAGTTGAATTGACAGAAGATTGTCAAGATTTCACTAGATTTAATACGCCTTTTGGAAGATATAAATTTAAGCGCATGCCTTATGGTGTGAGTTCATGCCCAGAAGTGTTTCATACAATTTTTAAAAAAAATTTTGATGGTATAAAAATCTTGAAATATATATTGATGATGTATTGATATGGGCTGAAACAGATGATGAGTTAATGAAAATGTTAGAACAAGTTTTTGAAAGAGCGAAAAGATATGATGTAAAATTTAATGCTAATAAATGCAAATTTTTTGTTAAAAAACTAAAATATTTGGGTCATATATTGACAGAAAAAGGTATTGATATTGACAATGAAAAAGTTGAATCTATACAAAAACGAAAACTCCTGAAAATAAAAAAGAACTAATAACTTTTTTAGGTATGATTATGTACCAAAATTTATACCTAATAGTGCCCAATTAACGGGGAGCTGAAGCGAGCTTATAAAAACTGGTGTACCGTATATATGGGGTCAAGCACAAAAAACATCGTTGGAGAAACTAAAAGAAATTTTGTGTTCCCCTACGGTACTTGCATATTTTGATGTAAATAAGCAGATTACGCTTAGTGTCGACGCATCAAGTAAATGTTTGGGTTGTGTCATAATACAAGATGAGAGACCAGTGGCTTTTGGGTCACGTGCATTAACAGAAACTGAAAAATCGTATAGCCAGATATATATGTATATTGCACGCGAAACTGAAAAATCGTATAGCCAATATTGCACGGGTGCAAAAAATTTAATCAATTCCATTTTGGTCAGAAATTTTTCATTGAAACTGACCATAAGCCATTGGTATCAATTTTTAATAAACCTATGAACAAATCCCCTTCTCGATTACAAAGAATGAGAATAAGTTTAAATGTATATTATTTTGAATTAAAATATGTACCTGGCAAAAAACTAATGCTAGCTGATCATCTAAGTCAAGCATATTTAAAAAATTGTAAACAATCTGAAGAAGAAAAAATAGAAGCATTTGTAACTTGTATTGAAAGTAGTTTTAACATTACTGATGACCGGTTAAATGAAATTAAGGATAAAACTTGTAAAGATAAACAATTGCAAGAAGCGTTGAAGTAGTGATGGGCAAAACTACTGTTTTCAAATAGCAAAAGCAGCTGATTATGCTATTGTTAAATAGCAGCTAAAAAACAGCAGTCTGCTATTTGTTGTGTCGGTGCAACATCTCAGTGGGTGCAACATATTGGGCCCTATTCTGAAAGTCACCTCACATGACGAATGAGGTGACGCTCATGATTTCGTATTCTTAGAGTCACGTGAGGTGTTGTAATTTCACCTCAAGTGACGTTTTCGATCTGTTGACTATTCTGAGAGTCACGTGAAGTGACGAGCGTCACGTGAGGAGAGATTTTTAGTCATTCGATAATATCAAGTGACTGCGAGCACAAGTGTACTAGAATTTAAGATTTTTCACAAGACGAAGAATAATTTTGACGAATTTTAGATCGATTATGGAAAAAAAGTAAGTACATTTTATGCTGAACATAATTATATATTTTAATTTGAATCATGCGGCTAAACTCGAATACGTGTTCTACATAGTCGTTCCACGATTTTGCCGATAGATGTTTGGCTAGTAAGTATGTGTATGTTTTTGGTGTATTTCATTAGTGTGTCCCTTAGTGTTTCCTTGTGTATATTAATGTCTTTGCGTGTTTCGCTAAAATTTTTGATTTTAATTATTAGGCTAAAAGTAACCAACAAACGGGAATTCGAATGCCTTGTTGAGTTGATGGAGAGTAATCCAAACTTGGCGAAGGGGCAGAAGTTTTCCGAAAATGTGAAAATAGGAAAACAAAACTTTAACGCCCAGTGGCATGCATTAGCAGAAAAACTCAACAGTATTGGACCTCCAATGAAAACCGGCGCAGAGTGGCAAAAAGTAAATAACTTGAATTTTCAATTATATTTAACATAAGTTTTTCAAACAAAATATATTTTAGGTGTGGAGCGATTTTAAATTAAAAGTTAAAAAGAAAATCGTCCACAACAAGAAAGAAGTACCTGCGACAGGAGGAGGCCCGAATACCATACAACAACTTTCCGCGATTGAAGAGGCGACAATGAAATTATTATCGCTAGACACAAGTGTACTAACTGCAGGAAAAGTGTTTGGTCTCCCAGAGCAGCGAACCAGCACGGCAGAAGAGGTTGTTCCATCATGTTCATATGCTGCGGACTGTGACACCTCGCCGAGGGTAGTCGAAAATGCTGAAAATGTGACCCCGTCGAAAATCAGCGAACCCGTGGACAACGTGACCCCATTGGTAAGCGATAAGTCGAGGCAGCGGACACGCACGTCGAAAGAAAATTTTAAGCATAAGTTATTAAAGGAGCGAACGGATTATCTAAAACGCATAGTTGAAAATACAGATGCAATAGCAAAGTACGCGAGACGAACCTTCATTCTGAAGGAAAGAAAATTCAAAATATACCAAGCCCACAAAACTAAAATCGCGAAAATTAAGGAAGACGCCTTAAAAGTGAGAATAGAGTTTTTAGAATTAGAAAAAAGAAAACTTGAAATCAAACTTAGATCCGAATCATAATTAAGAATTTATGTTATGAATAATTTTAATTATAATGTGGAATAAATCATTTTAAACGATGGCTCGCAATATCTCATTTCGCACATTTGCTGCTGTCAAATACGATTCACCGTGTGTTTCATCGGGCGCATCTTCTCCGTCGCTTTCTTCAACGGGTAAATCCTCAAGCTCACCATCAAAATTCATCCGATATTTAATGCGAAGATTGTGAAGTGCACAGCACGCGTTAACGATTTTCGATGCATTTTCGGGTGTGTAATGTAACTCCCTTGCCCGTATAATGCTACGAAATGCATTCTTCAAAAGTCCGAAAGTGCGTTCAACTGTTATTCTCGTCTTAGAGTGTGCAGTATTGTACAAAGCCCTCCTTGCGCGTTCTTCAGCCACTTGTTGTGATTCCCTAAATGGTGTCATCAAATATGGCTTCAAGGGATACCCTTTGTCACCTGGAAAATATACAAGCGTTTATTTCTTTGATACTAATTCATTTCGAATACAATTATAATATTACCCAAGATCCATGAATTTCTTTCCCCGTTTTCATATTTCCCGTTCAAATGATTGTTGATTTGGCTACTATTCCAAATGAGAGAGTCATGGCTCGCTCCTGGGTGATTTGAATCAACATACCTGATGCACATTTTGTGGTCGCAAATCTGCAAATTGAAACGTATTAGTTAAAAGTATCCATATATAAGTAGGGCAAAGCATACGATCATAACGTTCAAGCTGTGATAACCTTTTCGGTTGTAGAAAAGGTGCTGCAAATCTCGCCGAGGAGACACAATAGTGACATGTGTTCCGTCTACACAACCAATAACTCCAGGGAACCCCGCTATGGAATAAAATCCTTGTTTTATGTCAAGTTTTTCCTCTTCAGTGTTTGGAAATTTTAACACTGCAGGGCACACTTCAGTTTCAATAAAGTTGAGGACCTCGCTTAGTGCCCTTGACACAGACGGTTGCGCTAGTGCAACGTTGAAGTCATTGCCCACGCTTGTTTGGTAACTGCCATGTGCCAAAAATCTTAAGGAAGCAGTTAACTTTATTACAGGCGGAACAGAATCGCTTCCGATGACTGGCCTGAATTTCTCTTCCATTTTCGTTAGCAAGTAAATGAAAATATCTTTTGAAATCCGAAAATAATTTACAAATCTAAAGGAAAATATAATTTTATTATGTGGATACAGGTTACTACATGCAGACTTACGTCGTATTTAGCAAAGCCAATGGGTCTGAAGAACCTCTTAAACTGCACCGTCTCAAAGATAACGCCTTACCATCCTCATCTTCATCACTGCTATCAAACCAAAATATAAAAGACGACATCTTATTTGTATGATTTCACTCTAAAATCGTTCATACAATTTTTTTATTCTTTTCCCTCCACGAACGTAACGCACTTTCCAAATAACTTTCCAAACGATCGCACATATTTTAGAACTTGACATTAAAACCTGGTTCGAAGAGGAGTACACATTTTCGCACCAAATGATGAACGTCAGTATACCGCGCATAAGTTTGAATCTAATTTCACAGGTATCAGAACCAGAAAGGAGGTAAAGTCCAATGTTCGCGAACCTAAAATTTGAAAAAAAACCCTACTTACAGTAGAACGTGCATTTTTCCACACCAAATTTTACAAGATATGCGATCGTCTGAAGAGGTTACTAAGCTAATACTAGTACCATACTTTTTGCATATAGTTTTTTTATTACGTAAAAATACTCCTGAAAACCGGAATGAAGCAAACATTCAAATATTCTTCATAAATCCAGAAACTTTCCGTAATTACGAAATGTACATGCCCGAGTCTAACAGCCAACCTTTTATGTGCAGGCTACATGAGTCCTACCATTTATGACCCTACCCCTAATAAAACCGTTTTTCATATCCATCATTGCATTTTCATCGTCCTTACATATTAAATCTTGCATATACCTGTTCTAGCATACCTGTTCCACTTGTACATATCCTCCTCTTTTTTAATTTCACAAATCATTTGCTTACCCTTGGAAATTCCCTGTTTGCATTTGCTTGATTTCCAATTAAACTGAAATTTTGTTTAAAATATATTTTACTTCCTTCAAAGTATGCCTAGCTTTAGTGATTTGAAGGGAAGGAAATATTTTTGATGCATGCCAAAACATGCGGCGCTACCAAACCGTCCCCCATCTAAGTAGAGACCGCGCATGATACTGCTTAACTTCGACGATCGGACAAGAATCGGTCGATGTCAATGTGCTATGGACATGGTAAATTTCGACCGATGATAAATTTCAATTGGGTGATAAATTTCAAACGCTCAATCGTTGCCATTTAAACGCAAATTTGTATTCACCTCACCTAGAGTCACGTCACGTGACTGTCAGAATACCGATTCGTAGGTGACGTGACTTTCCAAGTGACGTGAGATCTTCTGTGAGATGACTCTCAGAATAGGGCCCTATGTAAATATATGAATTCAATATCACGACCGAATTACATTTACCGAGCGTACAAATAAGAAAAAAAGACAATTTTAAATTTTTCGTGCTTTATTATCGAGAGTGATATATATTTATATATTTTTCGTTAAAACCAAAGTAACAAAAGTTGCATATATATATGTATATAAATATATATACATAAGCATGTATACACAACTACTTTTTTCACAAGCATCTATATGATACTCTGACGTAATTTGTAACTGAACCGACTCGATAAACGCTTCTAAAAGCCACTGCGTGTGTCAACCGACGCGCTAAATGTAAAAATGTAGAATTTAAAAATGTAGATTTTAGAAAAATGAAGAGTCGTAATTTGATTTTCTGCTTGCTCGTGGTGGATGTTCCTAGGGTGCTCGAGGTCAACTTGGCGTATGACAGGTGTGCTGGTTGTCGGCAGTGGTCGTAACACCTCCTCCCATAAATGAAAGCGATGACCAAATGAAGCGAAATCCTTGAGGTTCGATGGCAGGAGCTTTTGTGGCTTTTGGGAGATCGAGTCGGTTTAGATGTGGGCTCTTGAATATCTTTAATGCAACCAGGAACAGGATCGAGACAAGGGTGATACCCAGTATACTCAAGGTAACGTGTAATGTTCGAGGTTTTATTATCTGGAGTTCCTCTATTATGTTGTTTTCCGGGAACGAGTATTTTCCTAGATTTTCGAACGATATGTCCATGGAGTAGTTACTTTCTGAGAGGATAAGTGTCGATGGATAAATTTTTATTTCATCCCAGTGGACATCTTCCAGTGGACTTCGCAGCTGTTTACGTGGAGGAGTTTTGTTCCCTTGATTTTTTGACTATTCGGTCCACAGGATGAGGTGACATGTACTTCCTTTTCGCTGGTGATTAGGATGTATCCAGGCTCGGGTTGGCTTATTTCGTCGTGTTTGTCATATGGTCTGAGTGTGCAACTAGCTGGTGTGTTTTTGAGCAAGTTCCCGATGCATTTGTCTAGTTGCATTACCGATTGCTTACAGTAGTAGGTTTTTACT
>OZ022265.1:60604667-60632167 GCA_963978885.1 Nemotelus pantherinus
GTATTGGTTTTTTTTTGTGATTTTGAAATGCGAGCTATGCCGGGTTCCCACCAAAG
Source organism: Nemotelus pantherinus (assembly GCA_963978885.1). NCBI lineage: Eukaryota > Metazoa > Arthropoda > Insecta > Diptera > Stratiomyidae > Nemotelus > Nemotelus pantherinus. Next base: position 60,604,724 of record OZ022265.1, read on the forward strand.
AGACAAAACAAGAAACACGGACAAAAAATGTTTTTCTGAACAAAAACGCGAATGTTTTGTAAAAACTGAACAGTTTCGCGAACATTTTTGTTTCTAAAAACTGTTTTAGTAAACAAAACACCTTCCCATCGCGGTAAGATCAAAGGAAAACATGTTTGTTCGCATTTTTTGTGTCTATTTGGTTGAAACATGCACTTTTGTTTTTAGCGACAGCACTCAGTATATCGATTAATGTACTTTGATTCACCTCGTAAAAAATGTTAAATATAAAAATAATAAAAAAATGATAATCAGTAGCAGTAATCATATACTCATGCTTAATATAAATAATACACTGAAATAAAGCGTTGTATTAATTACTTTGCCATATTTAATTTATATTATGACCCGTATTTATCTGATTGAACTGTAGATAGAGGTACCCAATATGACTATTTTATTAATTTTATTTATCCTACCTTGATGTACTGTCCAAGAGCATCATATAGGGCATCACATACTTCCGGTACTATTCGAGATATTGAAGGAGGTGAAACTTTGAACTAATATTTCAATAATTGGAAACTGTTTCCAGAGGCTAAGTACCTCAAAGTAAGTGCCAGGCGATCGCTTTTCTGTAATTTGTATTTTTCTTTGCGATTTTCGGTCCTAGCAAAGTAATTAACAGTTCAAAATCACTGCTTGACATTCTTTCAAAGCTGTGAATCGATGATCTCATTTCTCCACTTAAGCCAACGTCGTCAGTACGTAAATCTTCCAATAATACTTCCGTGCTATAATCAATTTTCTTTTTTAATTGAGAACTGACCCAATATATCGGTTTTTTTCTTCTTTTTATGTCATTTATGAAGAAAAATCCACAGTTAATTATAAAGTCACCGTCTTCAGACATTTCTCGGACACAGGATAAACAGAACTGAGAACAAAACCTGTCTGTTCAGTTGAAACAGTCTGTTTACAAAAAACAGAACTGTTTTCAAAAAACAAAACTAGTATTTTGTTTTGTTTTTTGAAAACAAAACTGTTTTTCAAATTGTCTCTTAGGTGGAAACCCGGCATTATACATACTACCTAATGTACATACGGGACAATGAATCTATATTTTTACGTCTAACTATCCTGTCGATTTTCCGAGGCAGACTGTGGAAAATTTTCATCTATCTCACATTCTCTTGTTTGATAATTTTCAGGTTTACTTTGATAGTCGTAATAATTATCGAGGTTTAATACGGGTGGGGGTTCAGGATATGAATCGGGGTAGTAATTTTCATAGATATTGGCATAATGGTTAATTTTTCTACATTAAAACTACTGGTCTTTAGTAGGACCAGGTCTGATAGAAGTGATTTTGAAATGCGGGCGATTCTGTGCCAGTGGTGTCATCTTGAAAAATCACTAAAAAAGATAACTGCTTTTAGCCACATAAATTCTGATTCAATCGTTCAATTTTGACGAAATCACACAGTAGCTGAACCTTACTTTAAACCACGTTTGGTAGAAATTTGGTAGAAAAGTTCGGTTGCAGCTGCCAGCTATGATAATTTTGGTGTCTTAATTTTGAAATAATAAAAATTTGGAAGTGAAAAAATTCAACTATCGAATATCCTAAAAAATGTCCGTTTCTTACAAGAAAACCAATTTGTATACAAATCTTATGCTTTATCTACACGATCAAAGTAAAACTTTGGAAATTTCATGTCGGACAAGAACGGTAACCCTTTCCCAGTTAACCTATATTTTTAGCATAAAAAACTTCTGTTCACAGGAACTCACGAACCAATAATCAGATGCAGCTGAAATTTACAGAATGCATTGGACTTAAGTAGGACCAGGTCTGATAGAAGTGATTTTGAATTGTGGGCAACTCTGTGCCAGTTATGCCATCTTGAATAATAACAAAGAAAAAAAACTGCTTTTTGCCCTATGAAATGTGGATAAGTTACGAAATTTTCATGAAATTAACACAGTAGCTGAACCTTACTCTAAACCCTGTTTGGTGGAAATTTGGTTGAAAAATTCGATTGGTGCTGCCAGCTATGGTAATTTTTGTGTCTTTGGTTTTGAAAATTCGCTCAGGAAAATAAAACTTTTTGCCCTATAACTTCCAGTGCAGTCATGAAATCAATACGAATTTCATACAATTAATGGAACCTATTATAAACATTATTCAGGCCAAATTTAGTTGAAAAGCCACTATAGGGTTGCCAGCTATTGTTGGTTTCGTGTTTGTTTGCAATATCTTTATTAAGCGATTTTATCGTAGAATTTTCAAATGGTAATGATATTGTAGTGAGAATTAACAGCATATAAATTATTTGAGAAAACTCGCTGCAGGTAACCCTAAATTTCTTTATACTCCCATAACTATACGTACAACGTGAAGCAGTTGTGGTATATTCTTGGCTTTGATACTGACAAAAGGTTGCCAGCACGAGTCGGTTGTGCTACTTTTGTATCAATAAATGCTTACAGTTATTATTCATACCGGAAACATTTACAATGAAAATAAATAACCAATGTTCCAGTTCCCAAAGTTCTGCAAATTTTTCGGATCGCAGCCCCAAACACCAACTTCAGTTACAGTGCTGCAGGCACTGAGCATTTTCTTCATTTTGTGAAATAAGCAACTGATAACGAATATAATTAAACCGTGATTTGCTCTCATAAACGTTGAAATTCATGCCAGTGGTAATATCTGAAACCTTTCCACCAGATGAAGTATAATGCATTCTTGAGACCAAAGTAAAACGTGACGTTTGAAACAGTTTGGCCGTAATAAGCAGCTCATGTGGTGGAATATGCACTCAAAACCTGCACGATTCTTCTTCTGTTCTTCAAACGTAGTGTTTCTAGCGGTTCAGGTGCGCTAGAGTTTTTTCGATTTTCGGAGATTTCGCTTTGACTGCAATTAAATGCAATTAATTAATCGTCATTTGAATGTCATTTTGAGATGTTATTAGGAAAGAAAGAGACTTTTGTCCGATGAATTGGGAGAGTGATAATGTGAAATAGAGAGTAATTTAAATTCGAAAATCGCGGTATCTGGGCGTTGAAAATAATATTTGTACCGTTAAAATGTGCCTGCAATTCTAGTAGTTCGTAAATATGTTCGTTTGATATGAGGTGCGTTTTTTGTTCCGTATGGCTTAGAATCTGTTTCGAAACTATATTTAGTTTAGCAAGAATAATAGCCTCCGCTATGCTAGTTAAATGATTACTTAGTAGATCGATGTTGTAGTTAATCTGCGTAAGAAACTCTAAATATCGGATATGATCATTATCAGTTCTATTTTCGTTCTGCATTTGACTTTTAGGGTATGATTCAAATAGTTTTTAATAGTTAGCTGCTGTGAATTTATATGATTTGTGATATTATCGAAACGTTGTACAATTTTATTATTGATTGCAATTTGTTGATTCAGACTCAATTTGAGGGTTTTTTCATTAATAAATTTTATCTTAAACATTTTTTCAGGCTCTCAACCGTTTTTGTGATAGATGGCGATGAGTCCGCAGTACTCAGCAATACGTACTGTAATGCAAGGTTAACCGTGGACATATGTGAATACTACCTTGAATTTTGAATTATTTGTATTATATATCAGTTAATACATTGTATTCAATAACATTTTACATATTCTTAACATATTCATTTCATAATATTTACCTATTTTGTGGGGAATTAAAAACTCATTAAATGAAATACTTATTGCATATGTAAATTTATTGAAAGTAGATTTTAGGTAGAAAAATAATTTAGTATTTTATCTTTAAAATGTGTATGTTTTTAGATTTTAAATAATATATTATGCTTATTATATGATTATATATCTTAAAATTTTATTAATTTATTCAAAGTAAATTTTGAGTAGAAATAAAACGAGTTTATAAATTTTAATGCTACCTTTATTCAGCAGCTCTACATTTCTTACGATTTAAATTTAATTGCAGTGAAAATCTATAAATCTTTAATAATTTAAAGAACCAAAGTATTACTTTTCTTCTTCGTTATCGTCATCTTCTGGACATTTGGGAATTTCAGTAACATTGTCATCATCTTCGTTGCCTTGAATTGGTGTTTCCAGACCTTCCTGAATTTCAGGATCAAATGCACTCTCTTGCTCACAGTCACTTTGCAACGAAACAACATTGAGGCAAGCTTGCCCATTACAATGGCTAAAGTGGATTGCAGCCCCAATTTTCTACATCCGCACCGTGCACCACATACAATTACAAAATACAGTATTCAGTAATTCATCGGGAGCTGATGGTAATGTTGTTGTATATGGCTCTAGGAGCCCATTTTGGAGCACCCAACCCCATTTCTGCAGTTCTTAATCATGCCCTAACCATTTTTGAACTTGGTCATACACGCCGTTTATATGCTGATGAGCTGCACTTATCGGTGGAAGATTAGATAACTGGACAGGTTTATGAAGTTTTGTAGATTTAATGAACAGAGTATATCGAAGATGACCGATATTTTCCACAGATTTTAGAGCATTGTATATCTTTAGTAAGATCCGATTGCCACTATCGTATAATTGTTGGACAGGGCAGTTTTCTTGTAGAAAAACTTACACATAAAATAATTACATATACAATAAGTATTCCATTTAATAGGTAAATATTATTAAATGAATGTATTAAAAATATGTAAAATGTTATTAAATACAATATATTAACTGGTATATAATACAAATAATTCAAAATCCAAGCTAGTATTCACATATATTCACGGTTGACCTTGCATTACAGTACGTATGGCTTAGTGCTGCGGACTCATCGCCATCTATCGCAGAAACGGTTGGGCGCATGAAAAAATGTTTAAAATAAAAATTATCGCAAATTGTATGCTCTACAATTTTCATAACATCATTGAAGCAATACACTGAAAAAAATCCACATGGCGCCCAGAGCTATGTAACAAAGCGCATTATTTATGGCCCCATACGCTATGCACATAGTACTCTGAGCTATGCAATATGGCTCCCCGCGCCATAATGTCAGAATCTACATACAACATGGTGCAGCATTTATGGTCCCACACGCTATGTACATAGTACCATGAGCTATGGAGTATGGCTCCCAGCGCTATAATTACATGGCACAGAAATGATGGCCCCACACGCTATAGTACATAGTGCCATGAGCCATATTACATGGCTCATGGCACTCCAATTATAACTCGCAGCCATACTGTGTCAGAAGATGTATAAATGTCAGCGAGCTTCTTGAGTATAGGAGAGGATATGGTCTTTGATGTCATATATTCATCGGGAATTTCGTCGATAGAGTTCCATCACCTAAAATCAACTGCTCTACCTCCAGATGCTCAGACCTGAGAAGGTTCCTGGCCTTTTGTTGGATGCGAACAGGATCATCTTCAGATGCACTGAAAAAAACACATAGCGACAGATGCCATAATTTATAGACTTCTGGTGCCATGTACATAGTCGATTTTGGTCGATTTGTGATAAAATATAACGCCACAGCCCATAGTACATAGGAGCAGACGCTATGCTTATAGCCCTTCACGCCATATACTATAGTCCTCCACGCCATGCATTATAGTCCTCCACACCATGTACTATAGTCCTCCACGCCATGTACTATAGTCCTCCACGCCATGTACTATAGTCCTCCACACCATGTACTATTGCCCTCCACGCCATCTGCATGGCGTTACATGGCGTGCAGGACTATAGTACATGGCGTGGAGGGCAATAAGTATAGCACCTGCTCCTATGTACTTTTCGCCATGTATTATGTATATTTTATCACAATCCCCAAATCGACTATGTACATGGCGCCAGAAGTCTATAAATTATGGCGTCTGGCGCTATATGTTTTTTCAGGGTAGAAACCAAGATAATCGCAAAAAACTGCTTTTTCTCACCTTTCACCTTGAATAACTTACGACGCAGACACGACATTTTATGAGACTTTTGGGGCAACTTTGAGGACCCCAAAATGAACGTATAAACAAAAATTCAGCTAATTATCTCTCAGTCCGAGGTTTACCTCTTTTTTATGCTAAAATGACCCTCCACTTCTGTTAACCACTAACGTTGAGTTTCTTGGGAACTATCCACAGAGGAGAGCTCCATGGATAGTAACTAAGGTGGATTATCCCTTGCTCGAGCATGGTTGTTATTTGCTCCCTCACTTCGTCTTTGTGGATAAAAGGATAACGAAAGGATTTTGTGTAGATGAGCAAATCATCTATCGTCCTTATTTCGTGCTTTATCTCGTTGGTAAAGGAAAGTTTATCGCCTTCTTTGAAGAATATCTCTTCATACTCTTTACAGATCTTGAATAGAGTTTGTTTTTCTTCGGAATTCAAATGGTCCACTCGCTGGGATTCTATGATGTTACCTATCTGAGCCTCGTATATTAAAATTGTTAATGTCGGTAAAATTTTCGTTAGCAAATTGCTCGACTTTCAGAGGTTAGTCTAGATAAAGATTTTTTTCATCGCTAGAATTGTTGACTGGTTCTACTCAACTATACCAGTCTTGAGCAAGGTTCTGGGATAAAAAGTTCGGAACCGATTTTTGTACGCTTGATGTTAGCTATCCCCATTTGATATAGATATCCCCCACTATATATTTGAAGTGAGGAGGAATAACATATTAACCGGAAGTTAAATTTGGTTTGAAATGTAAAAGGATAACTGAATTCCTTGTAGTCAGTATTTTATTCACAAGATCCGCTGTAATTCATTTTGATGTCTTTGCGTCAAGTCTAATCAGTCCGTCAAAGTAACCGTGGAATTTAAAAGCGAGGAACCGTGTGAAACCTAGTGTTTGGAATTTATTTAATATGGTGGTAATATTTATTGGCTTTATTTCTTTTATATCGTTAGGATGTATAAATTCTGGGTTCAAAAATGATGAAGAAGAACCCGTATCTATAAAAAATTTTAATGGTTTACCAAAAGGAGAAGATATATTTAGATACGGGACAATAAATCCATTTTTGTACGCCTAAGTATCCTGTCGATTTTCCGAGGCAGACTGTGAAAAATTTTCATCTATCTCACATTCTCTTGTTTGAGAATTTTCAGGTTCACTTTGATAGTCGTAATAATTATCGAGGTTTAATACGGGTGGGGGTTCTGGATATGAATGGGGTTTATAATTTTCATAGATATTGGCATAATGGTTAATTTGTTCTACATTAAAACTACTGTTTTCGCTTAAGTTAAATAGTTCTTTACTTCTAAAATTCGGTGGGCCAGTGGACCTGAAAAAGTTATTACTATTATTGTTATTATGGCAAATTTGTAGATTTGGCTTAAGGTGGTATGATGAAGTATCCATTGGTTCAGGTTTTGGTTTGTTCCGCTGTTGAGTTTGGCTAAAATATGGGTTTTGCTGAAAGTTATTCCTAAATGGTTGGCTTCCAAAAGGTGTATTAATCTGTAGACGTTGAAAGTTAAATGGTCTGGAATTTGGCTGGAACGGATTTGTCTCAAAATTAAATTGCTGCTGTGGAGAATTGTAAGGAATTCCTAAAGGTTGCTGTGAAAAGTTGAACGGCCTAGTCAAATTCGGTTGTGTAAAACTAAAATTATTCCTTTGAGGGTAGAGCAAGGATTTATGTGTGTTAAAAATGTTTTGTGTTGGGGGTCGTTTATTTACTCTCTGGGAAAGTGAATTCACTTGATTATTGCTTAGTAGTTGCTGAAAAGTTTTATTGGATTCCGTTTTGGAATAGAACATATGGGGCATTTCACGTGAAGCGGACAACGAAAAAAAATCAAGGCTCTGGATTTCGTTCATATTGTGCGTAATGGTACTTCTGGAAGATATGAATGTGGATGCACAAGTTTTTGTTTCTATGAGGTTTAGTTGTCGAGTTATGGGCTTCTGAATAATTGTCAAAATTGATAAAAGGTTTTTTTGAAAGCGGATTCTAAGATTCAAAATAAAATCTAAAAAACATTAAACATAATGATTGGTATAGAAAATTAGCTGTTCTTTTTAATTTTGAAATTAGATTTGAAAAATAAATTTTTTTTCCTGTGTGGAACCGGAAATAGACACTTTAACTCGTAATTTGAATAATTTGGACCAGGTTAATTTTGTTTATTTTTATAACAAAACAAAGCTTAAAGTATACTTATTTTATCATAAAAGTTTTAGAATGGGATGGCCAGTAGTTTAGGAGGTAGGTGAATTTCAATACATAAAAGTCGCATGGAACGTGGTACCGAGAGCTTGCTTAGGACAGCTAGTTGGCTCGAAAACAAAAATTGATTTGAAATGTGATTAGCAACGCCATGTCTTATTTGAAAAATGTTTTATTTTCCCATAAAAATTAAAATTAAAATATATAACGCATATATAATATATTTGACGCCAAGCCAATTCAAATTTTCCGTTATTTTTCGAGTTACTGTTCAACGTTTGCAATGACTATTACTTTCGTTGATAAGTTAAAGAGTCTTTATTATGTGTATTATGTCTCCGTTCGGCTATCGATGTTTCAACCTATTCGATTTGAAGTTTCATCGGAAGGCTAATGACCTAAGAAAAATTCCAAGAATATTAGCAGAAAATAAATTATGTCGAATCTGCAGGGAAAAACTAATCGTAGAAACACCTCTAGTTATTAAAAAAAAGAACTAGTTTAAGAAACGAGAGTAAAATTGTAAAAATTGTGAAATAAATTCATTTTTCCATACACAAGTACCTTTTTTTCACTAAGTAAATCAGCATTAGCAATTTTTAATATTTTATCTTCTATATATAAGTGACACAAGTGATATATAATAGTTTTACTACAAATATTTTGCTTTCACACTCACTACCTATCATAATGAAGCTCCCGGTACCATGCTCCATGCGACTTTTATATATTGAAATTCACCTACCTCCTAAACTACTAGCCATCCCATTCTAAAACTTTTATGATAAAATAAGTATACTTTAAGCTTTGTTTTGTTATAAAAATAAACAAAATTAACCTGGTCCAAATTATTCAAATTACGAGTTAAAGTGTCTATTTCCGGTTCCACACAGGAAAAAAAATTTATTTTTCAAATCTAATTTCAAAATTAAAAAGAACAGCTAATTTTCTATACCAATCATTATGTTTAATGTTTTTTAGATTTTATTTTGAATCTCAGAATCCGCTTTCAAAAAAACCTTTTATCAATTTTGTCAATTATTCAGAAGCCCATAACTCGGCAACTAAACCTCATAGAAACAAAAACTTGTGCATCCACATTCATATCTTCTAGAAGTACCATTACGCACAATATGAACGAAATCCAGAGCCTTGATTTTTTTTCGTTGTCCGCTTCACGTGAAATGCCCCATATACTGTTCTGTATCCAAACGAAAATGCTTCGGCCAATGATTTAGGTTTCATGGCACGAATTGCTGAGCCTAGAGGTTTCCTAACACCTGAGAGAAAGGCATTTAAACACATTTTGGAATATAAAGACTTTTTCGGACTTATCACGCTAGCGTCCCTTTAATAGATACTAACATGATTTGTTAAGCTGGCAAGTATTTCAACGATTTTGCTGTAAAATTTCTCAATAGTCTCTGTCGTCTGTCGCATTTTATATAAGTCACGTATAAGTGAAGTCTCGTTCAGTTTCTCCGTGTAGTGAGGTATAAGATGTTCTTTAATAGTATCTTAATTAAGTGGCGTCCCATACATATTAAGCTTCACGTTATTTCGCACGTAAAAGTAACTGGCCATAACCAGTACCATTTGTAAACGAAATTATCTCTAGTAATTCATCGACATTATTGATGAAATCATAGAGAAGTTGACGATTCCCTTCAAATCTTAGGAGATCCTCTATCACGTCAGGAATGCGAAGCGAATTAAATACGTCGACTGTTGTTACGTTATTAGTCTCGGTCGAAGTAATTTCGTCTGAATAAGTATTTTCTTCGATAGTCGGTTCTAATTCGCAATTATTATCAATTGAACTTAAATCACAACCACTAGTTAAATCTAAAGCATTGTTTGCACCACTCTCGTGAAATTTCAAAAACCGATTAGTTAATTTTTCCCGAATATTGTCGAACTTCGGATAAGGACTTATTTTTCTAAATGATTTTTTGAATAAAAGCATAGAATTCTTATAAGGAAATTATAATAATAATTCTTGTAGGGTAATATTCAATGATTCATCAGAATAATTCGTCCAAAATCAAACCCACTTACACGCAAATAATAACCATTTTATGTATGGTTTCGGCCAATGATCCAATTGTATCTTTGGGAACACTTACTTTCGTCAAACCGGTGACCACAGTAATTAATTTCACTAATCCGGTGAAAGTAATTTCACTAATCCGGTGAATTTCGGTAGTTCCTCGTTCCAATTATTCCGCCGCGTCAATAATCCTTTGGCACTTCACGGAATTTAACAAAAGTACTGCTACAGGATCGCTTGCCACCTACGAGACTGCGCCAATTACATTTACCAAGCGTACAAATAAGAAAAAAAACTCTAGCGCACCTGAACCGCTTGAAACACTAATGTTCAAAAAACAGTAGAAGAATCGTGCAGGTTTTGAGTGCATATTTCACCACATGAGCTGTTTATTACGGCTAAACTGTGTCAAACGCCACGTTTTACTTTAGTCTCAAGAATGCATTATAACTCATATGGTGGAAGGCTTCAGATATTACCACTGGCATGAATTTCAACGTTTATGAGAGCAAAACACTTGTTGACTATATTCGTTATCAGTTGCTTATTTCACAAAATTTTGAAAGCAGCATCTCATATAACATCAACGAAGAATATGCTTAGTGCCTGTAGCACTGCAACTAAAGTTGGTGTTTGGGGCTGCGATCCGAAAAATTTGCAGAACTTTAGGAATTCAAACATTGGTTCTTTATTTTCATTGTAAATATTTCCGGTATGAATACTAACTGTAAGCATTTATTGATACAAAAGTAGCACAACCGACTCGTTCTGGCAACCTTTTGCCAGTATCTAAGCCAAGAATATATCACATCTGCTTCACGTTGTTTAATAACATTCGAAGTTATTCGAAGGCAAGCTTGCCCATTACAATGGCTAAAGTGGATTGCAGCCCCAATTTTCTACATCCGCACCGTGCACCACATACAATTACAAAATACAGTATTCAGTAATTCATCGGGAGCTGATGGTAATGTTGTTGTATATGGCTCTAGGAGCCCATTTTGGAGCACCCAACCCCATTTCTGCAGTTCTTAATCATGCCCTAACCATTTTTGAACTTGGTCATACACGCCGTTTATATGCTGATGAGCTGCACTTATCGGTGGAAGATTAGATAACTGGACAGGTTTATGAAGTTTTGTAGATTTAATGAACAGAGTATATCGAAGATGTCCGATATTTTCCACAGATTTTAGAGCATTGTATATCTTTAGTAAGATCCGATTGCCACTATCGTATAATTGTTGGACAGGGCAGTTTTCTTGTAGAAAAACTTACACATAAAATAATTACATATACAATAAGTATTCCATTTAATAGGTAAATATTATTAAATGAATGTATTAAAAATATGTAAAATGTTATTAAATACAATATATTAACTGGTATATAATACAAATAATTCAAAATCCAAGCTAGTATTCACATATATTCACGGTTGACCTTGCATTACAGTACGTATGGCTTAGTGCTGCGGACTCATCGCCATCTATCGCAGAAACGGTTGGGCGCATGAAAAAATGTTTAAAATAAAAATTATCGCAAATTGTATGCTCTACAATTTTCATAACATCATTGAAGCAATGCACTGAAAAAAATCCACATGGCGCCCAGAGCTATGTAACAAAGCGCATTATTTATGGCCCCATACGCTATGCACATAGTACTCTGAGCTATGCAATATGGCTCCCCGCGCCATAATGTCAGAATCTACATACAACATGGTGCAGCATTTATGGTCCCACACGCTATGTACATAGTACCATGAGCTATGGAGTATGGCTCCCAGCGCTATAATTACGTGGCACAGAAATGATGGCCCCACACGCTATAGTACATAGTGCCATGAGCCATATTACATGGCTCATGGCACTCCAATTATAACTCGCAGCCATACTGTGTCAGAAGATGTATAAATGTCAGCGAGCTTCTTGAGTATAGGAGAGGATATGGTCTTTGATGTCATATATTCATCGGGAATTTCGTCGATAGAGTTCCATCACCTAAAATCAACTGCTCTACCTCCAGATGCTCAGACCTGAGAAGGTTCCTGGCCTTTTGTTGGATGCGAACAGGATCATCTTCAGATGCACTGAAAAAAACACATAGCGCCAGATGCCATAATTTATAGACTTCTGGTGCCATGTACATAGTCGATTTTGGTCGATTTGTGATAAAATATAACGCCACAGCCCATAGTACATAGGAGCAGACGCTATGCTTATAGCCCTTCACGCCATATACTATAGTCCTCCACGCCATGCATTATAGTCCTCCACACCATGTACTATAGTCCTCCACGCCATGTACTATAGTCCTCCACGCCATGTACTATAGTCCTCCACGCCATGTACTATTGCCCTCCACGCCATCTGCATGGCGTTACATGGCGTGCAGGACTATAGTACATGGCGTGGAGGGCAATAAGTATAGCGCCTGCTCCTATGTACTTTTCGCCATGCATTATGTATATTTTATCACAATCCCCAAATCGACTATGTACATGGCGCCAGAAGTCTATAAATTATGGCGTCTGGCGCTATATGTTTTTTCAGGGTAGAAACCAAGATAATCGCAAAAAACTGCTTTTTCTCACCTTTCACCTTGAATAACTTACGACGCAGACACGACATTTTATGAGACTTTTGGGGCAACTTTGAGGACCCCAAAATGAACGTATAAACAAAAATTCAGCTAATTATCTCTCAGTCCGAGGTTTACCTCTTTTTTATGCTAAAATGACCCTCCACTTCTGTTAACCACTAACGTTGAGTTTCTTGGGAACTATCCACAGAGGAGAGCTCCATGGATAGTAACTAAGGTGGATTATCCCTTGCTCGAGCATGGTTGTTATTTGCTCCCTCACTTCGTCTTTGTGGATAAAAGGATAACGAAAGGATTTTGTGTAGATGAGCAAATCATCTATCGTCCTTATTTCGTGCTTTATCTCGTTGGTAAAGGAAAGTTTATCGCCTTCTTTGAAGAATATCTCTTCATACTCTTTACAGATCTTGAATAGAGTTTGTTTTTCTTCGGAATTCAAATGGTCCACTCGCTGGGATTCTATGATGTTACCTATCTGAGCCTCGTATATTAAAATTGTTAATGTCGGTAAAATTTTCGTTAGCAAATTGCTCGACTTTCAGAGGTTAGTCTAGATAAAGATTTTTTTCATCGCTAGAATTGTTGACTGGTTCTACTCAACTATACCAGTCTTGAGCAAGGCTCTGGGATAAAAAGTTCGGAACCGATTTTTGTACGCTTGATGTTAGCTATCCCCATTTGATATAGATATCCCCCACTATATATTTGAAGTGAGGAGGAATAACATATTAACCGGAAGTTAAATTTGGTTTGAAATGTAAAAGGATAACTGAATTCCTTGTAGTCAGTATTTTATTCACAAGATCCGCTGTAATTCATTTTGATGTCTTTGCGTCAAGTCTAATCAGTCCGTCAAAGTAACCGTGGAATTTAAAAGCGAGGAACCGTGTGAAACCTAGTGTTTGGAATTTATTTAATATGGTGGTAATATTTATTGGCTTTATTTCTTTTATATCGTTAGGATGTATAAATTCTGGGTTCAAAAATGATGAAGAAGAACCCGTATCTATAAAAAATTTTAATGGTTTACCAAAAGGAGAAGATATATTTAGATACGGGACAATAAATCCATTTTTGTACGCCTAAGTATCCTGTCGATTTTCCGAGGCAGACTGTGAAAAATTTTCATCTATCTCACATTCTCTTGTTTGAGAATTTTCAGGTTCACTTTGATAGTCGTAATAATTATCGAGGTTTAATACGGGTGGGGGTTCTGGATATGAATGGGGTTTATAATTTTCATAGATATTGGCATAATGGTTAATTTGTTCTACATTAAAACTACTGTTTTCGCTTAAGTTAAATAGTTCTTTACTTCTAAAATTCGGTGGGCCAGTGGACCTGAAAAAGTTATTACTATTATTGTTATTATGGCAAATTTGTAGATTTGGCTTAAGGTGGTATGATGAAGTATCCATTGGTTCAGGTTTTGGTTTGTTCCGCTGTTGAGTTTGGCTAAAATATGGGTTTTGCTGAAAGTTATTCCTAAATGGTTGGCTTCCAAAAGGTGTATTAATCTGTAGACGTTGAAAGTTAAATGGTCTGGAATTTGGCTGGAACGGATTTGTCTCAAAATTAAATTGCTGCTGTGGAGAATTGTAAGGAATTCCTAAAGGTTGCTGTGAAAAGTTGAACGGCCTAGTCAAATTCGGTTGTGTAAAACTAAAATTATTCCTTTGAGGGTAGAGCAAGGATTTATGTGTGTTAAAAATGTTTTGTGTTGGGGGTCGTTTATTTACTCTCTGGGAAAGTGAATTCACTTGATTATTGCTTAGTAGTTGCTGAAAAGTTTTATTGGATTCCGTTTTGGAATAGAACATATACTGTTCTGTATCCAAACGAAAATGCTTCGGCCAATGATTTAGGTTTCATGGCACGAATTGCTGAGCCTAGAGGTTTCCTAACACCTGAGAGAAAGGCATTTAAACACATTTTGGAATATAAAGACTTTTTCGGACTTATCACGCTAGCGTCCCTTTAATAGATACTAACATGATTTGTTAAGCTGGCAAGTATTTCAACGATTTTGCTGTAAAATTTCTCAATAGTCTCTGTCGTCTGTCGCATTTTATATAAGTCACGTATAAGTGAAGTCTCGTTCAGTTTCTCCGTGTAGTGAGGTATAAGATGTTCTTTAATAGTATCTTAATTAAGTGGCGTCCCATACATATTAAGCTTCACGTTATTTCGCACGTAAAAGTAACTGGCCATAACCAGTACCATTTGTAAACGAAATTATCTCTAGTAATTCATCGACATTATTGATGAAATCATAGAGAAGTTGACGATTCCCTTCAAATCTTGGGAGATCCTCTATCACGTCAGGAATGCGAAGCGAATTAAATACGTCGACTGTTGTTACGTTATTAGTCTCGGTCGAAGTAATTTCGTCTGAATAAGTATTTTCTTCGATAGTCGGTTCTAATTCGCAATTATTATCAATTGAACTTAAATCACAACCACTAGTTAAATCTAAAGCATTGTTTGCACCACTCTCGTGAAATTTCAAAAACCGATTAGTTAATTTTTCCCGAATATTGTCGAACTTCGGATAAGGACTTATTTTTCTAAATGATTTTTTGAATAAAAGCATAGAATTCTTATAAGGAAATTATAATAATAATTCTTGTAGGGTAATATTCAATGATTCATCAGAATAATTCGTCCAAAATCAAACCCACTTACACGCAAATAATAACCATTTTATGTATGGTTTCGGCCAATGATCCAATTGTATCTTTGGGAACACTTACTTTCGTCAAACCGGTGACCACAGTAATTAATTTCACTAATCCGGTGAAAGTAATTTCACTAATCCGGTGAATTTCGGTAGTTCCTCGTTCCAATTATTCCGCCGCGTCAATAATCCTTTGGCACTTCACGGAATTTAACAAAAGTACTGCTACAGGATCGCTTGCCACCTACGAGACTGCGCCAATTACATTTACCAAGCGTACAAATAAGAAAAAAAACTCTAGCGCACCTGAACCGCTTGAAACACTAATGTTCAAAAAACAGTAGAAGAATCGTGCAGGTTTTGAGTGCATATTTCACCACATGAGCTGTTTATTACGGCTAAACTGTGTCAAACGCCACGTTTTACTTTAGTCTCAAGAATGCATTATAACTCATATGGTGGAAGGCTTCAGATATTACCACTGGCATGAATTTCAACGTTTATGAGAGCAAAACACTTGTTGACTATATTCGTTATCAGTTGCTTATTTCACAAAATTTTGAAAGCAGCATCTCATATAACATCAACGAAGAATATGCTTAGTGCCTGTAGCACTGCAACTAAAGTTGGTGTTTGGAGCTGCGATCCGAAAAATTTGCAGAACTTTAGGAATTCAAACATTGGTTCTTTATTTTCATTGTAAATATTTCCGGTATGAATACTAACTGTAAGCATTTATTGATACAAAAGTAGCACAACCGACTCGTTCTGGCAACCTTTTGCCAGTATCTAAGCCAAGAATATATCACATCTGCTTCACGTTGTTTAATAACATTCGAAGTTATAGGAGTATTAAGAGATTTAGGGTTATCTGCAACGAGTTTTTTTAAATAATCGAAATTTTAATATTTGCTGTTAATTGCCACTACAATATCATTACCATTTGACAATTCTACGATAAAACCGGTTAATAAAGATATTGCAATTAAACACAAAACCAACAATAGCTGGCAACTCTATCGTGGCTTTTCATTCAAATTTGGCCTGAATAATGTTTATAGTAGGTTCCATTAATTGTATGAAATTCGTATTGATTTCATGACTGCACTGGAAGTTATAGTGCACAAAGTTTTATTTTCCTGAGCGAATTTTCTAAACCAAAGACACAAAAATTACCAAAGCTGGCAGCACCAATCAAATTTTTCAACCAAATTTCTACCAAACAGAGATTCGAGTAAGGTTCGGCTACTCTGTCAATTTCATGAAAATCTGGTAACTCAATCAGAATTCATAGGGCAAAAGCAGTTTTTTTTCTTTGTATTTTTCAAGATGACACCACTGGCACAGAGTTGCCCACAATTCAAAATTGCTTCCATAAGACCTGGTCCTATTTCAGTCCGATGCATTGTGTAAATTTCAGTTGTATCTGATTATTGGTTCGTGAGTTCTGTTGCATCCGACTAAACTCTGTCGAGCAGTCGTCAGTGCAGCATATATTTATTGCGAAATCTTCCTGTTCTTGCCCGGCGTGCCTTTTCCCTGCCGACTAGCTCAGCCTGGCGTGGGTTTGCGGGCGGAAGATTTCTACGTGCTATGGCACGCTGACAGTACAACACTCATCAGTCACAAACAGAAAAGGAGGGAAAACAAAGAAGTCCGTAAAAATCATTATTTAAATATTTATTCTACATGCATCATAGCAACTCAAAGAAATAAAAAAAATCAAAAATATAATCCAAACAAAACAAAATAAGAGAATGCTCAATTCAACCAAAACTAATAAAATAAATTCAAACCAAACTTCATTCCAAGCGTTCAAATTAAATAAAAAAAAAATCAATTAAAATAAATTCAATCAAACAGTGTAAATAAAAACTAAAATTGATAAATAATTTGGATGGGGTTTTTTTCCGCACTCAACCCCGGCCGGGATCGGTTTACACCAATCATACAACAGATATATATTTCTGAAAAGGATTATCTAAATACTATAATATATAGACCAATATATACATGCATAAATCAATTTATAATATAAATATATAGTTATGAAATAATAATATCAATAAAAATACAAATTCCCCACCCACGGAATTGTAAAAGAAGATTAAGCAATATTCAATTTATCAAGAAGTATTTAATAAAATAAAAAAAATGACTTCATACAGGATCTTTACTTAATTGTTTAAGTTTCAAAATAAATTCCGCTCGCTACACAGCCCATCGATGCGCAATGATTAATTTAGTTATATGTTAATATATGCGTGAATTCAATCGATTTCATTGACTGGCGAAAAACATCCTAAGACGTGCAGTCATCATATCGTGTCGTATTGTTTTTATTTTTTCAATGCATGCCGTTCCAAATAATAAATGAATAAGATTTACTTAACTTATCAGAGATGAAAAATGCAGAAGCCACTTCAGTAAGCTTGCCAACTCCGTCCAAAGTTGCAGTCACCAATATTGGTAGTTTCTCGTCATTCTCCAATATCTTTCTGCCGATCAAATCTCCTTACTTGTATTTCAATTATTTAAAACTTTGTCTTTATATTTAATTCACTAAATTCGCACTTTACGCAATTTAGTAACTCTAATACTTTTCAAATATTCAAGTTTCTGCACCAACCGCCAAATTTTCCGACCTTCTCCATCAGTAGCTAATACCACAAACCCCCTTTCTTTGTTCCCAATCGAAAAAATTTTGCACTATCCCGCTAGAGCGGTTTCTTTCCAATTCCAATTGCTTATCATTTCGACGCAACTAGGGCATCCCCAAAACAGTAGATGCAGAAATCCAACACTAGGTTCGCTGCGCTGCTTTTTTCCTGACATTGGCCGTGTTTACTTTCAAAGTGACAGGAGGTGACGATCGCAACAAAGCTGTCTGAACATCTAGATTTGAGTTGGTGCTGCCGGTTGAATTCATATCTGACTCAAAATAAATAGAAACAAGCAACCTGTCGTTCAAACCAATTAATGTGAAATGAGACGAATACCGTAGTAGATTATGTTGGACTCATTGCTGGAAGAACGACGACGTGGTCTGCACCGATGGCTGCAGATTGTTTGTCAACATCCAATTGTAGGGGTCGGTCTAATGTTGAAAAGCTTTCTCACAGATACGTCGACCAATCATCAAGGTCATTTGCGTGCTGTCTATGCGAGGGAAGTGATAATGCTGAACTACCACTCGAAGACCAGGGAAGTTTTGCCGCGAGTCGAGAAATGATGAGAATCATGCTCAATTGTGTTATTAGATTGAAAAGATTAGCTGAACAACAGACAGCCTGAATACACAATCAGAGCTACGACATGAATGAAATGTCGACAGTGATAAACAATATAGAAATATCGAGTGGATGCTTCGAATCCGGTCTAGCAGAATGAATCAGAAGGAGTTGCAGCCGAAGACACTGATGAGAACGAAGGGAAAGATACGTCGAACGAGACCGAGTCTTCAGATAATGATCAAGATATTGGAGCTTCAATGACAGAAGAGAAAACTGAATCGATTCACCCGGTGCCGGATGAAAAGCAAACTTCTTCAGAACAGAAGGTAGGAGAAAATGCACAGTAATTTTTTTGTTCAAACCCTGTATTTATTTCTTGTTTCTTTTCGAAATATCCGTTTAAGTTGTTTTGAATTTTATCCACAAATGGGTAAAAACATTCCAAATTTTTTTATAAAAACCCGTTCATTACTTTTTAAGTTTGAAATATAATAGAAGTTGATATAAGTTTCGTAACAGTTCCCGTGAACAGAAGTTTTTGATGCTAAAAATATAGGTTAACTGGAAAGAAATTTCCAAAGTTTTACTTTGAACGTGTAGATAAAGCATAAGATTTGTATACAGATTGGTTTTATTGTAAGAAACGGACATTTTTTAGGATATTCGGTGGTTTGATTGTTTTCACTTCCAAATTTTTTTCTCAAATTTAAAACACCAAAATTATCATAGCTGGCAGCTCCCACCGAATATTTCGATTAAATTTCTACCAAACGTGGTAAGGTCCAGCTTCTGTGTGAGTTTCGTTAAAATCGAACGACTCAATCAGAATTTATAGGGCTAAAAGCAGTTATCTTTTTTAGTGATTTTTCAAGATGGCACCACTGGCACAGAATCGCCCGCATTTGAAAATCACTTCTATCAGACCTGGTCCTATTTAGGGCCAATACATTCTGTAAATTTCAATTTATTTTGCTAATCGGATCGTGAGTTTCCGTGAACAGAAATTTTTGATGTTAAAAATATAGGTCAATTGGGCAAGGGTTACCAGGCGTGCCCATTATACCATATCAAATTCTTTTTTTGGTCTATGTAAATAAAGCACAAGATTTTTATTTGAGTGGCTTTTTGATTGGCTTGATGATTTGGAGGATTTCACTTTCAGTGCCTGCCCTTGCTACAGGGTTGCCAGCACGCTCAGTAAAAGCAACACAAATCTACAACTAAATAATACGTATATGTCCTGCAAATTTCGTAATGATTGTCAAAAGTTATCGCAATTTAAAAATTTTCAAATTTTCCCGTTCTTTTTTTAGGCACCCACCACACACATGGGGTTAAAAAATTCCAAAACATTATCCGATTCACATGTAAAACGCAAAAATTATTTGTGTACGGAATAATAGGTATATTAAAAATATCACTAAAATGGCCGCCGGCGTCAAACATGGAAATATGAATTTTTGGTCGAATCGATTTTAATACTAATGTTCTTCGAACATTAGTAAAAAGACAATTTTAAATTTTTCGTGCTTTATTATCGAGAACGAAATATCAGCACATTACAATTTGAGTTTTTCGTTAAAACCAAAATTACAAAAGTTGCATTTTTGCCTGAATGCAGAAATGCAGAATTTAGAAAAACTGAGAGCCATAATTTGATTATCTGTCTGCTCGTGGCGGATGTTCCCAGGGTGCACGAGGTCAACTTGTTGTATGGGTCACGTGCCCGGTGTATTAGTTGATGGTCGTCGTATGGGCTAGAGATGGGAAAAACGACTCAGTTTAGTGTGTCGACACACTTCGACTCACTCATTTGGATGAGTCAATCAGTGTGAGTCAATCAATTGTGTCAATTCGTTTTTGATTGATGTAAAATGTAGTTATGAAAAAGGATTATGCATATAATTAGTATTTTTTCTATTTACCGCTTATAAATGGCCATGAAAATGCGACAAAGAAAATTAAACGCACAGAAAATTTCCTAGTATTTATTTTAATAAGTGTCCTTTTTTTGTTTTGAACATTTTAAAAAGATTTTAAAGTGTAAAGAAAGTGTCTGATAGCTTAGTTAACTATAGTTGATTTGAATTACAAATTAAAAAACTCTAGTCCGTCAGAAAGTCCTATTTTCGTAGAAAAGTAGAGGAAATATGTATGTAGGTCTTCAATGCATGTTTTGGTCCATATTATAACTAGAGTCGGGTCGTCTTAGGATTTTCACATACTAGGTATAACTAGTACAAGTACAAAAAAATACATGTTCCAAAAATACTAGCAAGTATTTGTTGAAGTATGCTATATATACTATACATACGATTTGCAGTGATGTAATGAAAAGGTATGATATGCCCTCCCCCACCCTCCAAACACAAGGTTCCCAAGCCAGAATGGTGATGGTGCAAGATAATCTTCAAAGGATACTGAGTCATTAGTCCGCGTAGCATATCCGTAACTTTCCAATGGTCGGCCATTTATTTGGCAAATCCTTTCGCCTAAAGAAAAACGATGAAATTCAATCAATTTAATTTGATTTTCATTTTATTATATGCACAAAACATCTCCTGTATTCGTTCAAATTACCAAAGTCAAAAAATTTACTAAGATAGAACAAACTAATCCTATTGCCATCTATATGGCTTTTCATCGATCGATCTCTGATACCAAACTTTTCTTGGCTAATCTAAAACAGCCGGTTTTCCACTTTGCCTCACTGAAGCATGAAGTTAAACGAAAATTTTACTAAGAAATGATAAAAACAAAATGTTTCGCCTGTTAAACATGCACCCACTAGGGGGCCAACCTCTTCGGTAAGGCTGGATATGAATCCAGGGGCATCTTAGCTCCCGCGGTCTTGTAAATTTTACAACCCCGGTAGGGTTGGAGACACCCTCGTGGCGACCTGCAGTCACGAGGAGAGCCTCAGCACAGCCGGAGAAGCCAACTGGCGAACCAAAAAGGATCTCAACCTTTTCTTCCTTAGCACTTTAAGTGCTACTTTCCGTTTTTCCAGACGGTTTTCCGGCGGATTTCATTTTGCCGTATCTTCGAAACTAGGCCGCTTTTTCACAGACTTGTATGAAAATTTGACCCGAAACAACTCAGAAAGGTCCCCGAATTCATGCTAGACCAAAAAAATTATTTTGGTAAAAAAGGACGTTTTCACCCAATTTCCCCTATTAACATTTTTTCTCGCCCTTAAAATATCACTATTGTACTCTCCGACCATTTTCAATCATCGAAAGTGCCGTATAGGCAGTTTTTGCCAAACTATGGCCAAAAAACGCCTTATTCCCCTACAAAACTGAAATTTTTGTATCGCAGAAATAGATCTTGGCCCGTTATATCCCAAACCACTCTCACCCAAAATTGGCCGATTTTGTCCGATTTCAGCTACCTTTGCCCTAGAAACTTTTTGAATATTTGTATAAAATACTTGCAAGTACGAAAATACTCACAAATACGAAAACTCTCGATCCAAGTATTTTTGAATTTCATGCTAAGTACTGATTGTCCCAAAAGAATACCTGTTCCAGTATATACGCTTAATCTCTAATTATAACCTAACTATGTCTAAATTCAAAAATTTGTGAATAATAAACGTTGCTACTTGTTATACATATATGATGCTAATCACATGAACATTTTATGGCCGCATTTCCTACAACGTAAATGAGGAAAATATTTGCTTTCTTTGAAGTACTCCCCACTCACATTATTCTAAAACGTTACCTCAGCGAAGAAAAAATCACTCATAGAAACTTTTTTCGAAACGGTGTATAATTGAAAAGTTTACCATTTTAAATTTGTCAATGGTAAATGAATTTATAGACCAATGATCAATTAGAAGCAAATTTTCACAAGTATCTTATCTAAATACACTGAACTTCACTGCGTCGAATTGTGTGAAATGTACACTGATTTCAATATACACTTCAAGAGATAATGAAAATCAAAAACTTTTTTATTTGAATTATGAACCCACTTCAACTCCCAGATATAACAAATAATTACAGCGATAATCATCCAAAAAAAAGCGGGCAAACCCAACCATTTTCATTTCGCCCATTCTCGTATTTTGAGGTTTTTTCTTCATCAAAATATAATTGTTTCTGAAAATTTGCTCGAATATCTCTATCCAATATCTAGACCTCTTATACTTCATCAATATCCTTAAAAAATTTCATTTCGATCGGACATCGCATTCCTGAGATAATCTCACTGCATCCAATCACAAAAAAATTGAGAAAGTCTACAGGAAGAAAGTTTCAATCAAAGCCTTCATCATATGCACATATGTTCTTCCACGACGGTCAGTTTCGATCATCACAACCAGCCACGGCATGCTTGCACTGTACGCATTACCTACAGCCTTTACGAAATTCATATCGCGGCACCGATTGACTTACTCCTGTGCAAAAGTGTCGAGCTCATAATCAAGTTCGAGCTCATAAGCAAACTCATAAGCACATCAACTGATTGCCTCGTTCATGTGCTGCTCATCTCTAGCTCTACTGTGTGTATACAAACGTGTCGGCCAACATACGTGTTGGGGCTAGTGATTGCTTCACAAAACGCTCAACTCCGACGAGCTCATTACAAGCTCATAAGCACATCAACTGATTGCCTCGTTCTTGTGCTGCTCATCTCTAGCTCTACTGTGTGCACACAAACGTGTCGGCCGACACACTTGTTGAGTGCAAGTGATTGCTTCACCTAACGCTCAGCTCGCTCATACTGTAGTGATTGCTTCACCTGTGAAGCAGCTCGCTCAGTATAGAGTGTGTCGACACACGTGTTGGGGGCTAGTGATTGCTTCATCGCGATTGCTTCACTCACGTGTTACCCATCTCTAGTATGGGCCACGTGACAGGTGTGCTGGTTGTCGGTCGTGATCGTTACACCTGCGCTCACGGCCAAGAAACTAGACAAACGATTACCGCGTTGGCAAAACCTCGCACGGAAGGTGTGCACTTGCAAGCACATACGACATGCACAATTTTGAAAGCGAGATTTGCAAATAAATAGGCCGACATAACCTGATTAACCTGTTAACTGGGTATGATGAAACATTTCGTCATATCAGGAAGTCAACTGCAAAGGCTATGACGATATTTTTCGTCATGAAAAATTTTAATCGTAAATGGGCATAATGCAATTTTTTTCAGAAGAATTTTTAACTTTTTATCTAACCGTGAAGTGAGATCATGATATGGCATATTTGGAATTGTACTAAAGCCGTCAAATACAGGTTGTTGGTGAACCAGTGCAAATTTTTTACTGACTTTCATTATATTTCTTTAAACCTGCTCATGAATAGACATATAAACACTATTGAAATATAAGCAGTTATATGCTAAATAATCAGTTAACGAGTATTTAATTATATAGTACTGTATATGCTGCTAAAAACAGAGTACCTGGGTACTCAAGTTAAAAAGGGACTTTTGATTATTCTAGAAAACTGGTTATTTAGGGATGGCTTGTAGGCGTTATCAGAAGTGGGTGTTGGCATGTCCTTGTCGTGATTTGTTCTTCTTATTTTGTGAATGTTTATGATTTCATGATTTGGAAAACAAATTCAAGGTTCTATACATACCAGATAAGAAAATATCCATGGATGAGTCTCTTTTGCTATGAAAGGGAAGACTAACTTCGAAAATCAGGAAACTATGGTTTGAAAAATTTTTTTACATTGTTTTTTTCAAGGTTGCCTGATTGCACATTCCTGAAAAATCTCACAGATTTGATTATAAAACGTGTTAATATGTTCTGGGAATTTGACAACGATCTGATGTTTCCATCAGAAGTTACCACAATCAAAAATTTGAAAGATATTCTGCGCCTACTTTATGGCGCTCACCGCTCACGAAGGACTAAAAACTTTTAAAACGGCATCATAAACATGCTGAAGAAATAATTAGTTAACATTTTGCGTACTTGTTTTTTTTCAAATTTCTTATTTTCAAAGAAACACATAAGTACTTTTAAATTCACTAAAATCTGCAAAGGGCTAATAATATCTTAATTTGATCTTGATTCCGACCAAATTTTAGTACTTATGCAACAATATGTCCTGAATATTTTAGCTCAAATAAATAACGCAATCATGAGTGACACTTACTGAATCTATATGTTGATATATTGCATTACTTCGCACTGCGAAGGAAAGCCCCCATGGTGAAACGACTTTTATTATTTAATTTTTATTATTTTTTTGGTTACTCTGCGAATTTCGTATTCATCCGACAAATGCATTGGAAGTTATAGGGATACAAAGAAATTCAGGGTTACCACCCGCAAAAGTTTTCAAGTTTTCTGGATCGTAATATTTTGTGTTTATTTTCGCTACAAGATCACTATGATTTTGCTTAGTAAATATATGCAAAAAAAATACAAACCAACCATAGCTAGCAACACTATCATTATTTTTGCTGAGTACTGTCTGCAATAAGTTAAATTTGCCATATGAATTTCATTTTGTTTCCATGACTGCAATGGCAGCTATAGGGCAAAGAGCTTTATTTTCCTGAGTGAATTTTCAAAATTTAGGACACCAGAATTACCATACCTGGCAGCTGCAACCTAATTTTTCAATTAAATTTCTATCAAACGTGGCTTAGATTCAGCTACTGTGTGATTTTAGTGGAAATCTGAAAACTGAATCAGAATTTATAGGGCCAAAAGCAGTTATTTTTCCTAGTGATTTTTCGTGATGGCATCACTGGCACAGAATTGCCCAAATTTCAAAATTGCTTTTATCTGACCTGGTTTTATTTAAAACCAATACATTCTGTGAATTGAACAGAAGTTTTTGATGCGAAATATATAGGTAAATTGGGGAAGAGTTGCTGTTCTTGTCCGACATGGAATGTCCAAAGTTTAACTTTGGCTTTGTAGACAAAGTATAAAATTTCAATATGAGTTGCTTTTTTTCTGTAAAGCGAAAATATTTCAGGAGAATTGAAGGTGTAAAGATTTTCACTTTCAGCGGCTGTTGTAGCTACAGGGTTCCCAGCAGTTTCATACGAAATAACATAAGTACACAACTTAGTAACATTATTATGCTGTGTAAGTTTTGTAATGATTCAATAGCTCTGTCAAAAGTAATCGTAACTCATACAACTTTGAGTTTTGCGGATCTCATTCTAGGAACCTAGCGCACATACAGGGTTAAAAATTTACAAAGTATTATCAATCCTTTTTGAAAAACACGATCAAAATTCATTTCGCAAACTTAGTTTTTTTTTAAAACTATTTTTTGATAAAATAAAAGGCATATCTAAAATATCACTCATATGGCCACCGGCGCCAAAGAGTTAAAAATAAATAACATTTGGAGAAACTTGGACCTATTTTGCGTAAGCGAAAATGTATCCTCAAAGTTTCAGCTTAATCGGATGACGCGTTTCTGAGAAAAAATCACTGAAGTAGTTTGATGATGATGATATACAGTCATACAAAAAAGTATTCGTACAGCGGATTTCTCTCTATAATTTTATATTCATTTCAAAATAAAAGGAACAATTATCAAAATAAAAAACTTTCACAATTTAAAAATATCATATAAAATATAATACAGTCTTAATTATAATTTTAAAAATTTGGAATTCGTTGGTTATAGTTGGATGATAAGGAAAATACCGAGAGTCGTCTGGAAAATGGATACAAAAAACTATTCGTACACCTGGCATATCGATATTTTTATTTGGTAAACTTTTTATAAAATATCTGTATAATTACCGCAATTAGTACTTCGTCGGATTGCCTTTAGATTGTATAATTGCATTTAAGCGTCTTGGCATGGATTCAACTAAATTCCTTGTCACATCTGCTGTGATTGAACGCCAAGCCTTCACAATCTCTTCTTTTAAAGTGGTTCGGTTAGTTATTTTTGCTAACTTTATTTTTTTCTCGACCACATCCCACAAATGCTCGATGGCATTCACATCAGGCGATTGAAGTGGAGTTTTAAGCCATTTTGGCGTATTATATAGCAGCCAAAGTATCGTTTTTAGAGCTGAATGCTTCGGGTCGTTATCATGGACAAATCTAAAATCATTTCTGATTCCCATTTTTTCAGCACTTGTATGCAGATGTTGCTTGAGAATGTCTATATACACATCCTGGTTCATAATACCGTCGATAATGTGTATTTCACCAACTCCAAAAGCGCTCATACAAGCCCATACTAATATGGACCCACCTCCATGTTTAACAGTGGGACACACATTTTGTACATCGAGTTCGGTATTTGGCTTTCGCCACACTCTACAAAAGCCATCTGATTGAAAAATGTTAAATTTACTTTCATCAGCAAATATAACTTTTTCCCAGAAGTCTATTCCATGATTTCGCATCGTTTTAGCGAATTCTAATCGATCCTTCCTATTTTTTTCGCTTATGTAATAATTTCTTCTAGCTATTCGAGAGTTGTAACCAGCACGACGGAGCACATTTCTGATTGTTTCTGCAGAGACGTCTATTTTATTTTTTTCCTCTACCTCTGCCGCAATCGCTGAAGCTGTAATTTTCGGATTTTGTCTCACTTTTCTACATACACGTATACTGCGTTCATCTTTGGCCGTTAATAATGTTGGTCGTCCTGATCTTGGTTGATTCGTAAGACTTTTCGTGACACAATATCTATTAATGATGCTTTGAACGGTTGAGCGTGGTCTTCCAACGATAACGCTGATTTCACGCAATGACTTGCATTGATTGTGCAAGGAAAGGATAATTCTCCT
>OZ022265.1:60637167-60744667 GCA_963978885.1 Nemotelus pantherinus
CAGGATGAATCATTAGGATGTATTTTTGTAAATTACGAGGGTTTAATATCGTAAATTCGCAAAATATTCAAGATGACAATGAAAATGCAGCGGAATTCGCTACCATCATATTTATTCGGATACTGGATTATTGAATTAAGGCACAATCACGTATTGATTGTGAAATGGATCCGTCATCAGTGTATCGCTCCAGAAAAAAAGACACGGTGGAAGCAACGAAGCACTAAGGCCAAAGGCATTTGGGACACTATTAGGGTATGCAAATATTTCATTGTTTATTTTACCATGAGTCTAATATGACAGCCACCTACGACAATACCAATTTTAACGAACAAATGGCGCACTCTAAATCGGGACCGATACTCTAGTTCCGATCAGAAGTAGATTGTAAGCTCTTCTTCTTACATTTGAATTCATATCATTTTCATATATTGGATAAATAAATGCGTGTAACTCCGTTGTTAAAATTAAATTCAAATGGCGGCTGCTTATGAGCTCTCAATTCCCTGAATTCTCGAGCATTTCATTAAAACAACACATTTGACAATGTTTGTTTATCTGTGTGCAACTGTACGTACTATTATGCACTCACGCAAGATATTATGAAACCAATGAATTAAATCATTTTCAGAAACTATCAGTGTCCTAAGTATAATGTTGCCAAAATGTTATATGTGCTGCTTACAAAATTTAGTCTGTTTAAAGTAGCAGAGTCTGCATTCGCTTCATTTAACCATATTTTCTCGATTTGATTTTGTAGCAGTTTATCAAGATGTCACATTGATTATAGTAGCTAAAGTTATTGAAAAAAGTCATCGTACACTACGATGAGGACTTAAAAAAGAAGACTTTAAGAAATTAATTGTTACTATATTTATTCAAACAAATTTGAAAATAAACAAATTTCAAATATTAGAAATATTGACAAAATAATGATGAAACTCGTTTTAATACAGCAGTTCAAATGAAAAAGTCTGCGTAAACGTTACAACAACATTAAAATATAAAATTTTGCTGATATTTGATTTCTTTTTGCCGATATATCATAGGCTTTATTAAACATGAAGCACAATTTCCGCTGGTTCTGTTCCACTTACGAGTACTTCTCTTGTAGTTTGCCCTCAGAAGTTATACTCTGCCACCTATGTTCACGTTCATGTTTTTCGTCAGGTGACTGGGGAGGTGTATGTAATTGGTGGCGTACATGATACATGAGCCACAATAATTGGCGCCATTATCTTGTTGGCAAATATAATAGGCGCGTTATTTCGCTCCGCTTTCCAGCAGAGAACAAAAGAGACGCATTGGAAACAACAACACTCCTGTACCAATGAATTCACTTGTACAGAAATTCTTTATCTCATAGGTAGTTCACCTGTTGAGCTATAGAATGTGCTGATAGAGAAAAGAAAAGCTCATGAAAAGTTGCCAAGGTTATGTTGAATGTTTTGGCAGTTAGGAAATTAGAAAAAGCCCTCAAAATGTGTAGAAAGTTAAAAGAGCCAATTTTCGGTTAGTTCTTTTCTTATATTCTATTAATTGTGGTAGTTTAAACTCGTTATTTTCTCCCTTTATTTTCAGCTGTTTTGGGCTACCACAGCGAATATAGCAACCTATATCAATCTTAGCGAATGCACTACTGTTTTGTACTAGATAGTTGTTTTGCGGCAAAGTTCTATTCTGTTCTGTATCGGAGCAAAAACGCACCTAATGACTCCTTACGCCCAATTTTCGGATACTTTTAGCGATATTTCTTTTGATTATTTGTGGATAATTAGGCGCATTCAATATGGGCTTAATGAATTCTGAAATCTTAGCTTTAGTGACCGCCATACCAACCCTAAACAAAAAAAGTCTAGTGCGTCAGAGCCGCTAGAAAACTAATTTTCGAAGAAATTATCTTTGAGATATTTAAAAATGCGTGAAGACGTTATACACTTCTTTGTAGTATCATATCAATCATTTTTTACTCAAAGGGTCAATTATCATTTTCTGACAGCATTTCTTGTAACGCAAATGATGAAAATGTTCAGTGCTGGCAACATTTGTCCAACACAGCAGCAATAAATTTACCATAACATGCTCGCGCTTAATCAGCCTATCCTTTGAATTTCGTTTTCATCCAAAGACATCATCGAAAGTTTCAGCGATTAAACTATGTCTGGTGTTGCCATCCGAAAAATTTCCAAAATTAAATATCGGTTCTTATTTTATTGTAAATGCTTTGCTTATTAATATAAAATGGAAGCATTTGTTGGTGCAACATTAACGAAATTGTCTGGTGCTGGCAATCATTTACTAGCTGCTTCACGTTGTGTTAAACCCACCCTATGAGTTTCCTTTCGATTGAATGGCTGCGCTGTAAATTATAGGAGTGATTGATTTCGTAACTGCATCGGAATTTATAGGGGAAAAACCTTTATTTTCCTGAGCAAATTTACAATATTTAGAAGACAAAAATTGCCATAGCTGGCGACCCTGTACTAATTGTTCAACAAAATCTCTACAAAATTTATTTTAGAGAAAGATTCACTTACTGCGTGGATTTTGTTAAAATTTGGTGGCAAAATTGTAAGCTTTAGGCCAAAAATCAGTTTTTTCCCCAAGCGGTTTTTCCAAATGGCACCACTGCCACAGTGTTGCCCGCATGTCAAAATCACTTCTATCAAACTTGGTCCTAGTTAAAACATGTCCTGTAAATTTCATATTGATCGCATGATCCGATCGTTAGTTCTCGTGAAAATAAGTTTTGAGTGCTAAAAATAGGAGTAATTTAATCACGAGTTGCCGTTCTTGTTTACAGCGGGATTTTAAAAGTGTTTATTTGACTTGGTGGGCAAGGGTCAACATTTATCAATAATTGAAATTTATTTTCAAAAATCAAAATATTTTGAGGAAGGTCGATGATTTGAAGGATTTTTTTCAGGAGCCTACTGTAGCTACAGAGTTGCCCGCACAATCTTGAATGTCCAGGTGTGTGAAATTTTAGTCACTGTACATCAATATGCTCTGCAATTTTCACGATGATCTATTGTTTTTCTTAGAAGTTATTTTGCATATATATATATATATATATATATATATATATATATATATATATATATATATATATATATATATATATATATATATATATATATATATATGTATATATATATATATATATATATATATATATATAGGTATATATATATATATATATATATGTATTTATATATATATATATATATATATATATACATATATTTATATATATATATATTTATATATATATATATATATATTTATATATATATATATATATATATATATATATATATATATATATATATATATATATATATATATCAGTGGCGTGGCGTTCATGGAAGCAAGGGAAGCATTGCTTCCCTTACATTTGGCTGACATAAATTTTAAATTAATAGTTTTTATTTCGAAATCGTGAAATAATCGCGTATAAACATTTATAAAAAAAATTCTCAAATCAAATTATGAACATCTCACACAGTTGATGTGGTAACACCACAGAATGAAAATAATGAACGAACAACCACGACTTGGAAGCAATATAAAAATTGCATCTACGATCATTTATTGGACCCCATATAGACTAGACTGTGACGTCATTAAAAAAATGTGTCTATACGGTATGTTTGGAAGCAATGAAGATGTTGCTTCCAAGGGGAAATTATCTTATTAAGAGAGAAACTCAGAGCAGAGCTGCGAACGCATGACTACTGTGGAACTTATTCCTGCGTTCCCCTCACTAGTAGCAAGGTAAATTGTTATTGTTATCATTTTGCTTTGCTTGTATAGATTTTTTGTGAATGAAAAATGCTTGCTGTGAACGAATTTGAATTACGAGATGTGGCAAGCATTGCCAGATATTGTGGATTCGATAAGTCGTTATTTTATGTGTTTTATTTATGATTTATATTATGACATTATTTTTTGTCTGTTCTATTTTATATAGAAACTTTTATGAAGGTGTTTTCAATTGGCGGGGGTTTTAGTCACTTAAAGCCTATAGTATTTGGTAATAATATTTCAATGTAGTAATAGGTAAAGCTGTAGATTAGAATTATGTCGAATTAAATGTGCAAAATTACTGTGTAAAATTGCATGATACTTTTGATTGATATTAGAAATAGAGAAAGGTTGAAATAGGTGAATCTGTTCACTTGTTCTGTGGGTCAAAATTTTAGAATTCGTCAACTTATCTAATTTTTATATGATTGGATCTCGGTAATTTGCTGAAGAAAAAAAACATCATTAACCAGGATCAATCGAAACCGAATTCGTAAATTGTCTCTATAACAAAGAAATGTACCTACTCGGTACTAATTTACAAGTCTGCCAATATATAATTTTTGCAACTATTTATTTAAAGAGTAAATAATTATATATTGGTAGCATGGGAATTAAAATACTCAGAGCAATACAGTATACCTATTCTCTCGTCCCCGTTCGTAATTCCTGGGTGCTTTTATACTAAAAATGTTAAAAGTAGCTAACGAGAGAGGTTCTTTTAATACGCAACAAATTTGAAAAAAGCATAACCAATAAGTCAATGATCGAAATAAACTAATTGCTTCCCTACGGTAAACTATGACGCCACGCCACTGATATATATATATATATATATATATATATATATATATATATATATATATATATATATATATACATATACATATACATATATTTCCATGGGCATTTCTTTCCAAATTTTGGAGATAACTTGCTTGAAATGCTCTAAACGTACGATTTGTTGGTCCCTGAGTTTTGCTACCATATAGTTTCAAGCAAAGAAATTCAAAGTATTTGAATCTGAGCTACTTGGAACTCTTTTATCCTTTGGTAAAAAGTCGGTTAAGTTATCAGCACACCACCTCCAAACTACACGTGTTCGAATCCAATTCGTCTTACTGAAAGCAGTAATAATCATTTCCAGACAACTTTTTGCAGCTTGGAAAGACAACTACTTCAAGAGCTTGCTTGTGGTAATATTCAGCATTGACCCTTTTCACATAAAAATGAGGGGAAGTAATACTCCGCGTTGACCTTTTCCAATAAAAACAAAGAGGAGTTTACCTCTCCTACAAAACCGCCCCAAACCATGACCGAGTATGTTTTTGATATCTGGGCACATAAAATTTGTTCTCGGAAATGTTCTGCATTTTGAATGCCCACAAACGATCATTTTGTGGATTGTATGGCTGCTTGAAAATGAATAAATTTTCGTTGAAAAACACGACCTCATTACCACCGTGCCAAGCAAGTACGGTTTCAGCACTAGCAGCTCTTTTTTCCGTGACTGAGGCTGAAACTGCATAAATTTTTCAGTTTTTTTCTATGAATTTCCTCTTGCATCCGTGGTGAGTATTTATTGTGCTGAAAACTTTGAAAATCCCAATTTCGCAGCTATTTCTCTCACCAAAAGACCTTTTCCTATGAATCTGCTCTCTTACGGTCTTAACGCATTGTTAGTACCTGCAGTGCGTGGAAGTACAATTATCTTACGATCCTTAACAGAAGATATTTCCTTATAATGTTTGATTGCTTTATGTATGAGGTTCCGCTGAATCTCTTCCTTTCGTAAGTCCCGAAAAATTAAACAAGGTTTCAGTCCTTCAATAAGTTTTTAAGCAATTAGTTCAGGTATGGATTCCATCGCGTTCCACTAGCTAAATAAAACTGATATAAATGGTATTTTTTGTTATAGCATGTGGATTGATTACTGGACCTTTTTTTGTGAAACTATGAAAAAGAAAAAAATTCGTTTCAAATTTAAAAAATAACGCACTTTTGTATTCGAATCTATAGGACACCGTGTATATCAACAACAAATTTCAGTGAAAAATCTCAGGAACCCGCCATCTGGTTAAACTCAAACTTTCCGAATACAATGGTGTATATGCAGAATAGTGCCAGGTCTAACCAAAAGCTAAAATTTTGTAAACATTTGGCACCGGCGTACACATTTTAGTGATATTTTAAATATACCAATTATAAAAAAGATATACCAATTATTTTTGAAATTTTTTTGCCCTATATGTGCACTAGGTGAATAAAAAGAGATTGGGAAAATTTGAAATTTTTTGAATTGTGATAAGTTTTGACTAGATTACCAAATCAGTATCAAACTTCAAATACATATTGATGCTTCTAGGTTGTAGATTCGTGCAGTTTTTTGTTAGTGTGGTGGCAACTCCGCAGCTACGGTAGGCATTGAAAGTGAAAACTTTTAAACCGTCAACTCTTCTAAAAAATTTTCGTCTTTTACAATGAAAACCAACTTTAATAGAAATCTTATGCTTTGTTTATGCAACCGAAGGAAAACCTTTGAAATATCACATCGGACAAGAATGGTAATCCTCCTCCAATTAACCTATATTTGAAGCATCAAAAACTTCTATTCACGAGAACTCACTATCCAATTATTAGATACATCTGAAATTCCCAGAATGTATCAGAATTGAGTAAGACCAGGTCTGAGAGAAGCGATTTGGAAATGCAGCAACTTTGTGGCAGTGGTGCCATCTTGAAAAATGACGGAAAGAAAAATTTCTTTCTGCCGTATGAATTCTGATTTAATTACAAGATTTTCATGAAATTCACACAATAGCATAACCTTTTTTTACATCGTGTATGGTAAAAGTTTGATTGAAAAATTCTGTTCGTGCTGTTAGCTATGGTAATTTTGGTGTCTTGGATTTTTAAAATTCTCTCAAGAAATAAAGCTTTTTGCCCTATGACTTCCACTGCAGTCATGAAATCAAAACCAATTTCATATAATCTATGGAACTTATTTTAAACATTATTCAGAAGGAATCTGATTAAAAAACCATGATAGGGTTGCCAGCTATAGTTGGTTCAATAACTTTATTAAACGATTTTATCGTGAAATTTTCAAATGGTAATGAACTTGTTGTAACAAAAAAACAACATAAGAATACACAAACACATACACAAATCATTTACACGTTCACTATTCACCACACTACTTGACATTAGACACACCACACGAAAATTTGTACATCAAGTAGCTTAAGTAAAAAATTGTTTGAAGTTTATAAAAAACAATTTTAATTGTTATGGTGGAATTGTGCTCGTTGATAAAACCTGACAAACTTGAAAACTTATGTTTTTATATTGGCAACCATCTTTATAAATGTATTGTTGTTAATAATAAATTCTGTGGCTTCAATGTTAATTATTGTGTAACAAGGCAACTATTATTGAGTTAAGCTCGGGCTCAGTCTGTGATAAAAATATTGCGATTGAAGCTTGGGCAAGAAATATATTTATCACAAATTAGAAGCTACAAACAAATATTAAGTTTTCGAAAATTTGAAAACTTTTAGCATAGGGACAGTTACGAATAGCCAAAACCCGACATTACTCCAAATTTTGCTTCAGATCGTTGTCCGGATGCAGGCCAAAATTGTATAAAATGACTAATTTTTCAGCACATTGTTCAATATTTCTTTTAAGAATATCCAGGTAACACTTATGATCCCTAGTACCGTTCACAATTTTTTTATTTCCAGTACCATAGCATTATGTTCTCTCCGCTGTGTTTTATAGTGGGAGTAGTGTGATTCCTCCTTAAGGGGTAACACCTATGTAGAAATTTCAAAAAAATCTATTTGTTTGTTTTTGCTAAAATGGCAGGGAAACATATCTAGAATAACGTCTTAAGTTATTTTCAAAAATAAATTTTTTTTTCCGAGTTATGAGCATAAACGTTGGATGCCCCACCGTGCGGTCGGGGCCTATACGGCGCGCGTATGGCACGCTCTGCTCCAAAGTCCTTATACCTACCACAGTTATCCGTTAGCGACTTTTCTCATTAGTAAATTACCATTCAGTATGACAGGTAGTAGACCAACATTTGCCACAAAAAAGGCAATAAATCCACAAAGCGAAAACGAGAAACGTGAAAGAGCCGCTCTTTGTTTTCAAACTTTAAATGCGTTTTTCTCGAATCCACATTTTTTGATACGGCCCGCATGGTTATTCAGCCATTTTTTATCCGATCAATTTGAAATTTTGGTGCAAGCTTCACAACATCATTTTCTAGGGAAGTACGTACGATTTTGTTGATAAATTGAAAATTGTCATTTTTACGGCTGATTTTAAACGATTTTTTTTCACAAATTTTTTTTTTCTCAAAACCGTACGCCAATCTTTCAAAATTCAATATTTTTGAAAACCCGTACGTACTTCCCTTGCTTTTAGTTCAAACTTTAAGAAGAATTTTGATTTTTGTGTTTCAGACCATTAGCGACGACGAAAAGTTGCGGGCCGTTGAGGCATCTTTGAAAAATCGTCTGATGCTCGTAGCCTGGTACAGCCACCATTTTGCATTTTAGGACGTTGTAAAAATTATTTTGTATACTTCAAAACATGTATAATAAAGCCATGTAATTATTTTTTCAATCAAATATAAAGTTTCCTTGGAAAAAAATGCAAAAAATCACCATCGAAAACAGCGTTCCACATAGGTGTTACCCTATAAGTCTATGCTAGGTTTTCACAAATTCCAGAATTATTTTGGCTCTTTTACGTACTCTTAAACAAAACGTAATTACACCATTAATTTTTTTGTTACTAATATAAGGTCTGTCCTTAAAACCCGCATTTGTGTTACATTTCGATTAGATTAAGTAGAGACTTCTTATTCAACTCGTTCTGGGGAACTTAATTTAGGGTTTCACTTAATTTCTCTAATAATCCGCTTTTTTCATGCTCAGATAATATTTTAGACCTTTTTGACCGATGCTTTCTTTCAAAGGATTTGGTTGATTTATATTTTGTTATTACATATCTAACTGTATATCTTGATTTTTCCATTAGTATGCTGATCTCAGAATACGACATTCATGTTTTCCAAAGTCGAAAAATACATTCGCGGATATCTGCACTTACCAATTTCTTTTCCGCACTCATTTTTAATAACACCTTTAAGCAAATTACGTTTAAAAACACTTTCCAAGTTAAACTGAAAAGAAATATCATATTTTCATGATTTTAAGTACATTCAACGGTTTTTTTTCACAGGTATTACAAATAATTTAAGAGAAAGCTGCGTTGTGTTTTAATTTTTTTGCGCTGTTTTGGATCACCAGTGAAAAATTTTACATTAAGGTTGTGAAATTTCCAGTTTTTTGTTTGTTCTTAATTGTTCTTACAGTAAACATACAAAACCTTTAATTAAGCGCAAAATCACCATCATTTATTACTAACGTACCATTAAAAATACGTTTTTCGCTCTTACTGAGTGTTTGTGCCTTAAGTTTTTACCCACAGTATTTATGAATGATGAAAACACTTATGAAGGTGATTTTAAATCGCCCTAATTAGTGTTGCAGGAAAATTAGCGAGTAATCAACGTACGCAGATTTTTATCACTTGAATTTACTAGTTCCAGCAAGATTATTTGGAGCTATCTCTTCTTAGAACTAGCAATATCTTGTAAAACAAGTGTGATTGGCTTTCATGTCATCATTTGCATATATAAATATTTTTAGTAATTGGAATACCAATGAAAATTTGCCAGAATATTCAACTAACTAATGATGTATACACAAACTTTATTCATTGACTG
Organism: Nemotelus pantherinus; assembly: GCA_963978885.1. NCBI lineage: Eukaryota > Metazoa > Arthropoda > Insecta > Diptera > Stratiomyidae > Nemotelus > Nemotelus pantherinus. The sequence goes on from OZ022265.1 coordinate 60,646,781, forward strand.
TATTTTGGATCATCTACTCTAATTAACGGTTGCTCAATCACTTAACGTATCCTGCAAAACTGCTGAAACACATCTCCGTCTTCAGCATTATATTTGAGCTGTACTTGGATTATTCAACACCGTAACAGGTAATCATGTGAAGATGTTGCAAGGTCGTTAAAGTTACTCATTGGCTCGTGGGTCTTGTTATTGTGCTACGAATTGTCACCAATGTCTTCTTTAAAAAAAAAAAATTCGTAGGAATGAACTTATGTTGATCTTCTTACACTCACCGGCACATTTAAGTAATCGTGGCCGGGTAAAGTCACCAGAGCGGTAAGGTACTCCGAAGTCTACTTGAAATGTCGCGAGCGTCCGAGAGGAGGGACGGCGACCCATATGTTCATATATATGCGCAGTCGTTCTAAATATGAAATTCGAGTTGTTATTCACAGCTTAATCAGGTGTGAGGTCTACTGCAGCAAATATTGTAGCCCTGAAATTGCGCTTATGCATCAAATTTGCATTTTAGGGTCATGTGCCGTCACAATCCAGAAAATTGCTTCATAAACTCAAAACCTCGAGCTTTGACTATACATTCCAACATTCAACGGCCCACCTTGCATCAGGTCAGAAGCTGCGTGCAGTGAAAGTAAACGCGCATCTAATCTCGGCAAGTGCATCTTGTTTTGGATTTTTGAATCAGTGACTTTTTAAGCGTAGGATCTTCCTAACATTTGGTCCGCTTCAATCGCGAGGCACGCGTCGCTACGATCACTATAGATACGAGCCATTCGGCCTGCTGTTTGCGGTTTTTTCATGTGATGTGCCGGGAAAGCAAGAAAATATTAGTTTCAATAATCTAATTGTCGACCAGTGAGCATTTGTACGTAATTTTAAGTCCGAAAAAAATCTCTTCATCATGGGACACTTATCTACTTCGGAGCGTGTCGACGCTGCAAAAGTTATTTCCAATAATATTCAGTCGTCTGAAGTGGTTTTCGGTGGCAAAAGTAATAAACAAAGTCCAGTAAATAGCAAAAGGAAATTGAATCCGATCGACGTGAACAATAATGCAAATGGCAAATTCCTGCAAAGTGGCTGCGAAGATGAGAATCTGAGCAAATCTAGAGAACCAGAATTCAAGGGTCCTGCAATATTAGGAGTGCAGTTCCTGGCGCCTCTGAAGTGGGATAAAATCGTCATGATCACGCTAATACACGCAGTGTTCTTGTACGGAGGTCTTCAGTATTCGTTCCGGAAGAGAATTCTAGGCACGTTTTGGGGTAAGTTCTTTTCAGTAAATTTCAACCCACGTATTGAAATAATAATCTAACTAATTAAATTAGCTCCAAGCTGAGTAATAAAATACCCAGAAATCTTGCGAAATGAATCAAGACGGTTAGCTATGATACTAAAGCCTAGTAATGTATTCGACGAACGAAATACAGCGAAAACGTCTGTGCGGAATCGAGCGAAGTAAAGTTCCGCACCCCGACACCGGGGGCAGTATAAATTACCACTGATGACATTTAACAAGTGCATTACATTTGAATTCGGTGCATATAAATTTAACTAACCGGCATCAAAAATGATAATATCGGCAAAACAAAAACTATTGTTGCAAGGATGCGCGGTTCATCCATCCATTTTCACCAATTTTTCAATAAAATATCCGCAAACTCGAATGAAATTATGAGCTGTCACATTTTTCGCATCAATTTAAGGTCCTGGGTCATTAAATGGCCGCGAAATTTAACTTATACATTGTGCAGCGCCATCTCAGAGCGAGTCATTGCGTTGTCTTCGAAGACTCTTATACGCCTTCGAACACATTACTGACGAGCAAAACCAAACGAAACGAAATTCCGCGCCAGGCTGATTTTGTATGGGATTTGACACTTCGTTCCGTTTCGCGTCGAATACATTTCAGGGCTTAAGCAGCAAAACACAATAGGCATTAAGTTTCAAATTTTCAAAGTGAATTCGGTTTGAGTCCGGAAATTTGAGTCCGGAAACATTTTCATTTATGTATCTTGTCTGTCAAAAAATAGAGATTTTGTTTACCTGTGCCATAAGATTGTCGTGAAATCGGTGGATGTTAAATGTCTCTCGCCATATCTGAATGCAATGCATATTGCAGAAGGCAAATCGTTTGTAGCGCCTCTTAGTAGTTTGAAGAAATGAATGAATTCAGTTTTGTATCATTAATACGTATGATGTCCTCATCTTTACTTATATATTCTGGCACTTCTTAAAAGAGCGAACCGCGGTAAAACACCTGGCTAGAAACAAACAAAAAGACGAAATCATTTATTCATATATAAATAAGGCTGGTTACTTTTCCGATCGTACGTGAAAGACAAATAAATCCAAAAATTTTACGCTCCAGCCAAAAATATCCCAACGCGAGCATAAACCATTATTTTTTCTTATAAACTTAAATATTATGCAATAGACTACAACTGTTTTGAATAAGGCCACTTTTCATTGAGATACCGGTTTTGCTATGCGCATGTATGACTGCAGGCTGTACTTAAGTCAAAAAACGTTTCAAAAGCCCATTGAGGCAATACCAACGGTCTCGAACAATGGATCTGAATTACATATGGATATATTTGCGCAATAATACTTGCCAATGCAGATGCAATCAATTCACTCAGTTCACTCACTTTTATTGATTGATTAGTTCAATGTCAGTTTGGATGGATGCTCAGCAAGAAATAAGATGGATTGTTTGACTCCGGTGGCTTACCGGGAGAAACTTGAGCACATTTCGGCACCAGAACACTCACTAGCAACACGAACGAAAGAAAAATGCAACTCCAATGAGCTACAAATTAATTTGACTACGTTTCAAATTCGATTAAAAGTATAGCGTGTTGTTTCCAGTGATTTTGAGTAATGAGTAAGCAACATCCGCAGGCACGCGAGGTGTAATAATTAGACGACTTTAAGTGTCTCATAATAATTGCTGTAAATTGAATAGGAAAATCGCAGTTGACTTTTTACTTAGTGGTGCAATTGTGCAAGCGACAAACTTATTGTTGCGCGATTTCGAAAGCTTTTGCATTTATTATTTTTGTACTTTACGAGAAGAATCAGCTGTGACTCGGTTCAGATTTGGCTAAAAAGGCTGCACTGGCATAAAGATGTGTAAGACTAATTCAAGACTGAACAATTATTTTCGCGAAACCCGAAGCGAATGCTGGATGCTCTATCGAGAACAGATGAGGATAGCAGCAACAACAACTGGGAGATAGATTGTTGTTTTCAATAAAACTGTTCTAATTTGTTCTCAAATAGATCAGTTAGTATTCTATCGAGTGCTCTAAAATGCTCCAGAAGGTTATCCTAAGGAAACTAACACCGATACTCAAAGCCGTTAGTGTGGTAGCATTTGCTAACATAATCACAGGCATTGAGTGCGTTTATGCCGTAGCTAAATTAGTGAGCTCTGCTTATTTAGCAGCGGTATAAACCACTTTTAAATTAGCAGAGCTTGCTATTTTGGCTACGCTACTTTAGCGCTGCTAAAATTTAGCGCGGTTATCAGTGTGAAGGTAGCAGTGGTATAAACACTAGAACAGTCATAAATAGGATTTCTAGTTTCGAGTGACATTCGCAATCTGGAAGCCTTGGTGCAAGGGTGTTTTTGTTCTTATATTGAGCTCCTTTCAGATATTACGCCATTTTTGCTTTGGTTTATAAGCTGTGCGGTGTAAACGCTACTACTATAGCAGCGCCAGTTTGGCAGCGCTATTTTAGCTACGGCATAACCAGGGCCATTGTGTGCTACACTGATTAAAATTCAAGCGCTTTTGAATTACTTAACAACGTAAAAAATACTTCAAGCACAAACATTTGTTTAGATTCACTTTCTTTTTTTCTGACTACTATTATCATTGGTAAGCTAAGTAGGTAAGTTGAAATGGCAAAAGGTAAGTAGGTAAGTTGAAATGGCCGCCAATCTGCAGAAGCCTGACGATCGTCACACTTAGGCACAAGAGAAGCCCGTTGTGATGCCACAATAATTGATGACTCTCTTCAACTCACTGAGCTTAGGAAACCATAAGCTTTCTTTGACAAACCGCACTATCCCATTTAGATTTGAGAGAAAGAGCGAACCAAGTGTCACCACCTTTCTCTTTGCCAAATCCGGGCACTAGCACATGAGATGAAGGAAGGAATCCTCTTTGTCAGTACAATGCAGAGCACTTCATGTTAAGCGTAAAAGCTGCCTGGTGCAATGCGCATCCATGGATATCCAGGACTGCCTTGCTATCACATAGGATGATTCATTTGCCCAGGACATCCTGATGGCCAGTTTGACCGATGTCATCGGTATACCTATTGAGAAGGAGCAAGACACCTCTGGTAGCAGGGTACCAAGCCTTGCTAGTTCATAGGCCTCACAGTTGCCCTGAAAACCCCTATGTCCCAACCGAGTGTCTCCATATCTCCCTAAGAGATGCACGGCATTCAGCAACAATCATGAACACTGTACAAGGACCAATAAAATGCTTCAAGACTATCTGTGAAAATACCAATATTGACCCCGAATATTCGATTAGACAGAAGCCAGTCGATTGCCTCAAAATATCCGCAACCTCCGCCTGAAAGACACTACAGTGGTGACGTAGACGGAGAGACAGCTTGAAACTCAGGTCATCTGAGTATATTTCACTCCCAACTCTATTGTTTAGCTTTGAGCCGTCAGTGTACACTTGAATAAGCCCACTTTCGAGAGTGACACCATCACGCCATTCATCCCTACCGGGAATGGAAGTTGTGAACTCCAAATGCAGCTGGCATTGCGGAGGGATGTCGTCAACACCCACTGGAGCGGGAACTCCCTCGGCCAAAATCTTCACATGGCTGAAGTCTTTTCTATTCCATACTGAGATACCATTCAGTCTCACAGCAGCAAGAGTAGCTTGCTATAAGATTAGTTGATTGGTATGCAGCCAATGAAGCAACACCAAAAGTGCCTTTGTAGGGGTGGAGCGGAGTGCTCCAGTAACCAGTAGTGCAGCTATTCTCCGCACTTTTTCAAGCTGCTGTTTCCAGATAGCCTTAAGAGCAACTTGCCACCAGAACACCACTCCAAATAATAGAGCAGGCTCAACCACAGCCGTATGTAACCAAGCAACAGCACGAGGCTGTAGTCCCCAATTCGCTCCAATGGCTCTTCTACAGCAGTAACGTGCATTGAAAGCCTTCTGTGCTATTTTTGCTATATTTTAGGTCCGTTGTAACTTTGAGTCAAGGATGAGTCCTAAGTACTTGACTCTCTGGCTCAAGTCCATGGAGACCTCGTTTAATTTGGGTAACTCAAAACAAGGAACACTAGCTCCGTTTTGCTAGGGTGTACATTTAAGCCGTACTTATGACTCCAACGTGAAAGTATGTCAAAAGAGTGATTTAGCTTCTCCGATAACATAGATAAATACTGTTCCGATACTACTACAGCTATTTCGTCCTCATTTGCAATCACTTTGCAGCTGGCATTGCAAAGTCGCATGAAAACTAATCAAAAGTTGAAGGCGTATACGCTGTGTGCGGAGGGATGACATATTCCCACCTTATTTTGCCTCAAAAAATTAATCACATACATAGTATAGCTATGGTCCTCTTGATTGGCTGAAGCAGCGTTTCGATTGCTTTCGACAAACCATCGAACATTGCCTCGCAAGGAGGCCTCGCAAAATGCATACTGTTTCGCAGCACTTAAGCATGCCACGGTTCAAACCAATCTTTGTAAGTTTTTAGGACCACAGCAAAGGTATATTCGAAAATAGCTAGGATGGCTTTGTAATTCTTTATATTGCCTCGTGCAGTAGTTGAACATAAAGCCGCGATTACACACATGGCGAATGTTTCGTCAAAGTTTTCGACAAGGCAGTTAGTGAAACGTTTGGCAAGACATAGAGTGAAGATAGCTTTTCTTATGGAAAATGGACAAGATGCATTATATTGGAAAAGATGCATCATATCAGACAAGATGGCACTATTCGAATATATGTAAACAATTTTCTGAACAGAAAAATTTCGTTCGCAAACCAAATTGGTTTGTAAATATAATCGCAGTCACCACCACCAGTTTTTTCAAATCCCTTTGACTCAATACATACAACCGACATCATTTCGAGCGGCCTCGAGCTAGGACGACACCCTCATAGACCCTGAGGAATCCTCATATAACCCTCATAAAACAGGCGAGAGCTTACCAGGAAGCAACGACAAGACACGAAAAGTACTTGCCGTGTTTTGGTATATAAAAAAGGTCAAAATAGACGAGGTGACCATTTACAGCCTCGGCTCGGCAATATTTTCCATATCTCGACGAGATTGTAAATCCGGTATTACAATCAATAATTAAAAGTGTTTGCTAAGAGTGATTGATTCTGGAGCGTCTCCCACGTTGGCGTGACAGGTATAGTGCACAGCACAGATTACACTACACAGGTCTGGAGTGGTTGAACTTGCCACGCATAATCAATATATATTTTTAAATCAACGAGACACTTTGAACGATATTTTCAGGCTCTGATTCTATAGAAAATTTAAATTTCAAATGATGAGCCAATGGTGCATTAGCCGGTAGTCTGGTCTATGTCTCCTATAGAAGAGAACTTCAATCGTCCCAATTTCTTCTCACTCGACATAAGACAGGACCTACCTTGAAGTCTCCTTCATATAATATTGCCTCCCAAAGACTTTCATAGCTGCGTCTTCCTCGTTTATAAGGGCGAAATGTCCAGGATGCCGCAGCTAAATTTCGTTGTTGTATAAGTGGGGGTAAAGAATCAAATGCTCATATAGATAGGTCAAAAATAGAAGCCGAATGCAACTATAAAGAAGTTATGTGGGAAGAATTCTTTTCACGGGAGCTCACTCCCGATAATTAGATCCAATTGAAATGCAGAGAATGCATTGGTCTGATAGCAGCGATTGTGACATGAGAGCAGCTCTGTGACTCCAATGCCATCTTGAAAAATCACTAAGAAAAAACTGCTATTTCCTCTTTAAACTCCGATCCAGTCACCAGATTTTAACGAAATTCAGACAGTCGCTGGACTTTACTCTGAACCACGTTTACTCTGCCAGCTTTGGTAATTTTTGTATCTTGAATCTTTAAAATTCACTCATACCAATAGATGCTAGCATTAGATATTCATATGGAAAGCATATACAATGGAAATTAGTAGGCAGTGTTTAAATTTTTCGGATGGGAACTCCAAACATTTTATACAGTCAAAATTAGCACGATGCCTCAACTTTTCTTCAAACGTTAGTGTTTCTAGCGTCCTTTGTGGACTAGAGATTTTATATTGTTTTCATTCACATATAAATTGGCCGTACTGTAAAATAGCAAATACATATTGACCAAGCCCGGGCGAAAACTGGTAAGCCCAAGCGTGTGGACGATCCAGACAAGCGCCGGCGCTCGTGCGACTTCTGATCGGAGTCGGTCTTTTGGGCACGAGTCAAAGGGTTTTCGTCACGACCCGGCAAATGCCACCCACATATTGTCTCACAAGCTGGCAAAAGCTTGGTCTGCGTTTTGAGTGAGCGCGAAGGAAAATATTTTCAATGGGATATTGCTAGGAGCAGCGATTTTATTTCTCCAAAAACTTTTTAAAGCTTTTAAACTTTTTTTTATTCAATAGTATAAATTTAATGCATGCAGCAATGACTATATTTTCGATATCATTGAGCGTTTTTACAGCAGTTACCAATTCGGGATTGGGAATATACAGTAATTCGTGAGCTTTAGCCCGATTTCCATGTATGTGTGCGCAGACTGTGTACGTGCATGGAAGCTCCTCATGAGCTTGATTTGCGAATATCGGTTTTGTACGACGCGTTTATATGTGTGTGTGCCGGAGAAAATTGTATGGCTACAAGAAGATTGGATTAAAACCGGTTTGAAATCCCGATTTCGTGTAACCATACAAATTTGAGCGGCGAACTGGTTTACAAACACATAGATTGTGATTTGTTTTCAATAGGGCGTGTCCAAAAGGGAAATTTCTAACATCGTGGCTTCTAGCGGCCGCTGTTCACTTCATCGAACAGTTTGGTGGCCCTCCACCAAATAACATGCATCGGAATGCAAATGCAATATCATTCCGAAAATGCCTCTGAGCGGATAGCACGTGCGCTGTATCTGAGCGTTGAATGCTCTTAAGGATTTATTTTCAGTGCAGGTGAAGAAATTCTGCTGCTGATGAATACTTCACGTGTAGGATATATCTTTTTGTATGAGCGAATCAAATTGTTTCGCAATTTTCCACAATTTAAAATTCTGTAGACTATTTAGATTGCTGAACGAGATCTTAAACTCCCTATGAATTTTCTTACAAGAAACGGAGCATGACCACGGTTCAACGGCATTCTGAAAATAATAATTTGTCAAAATATTGGCAGGCATACCATATTGCCTGCCATTTATGGCATGTCATCAAATATGGCATACCATAGGCCGCCTCCATTAGCAATTTTAAATGTTATGCCATGGGAAATCGCTAATGGAAGCGGCCTGTAGTAATGAATTAATGGGTTAGAAAACATGCAGTTTTAGCGAGTATATATCACCTATACACTTTTATGAATTATTAGCGATAGTTTTAACGATTTCAAATACATAAGTTTTTGCGATTTGAAAATGAGCTAAAATTATTTACGCATGGTAGAGTAAATTTGAAGGACTAAAAGAATGAAGCAATATAGGCAGCTAAAGTTGAACATAAAACATCGTAACATTAGAACATTTTTCAGCACAGACAAATTGTTCGGCATACCGCGACATGCAAACTAGGGAAAAAATCTTGGTAATGGGCCATAGAGTACATACACATGGCATGCATTATTATTATTTGTCGCTAATCGTAAGGAAAATTATTGTTGCTGATATATTTGCGAACAGGCTCGGTTTCGTATAAGGGATATGTCTGTTGATTGTCGAGAAACTATCGTTTTTAGGAAACGCTTTCTAAATTGCTTGCTGGGTATTTTATGCTTCCGTTAGCAGGGCTCGGACTTCGTGGACAAAATTTGAAGTAGAAGTTGAAAATAATTTGAAGTAGAAATAAATGAAATAGATGACCGATTGGGGTCACTTAATGTAAAGCATTAATTTATTTTTCATATAAACTAGGTAAACATAATTTTTACGATAACAGAAAAAATATTAAGTAAAACAACGTCAAAAACTCCAATTAAAAGTTATTTAAACAATACATTAAGGCATAATATAACTTTTATACACAAAACATAAAGATATTTGCAGTCTTGACCATTTTTTCCCAAGCTGTATTATTTTTGAATTAAGCCTAGCGTTAGTGACTTGCAGTAAGTTGTTCGTTGCATTGAAACACCATTAGACTAGAAAAGTGTTGCTGTCAAAACTCGGTGCAGGAAAAAAAATTTGAAAAAGAAAAACAAACTCTCTCTGATTCGATTTGAAGCGAACATGGACTAGAATCCAAAGAAACTGAAGTAGTGAAGTGAAGTAGAAGTTTAGTTCAGTACTAAATTTTTAGCTCACATTTTAAATTAACTTAGCAAATTATTAAAAATGTCTGTGATCGACTGTCGAACTGTTTGCGATCGACCGTTTGCCCACCCCTGCTCTACTGCATCATTCTGCTAAATTTTAAATACTTATCTTTTGTGGAAGTATGCTAAAATCAATATTCAAAAATGACCTCTCCATATATCTGCAGCACGAATGAAAACACAAATTATCGAATATCTCGAAAGCGCTAAAATGTGCACAGAACATTAATGCGATTCACGGCCGCGGTGCCACCAAATACCTATACCACATAACCATCATCGCAAATGGTTCATGTAACGTTGATGCATAAAGTGGCGACATCGCTGTTCACCAGACACGCACCAACTAAGTGAACAGCACTCGCCAGAAGCCTCAATAAAACAAATTTCCCTGTTTCCACACGCTTCAAAGAAGTAACCGGTGAATTTCAGAAGCCGCCACATTGGGATTCCCTTACATGAATACGCTTCTACGAAGTAAACTGCACTCGCCAGAAGCCGACATATTAGAAGTGTGCCCGTTTGTACACGCTCCTGCGAAATGAACAGCGTTTTTCAGAAGTCGCCATGTAAAGAATTTCCCTGTATGAAAACGCCCTTACGAAATCAGCACCAATCAGCAGAAGCCGCTATGGGAAATCTTCTTCACGAACATGCTCGCACGGTATGAACAGGATAAGTCAGAATCTGCCATATTGGAAATCTGGCTACACGGGCGTGCTGACATGAAGCAAGCAGCGTTGGTCAGAAGCCGCCATGTCGGAAAGCTCACGAATTTCGGTATATTCCCAATCCCGAATTGGGAACAGCTGTAAAATCGCTCATTGATGTAATCAGGCAGCTGTATTATAACTTTTTAATAGATTCGGATGCTTTTATTTGACTATAATTGAGAGGAAAAAGTTATTTGTTGCCTCATGTTTTGTGCTTACAAACTTTAAGCCAACTACGAAGCGACAGGGTTTCATATAATTCTAGAATTAGCTGGTATTGAATAATATGTTGAAAATTGCTATAGATAAATATTACTCTGCAACTGCTTCTTGATTTCGATGGGTGGAAATGAGACGGAGATTTAATGGAATTTTCGTGCTGGTGACGGACGGAGGCGGAAGTGAATGCTAACTTCACACCTGCTGTGGTTAATTTTAAGGTATTAAGCACAATATTGTGCTTTATTTCCATTTTTACGTAAAGCATAGTACTGAGTTCGATTTCACGTGAAATATTCATACAAAATTTCACGTGAAATCTGTTTCGGCGAAAATTTAGCTTGAAAATAAGCAAGTTTGGTACTGTGTTCTTAGCATGAAAAGTTGCTTTGAAGTTGCTTTCGCTTTGAAAACATAGATGGCACTGAAATATGTTGTCAATCATTTCACGCCAATTTAGTTTGTGCAGTTCATTCTTTCGAGCGAAAAAGTGACATTTAGTGTTTCAATTTGAAAATTGAGCAGTGCAAATGACTTTCCAATAAGAAAATCGATCGAAAAGTGAAATTCTTGACATTTTATCCGTCAAGAATGAGCAGTGTCTCTACTTTTCTCCGTTGTCAAAATTTTCGCTCGAAAGAATGACCAGATAATGGAAACATGTCAAAATTTCACGTGAACTCGAACTCAGTACCAGCCTTAAGGTGGGAACTATTCGCTACTTATTAGCTACTTTTCAAAAGCAAAAATCTGCCATTTGTGGTGTATTTTTCTTCTTTTGCAGCAGAGGCCTTTTTTACCTTTTTCTTTTGCCGCATAATGAATGAAGCTGTTAGTTTCTGTTGTGGCTGAGTTAGGTGACCAGACCTATAATTTTGAATTTTGTAACCGCCTAAAACAGCTGATTATCAGCTGACTATTGACAACTGGCAAAGTTGCTAGTCACGGCCAATTGGCCGTCTCGTCTGACTTCGGCTCGCCTGGCCTCGGCCAATATGTATTTGCTGCATAAAGGTTATCACTTATGGGCCATTTAGACAAGCGTCCATGCGTCCAAGCGTCCAAGCGTTTTTAGATTACACGAGTCAAGTCAACTCAAATCCGGTTTTTTGAAGGCGGGGCTAAGGCGAAAGTGGTCGGCTACGGTGATTGATATACCATTGACTTAATTGTTTTACTTTCGCTCTTTGTCATTTCGAGATGATAAGTGGATGGATGGATTGATATGTACATAGTTTTGAGATACAGATTTATTTATATGGAAAAAGAAATTGTAAAACTAACGAATATGATAAATCACAATTAGAATTGTTTTAAGCTTGATGACGACGATATATTAATAATGTTTAGCCGTTCGGATGCACTGTCAACTTGAAAATGATGGTTTCGATTTATGTTAACTTGTCAAATGATGATATTTCCATGATTATGAAATTTCCACGAGCCATCTTGCTTACTGCTATATTCTATTTGGGCTTATTGGTATAGTAGTTTTTGTTATTATATCAGTGGCGTAATTTACAAATTATAGTGTGCATCTGATGAAAGTGAACAAGGAACACACAATTTAAGATAAGTTTTGAAGTGTTTCTGCGTGGCAAATCTATAATTCTTATGTTCCGGTAACTTCGAACTAAGTTATTAGATGTCAAATAGATTTGTATATTTACTTTATTTTTATTTAACACAGTTGTAATGGCATTTTATCGAAAGTTTCTTTCATTAAACGTTGCTTGCATCTCATAATTTAAATATTGCTTGTTTACTTTCACTGTATGGACACCATCGTTTGCTAATTGTATGGTTTCGTGCACCCTTATATAATTAGAAAAACTGCCATACCAGGCAGCCCTAATATAATATCCAATATATTTTCAGTAAGCATTACGCCGCGTGTGTATTTCCTCATTATATAACGTCTACTTAACAAGTTATTATAAATCGAAGTTTTAAAATAAAATCATTTTCAAACAGCCAGGGCCCACAAACGGCTAAAAATTTAAAAAACATCGTCGTGATCAATGTTAAAACATTACTAATTCCCATTCCTCAATTTATCCCTATTTTTTTCTTCCTTCCAAACAAATAAATTGGTAGCAGACAATTGGATATATTTATCCATATGACTATATATACCTTCATATAAAATTGTTTGTGTCTAGCTATTCGTATGCAATTCAAATTTTTTCGTAATAGTCATGCACGTAAGGATGCAAAAAAAATATTATCCACTTCATCATATAATAAAATAATTATCCACAAAACATATATTAAAATGATCATCAACGAATCATCCACACATGCTACTGAGCGAAATAAATCATTTGAAAATCTATTGTACATGAATCAGCATACTCCACCTCCTTCGCTTTAGACCCGCCTATATAAACAAAATCAAATTGACTCGTGTAAGCAAAACACGCTAGATCGCTTGGACGCTTGGACGCATGGACGCATGTCTGAATGGCCCATTATAAATTCGTTGAAGTTCGCTTCAAATAATGTAATAAACAGTTTTCACTTATCAGTCATACGACAAATAAGTCTTTTATTTCAACATAGTGTCAAGTGATAACGTCCAACGAAAAGCTCAAAACTAAAAAGTCAGGGTAAAGCTCAGTAATAAGTTGCTCAGTAATAAAACATTCAAATCGTTAGTAAGGAATTCATGTCTGCCGTCATAATTGAGTTTCAATGACGGCAACATGAGGATATCTTGGAAAAATTGAATACAAAGGTATGCAATTTTGCTTATTGCGTGCATTTCGAAAAAACGACGTTTCCTACATAGCATTGGGGAACAAGGCATACATCTATACAATACCATAAAGGTCAAGAGGACAATACATTGACTAAAGCTGTGGGCCTTATTTTGAGAGTCATTTCACGTAATGAATGAAGTGACTCTCTTGATTTCGTATTCTGAGAGTCAGTGAGGAGACTTCATCTCACCTCAAGTGACATTTTTTACCTATCGGCTATTCCGAGAGTCAAATGAAGTGACGAGGGTCAATAAAGTGAAATTTTCAGTCACTCGATAATATCAAGTGACTGTGGACAGAAATTATATAAATTAATATTTTGAATAAAACCAAGAATGTTTTTAACGAAGTTTTTATCGTGAATTATGAAAAAAAAGTAAACAAATCTTATTTCGAAGATAAGTATATATTTTCATTTGAACAATGTGGCTAAACTCGACTACGAGTTTGCCATAGCCGTTAGGTGATTTTTTTGATGAATGTTTGGCTCGTATGTTTGTGATTTTGTTGCTGTGTGTTAATTTTTGGAGTGTTATGTTTGATTGGTTGTTTTTCTTTAGTGCGCCCCCTAGTTTCTCCTCGTGTTTTTTATGTCGTGTATTTCTTGAATTTTTCATTTTTACTGGGTAAAAAGTAACCAACAACCGTCAATTCGAATGCCTTATTCAACTGATGGAGAGTTATCCACAAAGCCTGAAACAGCACAGCAAACATATAAAAACCACCAATACTTTTTCCTAATCACTATATTTTTAATTTTGTATAGCAAGTTTAAGTGTACCTGGTCCACTTGTAAATACCGTCCTCTTTTTTATTCCACTAATCATTTGCTAATCCCCGAGAATTTCCTGTTTACGTTCGATTTTCCTTACTTCCATTTGAACTTTAATTTTTTTATCCACTTCCTTAGAAGTAAGCTGCACTTGTTATATACAGGGAGGGAAAGTTTATGCGCGCCAAAGACCTGCGGTGCTCCCAAGCCATCCCCCATCTAAGTACTGACCGCGCCCAACACTGCTTAGCCTCGGTGGTCGAACGAGAACCGATCGATGTCAGTGTGCTATGGACGTGGTCAATTTCAATTTCGTGGTCAATGTTCAGGCGTTGCCTTTCAAACACAAATTCGTGTTCACCTCACCTAGAGTCATTTCACATGGCTCTCAGAATACCGGTTTGTAGAGGACGTGACTTTCGAAGTGACGAGAGATCTCACGTGAGGTGACTCTCGGAATATGGTTGAGCTCAACGAAAAAACCTGTGCATGTTTAGAAACAGAGAACATGTTTTGTGATATGTTTGTAATTGGTATTCGTGAGAAAATTCTTCGTGTAAAATTATGGAGTATCACGGGGTTGAATTTAACGATACTTGAGGCAATATACAAATCATACCAAGTTGCAAGGCTACAGTTAAACGAGATGGTACAAGAAGAATTTCAAGTGAATACAATGAAAACAATAAAACGGTATACAAAACATTTCAAAGAAAATAAAAATTCTGATACGACTGCTACACTGATGCAAATAGCTTAAGATAAACGCCAAAAAAAATATGCAGAGTCATCATTGTCGTTTTCACTGTTGTCATGTCGTCAAAGATACAGGCGCAAATGCCCAGCTAATGGTGCGCGTTCCTTTTTTGTAGTGGAATGGGGCATTTTGCAAAGATATGTAAAGTGAAAATCAAGTCAAAAAATAAATGCTTTCAATAAGTAATTGTAGTAATAAGGAATTTAACATAGCTATATTTAAATTAAAATGTAGTTGTAAAGCCTCTTATCTGCATTAAAATTAAGCTAAGTACTGTCTTCGAGTTCACGTGAAACTTTCATACAAAATTTCACGTGAAATTTGTTTCGGCGAAAATTTGGCTTGAAAATAAGTAGGAGTGGTATTCAGTTTTTAACGTGAAAAATTGCTTGGAAGTTGCTTTTGCTTTGAAAATGCATCCAATCATTTCACGCCGATGTAATATGCGCAGCTCATTGTTTATTTGAACTGGTATTTGAATTTAAAAATTTAGCTGTGCAAATATCGCAAATTGAAATTCTTGACATTTTATCCGTCAGATATGAGCAGTGTTTCCGTTTTTCTCCATTATCAACATTTTCGCTCGGGAAAATGACCAGATAATGGAGACTTATCAAAATTTAGCTTGAAGATAACGTGAAATCGAAGACAGTACTAAGCTTTAGAGAAAACTAATGTTACATTAGGTGCGTTTTTTGCACACCCGAGCAGATCAAATTTTGTTAAGCATATTGAATATAACAACAAAAATCCTGCACTTGTGGCGTCACTGAATCAAAAAATGTTAAGCAGTCGTAGTTTATGGGTTTACATGTAGAGTGTGCTGACAACAGTAAGAGTGTTCTGAACGGTTCGTAGCACTGCTGTTGATTATTGTGAAATCGGCAATTTGAATTGAATGAATTTGCATAGCACTCTGCCATTTTCAATTATTTTACATCAAATCTTGTAGTGTGCAGACTGATTTTGAGTATTTCGATGCACATTACATTGTAGAATGTTTTATATGCAAGTTTCATGTCTGATTTTGATTAAAACCTAGATAAGATTTCATTCAGGTTTTTTCTATGGATTATTCTCATTTAACAACCAATCTAAGCAAAAGCTCAGCGAATGCAACATTTTCGAACAACACAATTTTTATGCTCGGGATCGTTTTTTTGCAACCCTACGTTAACCTGCTCTGCTAGGTTGCAAAAAAACGCACCTAATATTGGTGGCTTTGGAAAGGTCATCTAAGGCAGTCGCTATACTCTCGATTTGATTGGTGATATCAGTGAGCATTTCGTCATTAACCTTAGTTTGTGGATGTAGCTTCAACAGCATTCGGTATTTTTCAGCGTTGAGTGAACCAATGTAGCCTGCTATGTTATTGTACATACTTTTCATTAGTTTTTCCGTATGTTGGCAATCCGATTGTACCAACCTCTTGGAGCACCCATGCAAGCACCGTGGAGTTGCACCGTTGGCGATCCGATAGTACCAATCTCTTGGAGCACCCATGCAAGCACCGTAGAGTTTTCTATTGCAAAATGCTTTGCATGCAAGATATCGCAGGGTGTTGTCAAACGCTATGCAGTTTTCAAGACTACATTTGTAACTCATTTTAGGTCAGAATAAATAAAAAACGATGAATAAAAAACTTTAAAATTGTGTGGATTTAAATTCCGTTTGTTAAAGATTTTATCAATATCACGCATCCAGCAGTAGTATATTAAACTCGTTTCGCCGAAAATTCATATTTCTTTATTTATTTATTTATATATATATATACATATATATATATATATATATATATATATATATATATATATATATATATATATAAATAAATATATATATATATATAGATACAAATATATATATTTTTTATTTTTTTTTATTGGAGGGGAAAATCCGCATGGATACTTAATCGAAGGTTATGTCGGGCGCAAACCGACTAAAAACCACCTCTTTATCCTCCACCGCCCCACGGGACTGCCGTCAGGTATTACTTCGTGGGGTGGGGTCAGCTTTAGCTGTTCACGGGCTGCCGCCTAGTGCTCGCTCTCTTGGCATCCTCTTTTCGAAGAACGGCGTGAATTTGCGCTAGTGCTCCCGTCAGTGCTTTCCAAGCTTCCTCTGATGCCAGTCTCATCTCCACCACGTTTTCTGCCGATAAGAGCAGGTTGGTAGAAGTTTGCAGCTTAGCTCGGTGTCGCGCAAATCGTAGACACTGAAACAGTATGTGCTCCGGGTCCTCGTCTATTCCGCATATCGGGCAGTTGGGGGAGTCGTCCAGGCCAAACCGATGCAGATATTTCCGGTATACGCCATGCCCAGTTAAGAACTGCGTAAGTTCGTGGGTGATTTCTCCGTGCTTCCGCTGGGTCCATTGAGCAATATCGGGGATAAGCTTATAGGTCCATCTACCGGTTGCGCATTGATCCCATCTCCTTTGCCATATCCCTACAGAGACTTGCCTCTCTGCCTTTGAATCCGCGCTGTTGTTTTTGTATAGCCTTTGCATCTCATCTGCTAGGATTTCTATCGGAATCATGCCCGCTATCACATATGCCGCTTCCCCTGGTGTCGTTCTGTAGGCGCGAATCACTCTCAGAGCACTTAATCGATATGCCGAGCACATTTTCTTCTTATTCGCTTTTGCTGTCAGCTTGTGTGTCCATATTGGCGCCGCGTAGAGAAGGATAGAGCTCACGACTCTGGATATTAAAATTCTGCTACTTTGTCGGGGGCCGCCGATATTCGGTAGCATCTTCGATAGTGCTACGCTTACGTTTGCGGCTTTATTGCACACCTGCTCAACGTGGGCTTTGAAGCTCAACCTTGAGTCAATCATGACGCCCAAGTACCTGATTGAAGCTTTGGATTTGATTCTCTAGTCTCCGACGGTGACTTCAAAGCACTCGGTTTTTCGCCGGCTGCTTATCAATACCGCCTCAGTCTTGTACCCTACGAGCTCTAGACCAGCACTTTCTAGCCATTCCCTGACTTGGTACACCGCCTCGTCCGCCAGCAGTTCAATTCCTTCCAGATTTGCAGCAAATACCAACACACCTATGTCGTCCGCGAATCCGATTATTGTTACCCCTCTTGGTAATTTTAGGGTAAGCACGTCGTTGTACATAACGTTCCAGAGTAGAGGCCCCAAGACAGATCCCTGTGGGACACCTGCTGTAACGCAGTGACGTTTCGGCCCGTCATCAGAGTCATACCATAAAACTCGGTTCCGAAAATAGTCAGCGATTAACTCCGTCAGGTAGTAAGGAACTTTCAGCTTGAGTAACTTAGTTACTATTCGGTTCCAATTTGCCGAGTTGAACGCGTTTTTGATGTCGAGCGTGATAAGAGCACAGTAGTTTCGGGATGCTCTACGCGCTTCAAGCGCGGGCTTGGCTAGCTCGATTATCACACTGATAGCGTCCACCGTCGAACGTGCTTTGCGAAAACCGTATTGGCGATCAGATGGTTCTCCGTTGTCTTCCACCGCCGGTAGAAGCCTATTGTAGATGATCCGCTCCAGTGTTTTGCCTAGGACGTTCAGCAAGCAGATGGGGCGATAAGATGCCGGTTCTCCAACTGGTTTGTTTGGTTTTGGCAACAACACTAGCTTCTGCCTCTTCCAACATGCTGGGAAAGTTCGTTCATTTAGGCATGTGTTGAAGACACTTACAAACATTTCCGGCCTCGATTTGATGGCTTTCTAAAGCCACTTGTTTGTGATTCCATCCAGCCCAGGCGCCTTTTTGTCCTTTAGTCCCTTGCACACCTCCGAAAGTTCTGCTTCGGTGACCGGGTGCACATCCTCCGCCGCATTCCCTGCTTCAGGTACGATGACACCATCCTGATGATGAGGAAACAGCGTTTCAACTATCTTCCTGAGTAGTACGGGACAACTGGCCTGCGTTGAGCATGGGCCTTTTATGCGTGACATGACTGCTCTGTACGCACCTCCCCATGGGTCGATACTTGCCTCTTCACACAGCTTTTTGAAGCAAGCCTTCTTGCTGTTTCGAATAGCCAGTTGCAATTTTTTCCGCGCCTCCTGGTATCATCGCTGCAGCTCCTCATGATTGGGCTGATTTACACCACGTTGGCACTGTCTTCTAGCTTTCAGACATAGCGCCCGGAACTTCGCTAGTTCATCGGACCACCAGTAATTTGGTTTCCTATACGGTAACTGTTTTCGCCGTGGCATCGAGGCATCACATGCGCGCGATATCAATTCCACAACCTGTGCAGCCTTTTCCTCCGCGGTTCCTCGAGGCATTTCAGCTTGTCGTAGTGTTTCTACGAAGGCTCCTTCATCGAATTTCCGGGCTGACCAGCCCTTGCCCACTCTTTCATTGGCTAGTTGTTGTGATCGACAGCCCAACTTGTAGTGGGTCTCAAACATAATCGCTTGATGATCGCTATGGATGTAATGCTCAGACACGTACCATGTCTCTCTCCTTCGTACTAGCATATGTCAGGTCGATTACAGAGCTCATCCCTCTGCTACGGAAAGTAGGTACATTTCCGGAGTTTAACAGAACCACGTCCAGCTGGAAGAATGATTCCATAAGACTGCGGCCTCGTACATTCGTTTCCCTACTGCCCCATTCCGTGGACCACGCATTAAAGTCGCCGGCTATGATGTGTGGAGTGTGCTGTTTGGCATCCATAACCAACCTATCCAGAAAGTGGGAAAAGTCATCCTTCGTCGAGTTTGGGGAGATGTAACAACTGTACACATAACAGCCGCCTATTTTAGCCCAAACCAAACCGTCTACGCTCTCTTTCATGGCTTCTCCAAATGGGATATTTCCGCAAGCCCATATTGCCGCTCTGCTGGATTTGTCAGCAACCCAGGAGCCCTTGTTCGGTCTCCTATATTGCTCGCACAATATCGCTATATCGATTTTCATCTCGGAGACGTTTTGGGAGAGCAGATTTTGCGCTGCCACACAGTGTTTGAGATTCAACTGGATAAATCTCATTTTCTGTTGCTGAGAGCTCTTTTGAACACTGGACATCCAGCGCTGCCAGCAACATGATTTGTGTCGGCTCCCTTTGTCTGAGAGCAGAATAGACACTTTGGCTCTTTTACGCAATCCTTTGCAAAGTGGCCTTTTTCTCCGCAGCGTCGACACATTTCCGACCTATCCTGGTCACCTTTACATGCCCTAGCGAAGTGTCCATATTCCAGGCACTTGAAGCATCTTTTCAGCTGGATTTGCTCTCTGAGCCGACAAACGACCCAACCGATTCGTATCTTTCCAGCTGCAATCACCATTTTTGCTTGTGCTGCTGGAATGCTCATCGTGGCCACCTGTGTTCCACCATGCGACTTCCTTAACGAAAGCACCAACTCTTCCTTCAGGCCATTCAGGTTGAAATGTTCCTGGAAAGCTTTGCATATGTCAGCTTTCGTTGTGATTTCATCCAGATCCCTGATGTCAACCTTCGTCATATCACATCTGGATGTGACTTCGGCTTTCCCGTTTAATGCCTCCTCCATTTGCTTTTGGAGTTTGAGCACTACCTCTGGAACAGATGATCTCATCTGCAGCAGCAATTCGCCCTTCTGCGTTCTGCGGATGCGAGTCACCCTTTCGCCTACTTCCTTCAGACTCGTGTCCGCCTTCATCTGGCGTAGGATGTTTGCATATGTCACGTCACCTTTCGTGGGAATAATCATGACATCCGGACGATTTCTCTTTACAAGTGGCATCTTTTTTCCTTTCTTGGTCACCTTAATCCATGGGTTGCGTCGCTGCCCTTTGGTCTACACTGGTTAGCATTTTCACGTGTAACTTATGTTGGTGTGACCTGCGTTGCCACTTCCGTTCATCCAGGCTTGCGCCGTCCCCTTTCTACTCGAGCTTTATGATACGCCGCTCGGATGGCCCTAACCTGATCCTTAATCGCATGGTGCAGATTGGTTCGCGATTCCGTAAAATCTGCTAGGGCTTTAATCATTTCGCCTAGTTTGGCAAAGGCATCGAGTTTTTGCTCCGTTGGTGCTACAATCATTTGCTGCATCGTGCTTCTGGAGTCATCTGGAATTTTCCCTCGTTCAGTTGCTACTCTTGGTGGTGTTTGAGCCAGCAGCGATTTCCGAGTGAAAGGGTTTTCCATGCGTTGAAACAGATTCTCCATTTGCACACTGGTGTTTTCCCTTGTAGTATTGAGCGTTGAAGGAGCCAAGCTGCCCGCTCCTTTAACGTTAGAGTCCGCTGGCGACTCCCTTCCAGCTATGCTGGAAGATAGCCCGCTGGAAGTCACGGTTCCTTCCGACGTTTGAACGTATATCCCCGTTCGAATTTTCTGCTCCTTTACTTCCATCGTTGGTTTATTATTCTGGGTTCCTTCCCATAGCCTTTTATACCTGCGGCCAGATTAGACGCATAGTTGAAGGACGGCGCCAACTCGTCCTGTCACAGAGAGCTCATTGGGTTTCTAAGGCATTTCCGCCCCACCCTCCTTCTCTACCGCTCTCGGTTGGGGACTGCTTATTTGTTATTTGCAGCTAACCTACATTACTGCAGGCCGTCCATGATCCGCCACCTATGACCCCCACAGTAGCTTGAGCTACGCCCTGTGATATACAAATATATATATATATATATATATATATATATATATATATATATATATATATATATATATATATACATATATATATATATATATATATATATATATATATATACACATATATATATATACACATATATATATATATATATATATATATATATACATATATATATATATATATATATATATATATATATACATATATATATATATATATATATATATATATATATATATATATATATATATATATATATATATATATATATATATATATTTATATATACAGAGTGGCCCAAAAGTTTCTCCCCACAAACTTTTTGTTATAAAAAGCAAACCAACAAACATAATTTAGAAATTCAAATTTATTTGTAATGCTGACATAATACAGATTCTTATTCTTATTACCGTTATTACTTATTACCGTCTACCGTTATTATCTATACATTCTAAAATACGTCGTCCAAAACTATCACAAAAATTTTCTAATTCGGCCTCGGTGTAGCTGCTCCATTCTTGCTGTACTCTTGCAATTAGTTGTCGTCTATTCTTCGGCATCGAATGTCTAAATACACTATCTTGAAGTCTAGCCCAAACGTGTTCGATTGGGTTAAGATCAGGAGAGTTTCCAGGCCAATTTTCCCAAACAGTTGAAAACCTCGATTTTACCAGTGTCAATGTTGTCTTTGCTGTATGCGCTCGTGCCCCAGACCTCGATTTTACCAGTGTCAATGTTGTCTTTGCTGTATGCGCTCGTGCCCCATCCTGCATAAGAATTACCAAATTTTTATGTGGAAACTGTCTTCTGTCATCCTCACATGCTGCGTAAGCTGGTAAAATGCTGTTCCGGTTATAGGATCCATCTACGGTTGTGTTTTCCTCAACAACATGAAGTCTCGACTTTTCACGTGAGCTGATTCCTCCTGCAACCATTATCTTGAGGTCAAATTTCGGCTTTTGTATGGGTTGAATAGTGCTTGGATCACTTGTTCTTACTCTCATATTTTGCCTATTCGGCGTTGGGTGCAAAACAATTGGGGATTAAAAAGTACGTTAGCTCTCTTAGACCTTCCAAGAGCACTATCTTCACAGAATCTTTCGCTTTGCAACCTTGTACAGAAGTTAAGTCTATCTGTGACATTCTTTGCACTAAGAAGCGGCTTTACTCGTCTCACGTAGGCATGTCTTCCCCAATTCGTCGATTTAATGTACCGTTGAACCGTTGATCGAGACGTTGTCTTTCGCCGTTGTTGGTAGTTTTCGGATTGATTTATCCTTTTGGTCACTGTCCTTGTTCCGATGCCTGGCTTTTTTTCCACCATCTTCCTTATTTTTATTGTAGGTGAAAGAGTTGTCGGTCTACCGGAACGTCCTTTGTCCTGTATATCGCCTTTCCTCCTTTCTAGCCATAACCGTACGGTCTTCCTGTCGACGCCTAGTGTCCTTGATGTTTCGGAAACGGATTTTCCTATTTCGTCAAGAGTTTGAATTTGAATCCTTGTTTGTATCCTATTCGAAGCCATAATGAAGAAGCACAAAAGTCCTCTAGGATAGATTTTAAAAAAATAATTATTTTTCAGGTAGCGTGTAAAAATTTTTCTAAGAAAAATCACAACTTAAGATAAACACGGCAATCAAAAAGGATCCTTGAAGACAGGAGCAATAAAATTTCACAGGTAGGTTCGCAGAAAAACCCTTAATTACCCGAGTAATTCAAATTAGCTTTATAAAGGGTACGTCTCTGTACTTGACTATAGGGACAAATGCTGTTTAAATTTTTTTCCTGGAAATGCACTATATCGCTTTGCTCAGCTATTATTGATGTTGACGCTGTCGTAGCTAAGCACCATATGATCCTTACGATAGCTGAAGAGTTGATATTTGACCTCCGCTTAGGGTTTTTGATAAACTGAGAAGGGATAAATTTTAGCAACGGGTAATGAATAATGCGTTTACTTAAATAGGTGGGGAGAAACTTTTGGACCCCCCTATATATATATATATATATATATATATATATATATATATATATATATATATATATATATATATATATGTATATATATATATATATATATATATATATATATATATATATATATATATATATATATATATATATATATCAGCAAAATGATTAGGAGAGCTAATCTCTGGAGTGGCTGATCCGATTGAGCTGAAATTTTCGGAGAACGTAGATGTATATAGTAGGTAGGCCCATGATTTGCTACAATTCAGATATTTTAATACTTTTGGCGGCGGCGAGCGTTTTAGTGAATTTTGAGGTACCCCTTCATTTCCAAGCAGTGTAAATTTTTGGTAAAATAAATACTTGGGAATGAAAACTTATTATGTTTTAAGCTTGTTTATGTTAAAACATTGGAAGTTTTGAGCCACGTGTCGGTGCAGCGTGCCTAAAAGTAGGCAAAGATATTATTAAAAATTTTGATATGTCATTACTCGTGACAAAAACAGTGGATCATCGTGAAATTTGGAGAGCATGTTGATGTTGAGCAAAATTTAACACACATAGAATTTTAAAATAGTGCGGGTAACCCTATAGCTGCGGCAGGCTCCTGAAAAAATCCTTCAAATCATTGACCCTCCTAAAAAAAATTAGATTTTTGACACAAAATTCAAATCATTGATAAAATTCAACCTTTGTGCATCATGTCAAATTGAAATTTTGAAAATTCCGATTTGCACAAGAACGGCAGCCCATCACCAAGTTACTTCTATTTTCAGCACTCGAAAGTTCTGTTTACAAGAACAGACGACTGGATTATTCGATCATAATGAAAATTACAGAACATGTTGGTATTAACTAGGACCAGGTCTGATAGAAGTGATTTTGAAATGCAGGCAACTCTGTGGCAGTGGTACCATCTTGAAAAATCACTGAGAAAAAAAACCGGCCTATAACTTCCGATTTAGCCATCAGATTTTAACGAAATTCACACAGTACTTGGATCACAGTACTTTTGGTTATATTTGGTGAAAATTTCGCTGAAAAATTAGAACAGAGTTGCCAGCTATTGTGATTTTTGTCTCATAAATCTTGCAAATTTGCTCTGCAAAACAAAGCTTTTTTCCCTATAACTTCCGATCCAGTATTGAAATCAAATCGAAGTTCACGCAGTAAGTGGACCTTCATGTGAACCAAATGTCGTAGAAATTTCGTAGAAAAATCATGAAAGGGCTGCCAGCTTTACTGAGCGACGATGCTATTAGATTTGCAAATAGCAATGATCCTGCAATGAAAATTAACAACAAATATTAACGCTTTAAAAATTTAAAAAGTTTTGAGGGTGGCAGCCCTAAAATTCTTTTCGCCCGTATAACTTCTAGCGCAGTGATTCAATCGAAACGAAATTTATTGGTTGTGTTTAACTTAACGTGAAGCAGATTTGGTATATAATGTGCTTTGCTGTGTTAGCATGGGCCATTTTCGTAAATATTGCACCAACAGATGTTTAAAATTACGTACTCATATTCAAAACATTTGCAATAAAAATAAGAAACCAATTTCTAAATTTTCCAAGTTTGGAACATTTTTCTAATGGCAGCCTCAAACAAAGTTTAACCGCTCAAGCTTTCGATGAAATCCTCCGATGAAAATGAAATTCAAAGGTTAAGTTGATTTAAGTATGAACTTGTAATGGTTAGCTCATTGCTGCTTCGTTGGGAAAGTGTGGCCAGCACTGAACATTTTCATTATTTGTGTTATAGTTGAGTTTTGTTGCTTTGGATAAGGAATGGTTGATATGATTCTACAAAAAAATGTATTACGTCTTTCCACATTTTTTTGTCACTCAAAGACAATTTCTTCTAGCGGTTCTGATGTGCTGGTTATTTTTTTCATTTGAATCCGAATTTTTACTAGCTATTAATTCATTACCAATCGCATTTCTTACTTTTAAATAAATATTTTGGTCTAAGAAAATGTGCTATTTAGTGCTAGTATTTCTTCTAAAAATATTCTTATCTTCCGCCTTCACATTATGTGATCTTGGTTCGCTAGGCTTAGAAATTATTCTACCTTTTTCCCATTCATTTTTAAAATACACAAAATCTCCCACTTAAAAATTAATTGAATTTTGTTTATTTATATCATCCTTTATTTTTACATTTTATTGTTTTTTGATTAATTCATTACGATATCTTTTGAGATTTACATGCAGAGACTAATATTTTCTTTAAGAACAGGAATTTTCGTTTTTAGGCTTTTCCCCATTAAAAGTTCAGCTGGTGAATATTTCCCCATCTTAGTGTTCCGAAGATTTAATAATGCCACATATTGTAGATCATCACCAGAGATATTAATGGTCTTAATCGATCGTTCAACCAATCCATTGCAATTAGCGAAAAATGGACTTGAAGTATTGTGTCCTATATATCGTTCCAATAAAAATTTTGCAAATTCTACTGAAAAAAACGGTGGACCATTATCTGAAATTAGTTTAGACGGTATTCCTAATCTTGCGAAAATATATTTTAAATGCTGAATTGCTGTAATAGTATTACTATGTAGATTTACGAGCTCAACAAATTTAGAGTAGTAATCAACTACCAACAAATATTTATCTATCTCAAAATCAAATAAATCTATTGCTATGGTTTCTCATGGCCTTGAAGGTACTGGATGAGGAAGTAATTTTCCATTCAATTTACTTTTTTCTATATTTTTGACACCAATGACAACAATTTACATATTTTTCTATATAATTATTTATGTTTGGCCAATAAGTGTTATCTCGTGCCCTAACCTTCATTTTTTCAAATCTTGGGTGACACTCGCGTAAAAATTTTATTATACCTTCTCTAATTTTATGAGGCATTATGAGGTATTTAAATAGCAGATTTTTATGAAATGAAAGATCATGACAAATTTCCCAATATGGCATTACGTTTTCATCAACTCTATAATTATTTCTTGGCTGCCAGTTGATTTCCAACAATCTAACTTTCTGCAGTAACTCATCATTTTAAACATGCTATTCTATTTTTTTTTTGTTTCTTCTGTTTCCATTGCTTTGTTTCCACTGTCTGAAACCGACAAATTTTTTTTAGTAATGCCACATGAATTTAAACTTTTTAATCAAATTCTGATTCTTCTTTTATTTGGCAAGGCTGCTCTAGATAATGTTTGTACCTGCAAAAACAAGTTCCTTTCCTGGTTTATAGATTACTTTGTAAAGCGAGCACCATTCACTATAAATGACCAGGAATATCACCTAGTGATTTCTTAAAAATTGTAATTAAAGGTTTGTGGTCTGTTTTCACGATCATAAAAGGACTTATCGAATTTTGTGGCGCCTATTTGGGCATAACTTTCTTGAGTCGGCGTTAAAAATTTCAAAGGAAAATGTATGCTTGTTTTGCAATAAAACTGCTCCAACAGTGCTCTTTGATGCATCAGACGAAATGACTACTGGCTCTTTCTCATTATAATAAGCTAAACTCAGCGGAGATGCTATTAATTATTAATGGTTTTTTGAAACATTACTCATGGGTTTTTTACCACTGCCACGATGATTTTTTTTAGCAAATTTCGCAATAGTTTAGTGTCCCGAGATGAATTTTCTATGTACCGCCGGAAATAATTTAACATGCCCAGGAATCTCCGACTTATTACACTACATCCGACTTATTTTTCGGTGACGGCAAGTCTTGAATTGCCTCAAATTTTGATAAGCTAAGAGTCATACCATGATTATTAACTATACGTCCAATGTATTTCACTTCTCTTACTCCCAATTTGTACTTATCTTTGTTATATTTTGAATTGACTGACCTGGGTCTTTCCAAATCTCTAATCGTTCACTATGTTCCTCTAGTATTTTCTTCCTCACGAGCAAATCATCAAAGTAAACAATTACGTCAAAGTCGCTAAAAATTTCGACTATAGTACGGTGATATATTTCCGGTGCAAAGTTTAGTCCACATGGCATTCTAAGAAATTTATATCTACAAAATGGTGTATTAAATGTAGACAATTTGGCTTTTACTGCATCCAGTTTGACCATTCAAACACCATAGATAGCATCTAAAACTAGAAAATATTTAGCTCGAGACAATTTTGATCTAATCAAATCAATTTTATTAATTGGGTAATGCGAACGCAGTAAGTTGTCATTTAGATTCTTTGGATCCAAATAAATTCTAAGACTTTTGTTCGCTTTTTCAACAATTACAATAGAATTAACCCACTGCGTCGGACCTGTTACCTTTTCTATTACTTCATACTTCACCATCCTATCTAACTCTACTCTCAATTTGTCACGCAAGCTGAAGGGAATTTTTCTTGCTGCATCAATTAGAGATTGTGCATGGTCTTTTAACAACAATTATACGTCACGATTTTCAAACACCCTAAACCTGGATACAAATCTTTATATAGATAAAAATAACTCGATAGCTTTCCTCTAAAGCTTTTCTCTATAATGTGGATATTTTTAATTAGATCATATTTCAGACAATCTTCAAAACCAATGGTTGCTTGACAATCGAAATCAACAATTAAAAATTTAATTGAGCATTTCAAAATATTATAATAACTAGTAGGTAACTCAAACAAAAAAGCACACCTTCTTAGATTTTTAAATTTCACCACCGAATGAAGTTAATAGGTGCGTTTTTTTTGCAACCTAGCAGAGCAGGTTAACGTAGGGCTGCAAAAAAACGATCCCGAGCAGAAAAATTGTGTTGTTCGAAAATGTTGCATTCGCTGAGCTTTTGCTTAGATTGGTTGTTAAATGAGAATAATCCATAGAAAAAACCTGAATGAAATCTTATCTAGGTTTTAATCAAAATCAGACATGAAACTTGCATATAAAACAATCTACAATGTAATGTGCATCGAAATACTCAAAACCAGTCTGCACACTACAAGATTTGATGTAAAATAATTGAAAATGGCAGAGTGCTATGCAAATTCATTCAATTCAAACTGCCGATTTCACAATAATCAACAGCAGTGTTACGAACCGTTCAGAACACTCTTACTGTTGTCAGCACACTCTACATGTAAACCCATAAACTACGACTGCTTAACATTTTTTGATTCAGTGACGCCACAAGTGCAGGATTTTTGTTGTTATATTCAATATGCTTAGGTTAGGTTAGGTTTGTGAAGAGGGCTGCCGGGAAAGCGGCCAGCATTAGGCCACCAGTTTGGGCCCATTTGCCACCCTCATAGACAATCACACACATTCACACTTACAGCCATGGCACTGGCGGGATTCGAACCCGCAAACCACGTAGCACGCCGCTTTTCGGCCTGACGCCTTAGCGAGCAGAGCTACCGGGCCCCCTTCAATATGCTTAACAAAATTTGATCTGCTCGGGTGTGCAAAAAAACGCACATATTGATAAATCTGGTGAGCTTACTGATAATTTGACACAACTAGCTTGTTCAATTACCTCTCTATCGACACCCACCTCTAGTTCCCAAAATAATTGACAAAATAACTACACTTATGACAACACAGATTGACTAGTTGTCGAATAAAATCTTCGAAAATACTCACGCCAGTGATAAATTAATAGGTGATAGATTGGAAAGCATTGAAAAGAACCAAAACAAGCTTTCTATGGAACATGGGACGTTAAATCCAATCATAAACAAACAGTCAATTCTCGAATAATTGGCAAATGCAAATATAAACAGCTCTTCAAACTCTAACGCGCCAAAGGAAATCGCTACTAATGATGAGCAACCTCGCCCATTAAACAGCTGTTAACGAACATGGAAATTCATGCAGGTTCTTCTCCACGGACATTACAGCTTCAGCCCCTAGGAGAAGAATCTTCGAAAACTATTTTTAAATTAGGCACATATTGGTCAGAAGATGATTGGCTAAAACGCATCGAAAAAATCAAAAGCTCCAACTCAGGTCACTGCAATTCTCAACATGACCATTCATTTTCCAACAGAAAAAAAAACTATTTTTCGTCGAAGGAGTCCATAGTTCTACCAACGTCTCTCGGCTTGGAAGGCTCATCAAGAGTTATTTTCGTATCAGCGGGTTCCGTATTCAGCACTTTCTTCAACATAGCAATGGAGCACCTAAGCACTATAAAGTCTGGATCCCCGAGAAATACGCCAGGCTTTTTGCCCACGGGGATGGAGGCAGCAGAAGTTATTAATGGAAAGGCATCAAGTTTTCTCCTTGAAAATCAACCAACAGTAGCATCAATTTTATAAATATAAGTAACAATGCTGATGGAAACAAAAATTGTACTGTACGCATATCACCAACCATCCAGAAAACTCCCACTAATCTTCGTACTAGAAATATTCCCATAGCGGAAGTCTCCACCACTGATTCTGTAAATATTTCACTTCAGAATATTCATGCTGCACGCATACGTTTGTCTACGAACATATCTCCTCATACTCTGACGTATGTATAGCTGCAGGGCGTCTGCTATTAAAAATCCCTCATCTTCCACTCTCTCAAATACAGTTTCGGATAAAAATCATCCAACTCCTAATTCCTTACGAAAAGCCCGGAATAATGTTAGGTATCGCTCCTAACAAGTTATGCTCTTCCAATAGCCTCAGAATTTTTTACCACAATTGCAGTGGTATGAGGGGAAAATTAAAAAAACTCTACCTTGACGCCAAATCATGGCATTTTAACGTACTTGCCTGTATTGAAACTTGGTTAAATGACTCCCATATTAATGAAGAGATCCACGATAGTAGCTGGATCGTATTCAGAAATGACCCTGATTATGTCTCCACTGACCAAACAAGAGGAGGTGATGTTTTATTTGCTGTTAGTAGCACCCTCTCAAAGGAAATTGTTGACTCAACCCCGCATAAATTGTTTCAGAATAAAATTATTCGAATATCATTCGATAGCACATCGATATATATCGGTTTATTTAATGTCTCGCCTAGATCTGACGACTCTGTGTACAATTATATATGCATGTTATATATGCGAATTTATATCTACCTTTTTTGGGCCATTCAGACAGGGTCCATGCGTCCACGCGTCCATGCGATCTAGCGTGTTTTGCTTACACAAGTCAATTTGATTTTGTTTATATAGGCGGGTCTAAAGCGAAGGAGGTGGAGTATGCTGATTCATGTACAATCGATTTTAAAATGATTTCTTTCGCTCAGTGGCATGTGTGGATGATTCGTTGGTGATCATTTAAATATATGTTGTGTGGATGATTATTACTAATGTTCGAAGAACATTAGTATTAAAATCGATTCGGCCAAAAATTCATATTTCTTTATATATATATATATATATATATATATATATATATATATATATATATGTACAAAAAATTTCAGTGAGATAATCTCGGGAACGCGCCATTCGATTGAGCTGAAACTTTCAGGATACATTGGTGTATATGCAGAATAGGTCCAGGTCTCTTTAAATGTCAGTTATTGTAAACCTTTTCGCGCCGGCGGGCATTTAAGTGATATTTTTAATATACCTATTACTTCGTGCACAAATGATTTTCGCAAAAATAAAGTTAATAAAATAAATTTCTAACGTGTTTTACATATGAATCGGATAATGCTTTGGAATATTTTAACCCTATGTGTGCGCTGGGTGCCTAAAAAGAGGACGGGAAAATTTGAAAATTTTTAAATTTCGATAACTTTTGACAGAGCTATTCAATCATTACCAAATTTTCAGGACATATTGATATTATTTAGTTGTAGATTTATGTGGCTTTTAATGAGCGTGCTGGCAACCCTGTAGCTAAGGCAGGCACTGAAAGTGAAAACCTCCAAATCATCGTCTCTCTTGAAAAAATGCAGTTTCTTCAAAAATAAGCCTTTCATATGTAAATCTTGTGCTTTGTTTACATAACCAAAAAAAAAAAAAGATATGGTATAACGGGCACGCCTGGCAACCCTTGCCCAATTTACCTATATTTTTAGCATCAAAAACTTCTGTTCACGGAAACTCACGATCCGATGGGCAGAATTATTTGAAATTCACAGCATGTATTGACCTTAAATAGGACCAGGTCTGATAGAAGTGATTTTGAAATGCGGGCAATTCTGTGCCAGTGGTGCCATCTTGAAAAACCACTAAAAAAGATAACTGTTTTTAGCCCTATAAATTCTGATTGAATCGTTCGATTTTGACGAAACTTACACAATTGCTGGACCTTACTTTAAGCCACGTTTGGTAGAAATTTGGTCGAAAAATTCGATTGGAGCTGCCAGCTATGATAATTTTGGTGTCTTCATTTTGAAAAAAAAAATTTGGAAGTAAAAACATTCAAACCATCGAATATTCAAAAAAATGTCCGTTTCTTACAATAAAACCAATCTGTATATAAATCTTATGTTTTATCTACACGTTCAAAATAAAACTTTGGAAATTTCATGTCGGACAAGAACGGTAACCCTCTCCCAGTTAACCTATATTTTTAGCATCAAAAACTTCTGTTCACGGAAACTCACGAACCAATAATCAGATACAGCTAAAATTTACAGAATGCATTGGACTTAAGTAAGACCAGATTTGATAGAAGCGATTTTGAATTGTGGGCAACTCTGTGCCAGTGGTGCCATCTTGAAAAATTACAAAGAAAAAAAACTGCTTTTTGCCCTATGAAATGTGAATAAGTTACCAGATTTTCATGAAATTGACACAGAAGCTAAACCTAACTCTAATCTCTGTTTGGTGGAAATTTGGTTGAAAAATTTGATTGGTGCTACCTGCTATGGTAATTTTTGTGTCTTTGGTTTTGAAAATTCGCTCAGGAAAATAAAACTTTTTGTACTATAACTTCCAGTGCAGTCATGAAATCAATACGAATTTCATACAATTAATGAAACCTGTCATAAACATTATTCAGGCCAAATTTGGTTGAAAAGACACGATAGGGTTGCCAGCTATTGTTGGTTTTGTGTTTAATTGCAATATCTTTATTAAGCGGTTTTATCGTAGAATTTTCAAATGGTAATGATATTGTAGTGACAATAAACAGCAAATATTAAGCTTTCGATCATTTGAAAAAACTCGCTGCAGGTAACCCTAAATTTCTTTATACTCCTATAACTTCGAATGTAATTAAACAACGTGAAGCAGATTTGATATATTCTTGGATTTGATACTGGCGAAAGGTTGCCAGCACGAGTCGGTTGTGCTACTTTTGTATCAATAAATGCTTACAGTTAGTATACATACCGGAAACATTTACAATGAAAATAAATAACCGATGTTACAATTCGCAAAGTTCTGCAAATTTTTCGGATCGCAGCCCCAAACACCAACTTCAGTTACAGTGCTGCAGGCACTGAGCATTTTCTTCATTGATGTTATATGAGATGCTGCTTTCAAAATTATGTGAAATAAGCAACTGATAACGAATATAATTAACCCGTGTTTTGCTCTCATAAACGTTGAAATTCATGCCAGTGGTAATATCTGAAACCTTGCACCATATGAGTTATAATGCATTCTTAAGACGAAAGTAAAACGTGGCATTTGAAACAGTTTGGCCGTAATAAGCAGCACATGTGGTGGAATATGCACTCAAAACCTGCACGATTCTTCTACTGTTCTTCGAACATTAGTGTTTCTAGCGGTTCAGGTGCGCTAGAGTTTTTTTTCTTATATAATGATGTGGATAATATATATTTTGTATCCTTACGTGCATGACTATTACGAAAAAAAATTTAATACATCTGAATATCTAGACACAAACATATATATTTAGGTATATATAGACATATGGATTAGTATATACCATTTTCTGTCACCAATATATTTGTACGGAGCAAAAAAAAACATCATTATAAGCGTGTAAAATCCATCCACTTATCGCCTTAGCCCCGCCTTCAAAAAACTGGATTTGAGTTGACTTGACTCGTGTAATCTAAAAACGCATGGACGCGTGGACGCATGGACGCGTGGACGCATGGACGCTTGTCTGAATGGCCCATATGGAATCTCATAATGCAGAGGATCAAATTATACTCCTAGGAGATTTTAATCGCCCTAATTTAGGTTTCGTTATTGGTGAAACTGACATTTACTTACTACCTATTAACTATTTCGATTATTCTGACTTTAACCTTGTGAGTACTTTGTATGGTAATGATTTGCAGCAGGTTGCTCCGACTTTCAACCGTAATGGTAATTGGCTAGACCTCATATTTACAAACGTTTATGACAAAGTAATGGTTAGTTCGACTATCGACCCGGAGAATCTTTTCTCTAATCGCCTACACCATTCCGCTCTTACTACTGATTTATCCACTACAGATTCTAATGTCTTTCAAACTAACAATAATACTATTGCATACGATTTCCGCAATGGTGATTATGATAGTATTCACCACCCGCTTGACAATGTCGATTGGATAGATACGCTTACATCTCAATTTCTTGAAGAAAATGTAAATTCTTTCAACAAAATACGTTTGACGTGGTCAAAAGATATGTCCCTAAAATTATGAGAAAATATCAACTTTATGAGCCTTGGCTTGACAAGACTCTAAGACGTCTGAGAAATGATAGAAATAAGCTTCACAAATCAATAAAAAATAATGTCGACTCTAGCCATCGTATCAAAGAAGAATACAATGCAGTGGCCAAAGAATTCCAGGAAAAGTCTCAGCATATGACAGATTCATTAAAACTACCGGTAAGAAAATAGTTCACAACCCCAAAAAGTATTTTGACTTTGTGAATATGAAGCAGAAAACAACCGGTTATCTCTCTTCTATGTGCAATAGAACCTCAATGTCTTCTTCTTCTCAAGAAATTTGTAAATTTTTTTTGCAGATAACTTTCCAGAAGTTTTTAGCCCTGTCAGTACTCCATCACCCTGTCACCACCCTAGAGTATCTAGAACAATTTTTGCTGATACTGTAACTATTTCCAGAGATGATATTTTTAAAGCTACCTTGGAGCTTGATAGTAACAAAGGCCCTAGACCCAATCTTCTTCCTGTGAAATTTCTTATTAAATATGTCGCACAGTTAATCTCTCCTCTTCAAATTATATTTAATACATCTCTTTCTTCTGGGCACTTTTCATCGTATTGGAAAACCTCTTACTTTACACTCATATTCAAAAATGGTGATAGAAGATCAATTCAAATTTATAAAGGGATCGCCTAAACTGTTTGAAAAAATCATATGTTATAAGCTATCCCCTCCGGTCGATGCTTGACTTAACGAACAGCAGCATGGTTTAAGGAAAGGTCGTTCTATCATTACCAACCTAATGGTGCTGGTTTCCCATATTCTTTGCGAAATGGAGAAAGGTGGTCAAATTGACGCAGTCTACACTGACTCCACCAAAGCGTTTGATCGTGTTAGCCACTTCATTTTGATTTCCAAGTTGCAGCAGTTTGGAATTGCAGGATCTTTACTAAGATGGCTTAGCTCTTACTTCCAGAACTGCTCACAATATGTGAAATTCCAAGAGCTTATCTCTAAAAAAATTCATGTCAACTCTGAAGTACCTCAAGGTAGCCATCTTGGCCCTTTACTATTTGACATTTTTATATCAGACCTGTCGGAGGTTTTATCTGATGTACCTCATCTACTCTATGCGGACGCTCTGAAAATTTTTCATATTATAAAGTCGCCATCAGATGTCAAATTTTTTCAACTAAAATTAGATTCTCTGAATCATTGGTGCTGCGCGAGCAACCTACCTCTCAAAATCGCTAAATATCATGTGAGTAGATTTTCTCGAAAAAGTCCGCTCGTACATCATACTTATCTTTTAATCTGACAATATATTTGATTAATATATATATTTGGTTAACAATATATTTGACCTCGGTAAGGTGCTCGATGAAAAGCTCCGCTTTAATTTTAATTACGACAAAATTATCTCTCAAGCAAGTAAACGACTAGGCTTCATTAAGCGACGAGCCAGGGAGTTTCAGAATCTTTGGGCTACAAAATCGCTACACACCGCGCTCGTTCCCCCTCTTCTTGAGAATGTTTGCATTATCTGGAACCCGGTTTTTGAAATTCACAGCCGAATCTGAATCTCGCCTTAGACTTTTAAATTTGTCACCACTTGCATCCAGAAGATTAATGTTATCTGCCTGCTTCGGTTTTGATGTCATTAGAAGCGCTGTTAATGTCCACTACCTACAGGAAAGATTTGTGCTTAACCAGCCCGTAAGAGTCACTAGATCCCGACAAATACTAGTTGAATATAGGCATAGCACCGGATATGCTGATAATGAGCCAATAAATAGATGCTGTAAGATATTCAACAGCATGAGCCAACACTTTTCCCCCACAATTTGGAAAGCGTCCTTTAAAAACAGAGTTGCCAAGGCTCTCTTATCCTACCCTCTCTAGTCTACCGGCCTAGTACCCTTTTCATGACTTACAAAATATTTAATCTAATTTCCTTTTTGTATTTAATAATTTGGTGCCCTACATGTAATATTGCTGTCATATTTATTTATAGAATATTAATTTATTTATTTGCATTGCTTTCAATTTATTTTTTACCTGTTATTAATTTGCTTAGTTTTGTTATTTTAAATTGTAATTTCAATTTATGTTTTTTATTTTTATCTTATTTATAAGTAATTGTATACCTTGTTTGGTGAAATAAATAAATATTAAATTGTAAATTTGTGTTGCTTTTGATGTGCGTGTTGGCAATCCTGTAGCTAGGACAGACGCTGGAAGTGAAAACCTTCAAATACTCTCCTGAAAAATTTGAAAAAAAGCTTGTTGAAAAAAAAGCCACTCATATTTAAATTTTGTAATTTGTCTACATAGTCAAAGTAAAACATTTAAAATTTTACAACGGGCATGAACGGTAATCCTTCCTCAATTTCCCTATATTTTTTGCATCAAAAACTTCTGTTCACGGAAACTCACAGCCCGATAATCAAATACAGTTGAAATTTACAGAATGTGTTGGCCTTAAGTAGGACCAAGTCCGATTGAGGTGATTTTGAAATACGGGCAATTATGTGCCAGTGGTGCCATCTTGAAAAATCACTAAGTAAAATAACTGTTTTTAGCCCTATAAATTCTGATTCAGTCATTCGATGTTGACGAAATTCACACAGTTGCTTAGTCTTACTCTAAACCACGTTTGATAGTAATTTGGTTGAAAAAATCGGTTTATTTCGGAGCTGCCAGCTTTGGTAATTTTGGTGTCCTATATAATGAAAATTCGGTGAAGATAATGAAGCTCTTTGCCCTATAGCTTCCAGTGCAGTTATGGATTCATAACGAAACTCAAATGGCAAATTAAACTTATTGTAGGCAATATTCAGTAGAATTTTTTTTTTAAAACAATGATAGAGTTGCCAGCTTTGGTTGATTTTGTATTTTTTTGAGCTGCCAGCTTTGGTAATTTTGGTGTCTTATATTATGAAAATTCGGTGAAGAAAATAAAGCTCTTTGCCCTGTAGCTTCCAGTGCAGTTATGGATTCATAACGAAACTCAAATGGCAAATTAAACTTATTGTAGGCAATATTCAGTAGAAATGTTTTTGAAAACAATGATAGGGTTGCCAGCTTTGGTTGATTTTGTATTTTTGTGGCAAATTTTAAGTAAGCAATTATAGCATAGAATTTTCAAATCGTAGTGGTCTTGTAGTGGAAATAAACACCAAATATTAAGATCTAGAAAATTTGAAAACTTTTGTGAATGGTAGCCCTAAATTTCTTTGTATCCCTATAACTTCCAGTGCAGTGATGGGATCAATAGGAAATAACCAGATCAGGTTGAATTCAACGTGAAGCAGATGTGACATATTTTTGGCTTCGGTTCTATCAAAGGGCTGCCAGTACCAGTCGTTTGTGTTATCTTCGTACTAATAAATGCTTTCATTAAGTATTCTCATAGCGATTATTGGCAATGAAAATAAGTAAACGATGTTTAAATTTTCTAATATCTGCACATTTTTTGGATGACAGCCCCAAACATCTTTCTATTGCTTTTAATGAAGTCACCAAAATTCTATTCTATTATCACTTAGATTCTATTATTACTTAGGGTGTATTAGTTTTAAGTAGGAAAAGTAGCTAGTGGTAGAAAACACACTCAAAATCTGCACAAATCCTCTACTGTTCTTCGAACATTTGTGTTTCTAGCGGCTCTGATGCGATAGGGTCTTTTTATATAGTATATTGCAGTGTATTGTAGTGATCAACAGAAATTGGTGTTTTCTGTGTTAGGTTCGCTGTTCGATATAATTCATATTTATGTTATGCTGTGAAGTCATTATATTATGTTACACGTTGTATGTAAATAAATGAAACTTGATGCCAGAAACACATTGCAATGCAGTGCAGTGCCGAAGCAGATTACGCACTGAAAATAGGGACTCCAATCCCGGAAATTTTTTCAATCCCGGGACTACGGGAGTAAAAAATTGACAATCGCGGGATCGTGGGACTCGAGATTCAAAAAATAACAAAACAAAACAAGACAAGTTTTTAACAAACAGATTATACCTACAAAACTACAACAATAAGTAAGTTCAAAACTGTATAAAAAATATGTTACTGCATAGTTACTAATTTATATAATTGATGCAAATAAAAACAATAATTTTGATTATCCAAGACGTTAACAGTATGAAGGCAAATATTTAAAATTACAGCTATTACAAATTACTACAACAAATCACAGCTCTTAAGATTGAAAAATTTTGCCAAAGTTCATTGGTTTTTTCGGAAGTATCATTGAAGCAATAGCAAAGCATCCAAAGTATCGTCTTCAAGCCTGCTTCTAAACTTATGCTCGATGTTAAACGCCGCAGAAAAAACTCGTTCTGACTCGATACTTGTTGGTGGGACGGTCGATTAATATTAGTACGCCTGCTCCAAATTATGTCCACGAGCGCTACCACTTTTGAAAAGATTCATTTCTTTTGCAATGGTTTTAATTTGATCAGTTTCTTGCGGCATTTTACAATTAATGATTTTCATACTTTTGCAGCTCTTCTTGTACCGTCAATTGACGACTACCTTTTCCTGATTCAATATGGGTATCTGCTAGGTTCTCTTCATTTTTTTTGGCTACCAAGCAAAGGGCTCAGCATCTGAAGCCTTTTTTTTTTTAATATTTGCGCTGCTTGGTTTCAAAAATAGAGATTCTATTTGACTTGGTAAATTTTTGCTCTCACATGTGGATTCTGAAGATAGCTTAGGATACCAGAAGCTCTTTTATTCGGTCCAATATTGCAATTTTCTTAGCGTTCGCAAGAATGGACCGTTTTTCTCCTAACTGCCTAAACAAAAATCTTGATGAAGTATTAGCAGTGCATAAACTTGTGACGTAAGGTCTCCAGAGTCAATTTCACAGGGAGTAAAACTTCAATAATTTTCTGAATCGAATCAAACTCAGTTTTTTCTAATTTCTAATCGATCTGGATACTGCAGGTATATTAATGCCTTCTGTATACTATTTTTCAAAATAGAAAACCGTTTGAGCATTGTAAAGAGACTATTTTAATTTGTTTTTTAATCCAGTAAAAGAGACAAAAGAGATAGTTTTTTGCCTTCCTCGGATTTTACGTAGTTTTGAAGAACGTTATCATTTTTCGTTGGAGATTTTTTTCAAATACAAAACTACTTTACGAACTTCCTTTATGCATGCGCTGATGTCATAATCCTTTGTCAGATCTGGCGTGTTTTGCAGCTGACCGGGCTCAACGCAGAAAGCTGATTCAAGACCGTCCAAATCTTCGTGGTCGTCATAGAGACTATCAGCTGTTTCATCAACTCTTTAATCTGGAATGGACCTCATATTATAGAGAACATCGCCAACTGCCAAGTGAATGCTGTGCGCCAAACAAATATGTAGCTTTGTATCAACTAATCTGCCTATTTTTCGCATCACGTTTGGCCCATCAGTTACGATGGTAGCAATGTAGTTTTCTAGAGAAAGATCAAACTCATTAAGACGCTCTTTTAATATCTCTAGGCAGTTTGCAGCTGTCAGTGACATCCTTACTCGCACCAAGCTCCAGTAAGAATTTACTGAGTGTATATTAATATTTACAAAGCACATATTTGCAGTCAAAGTCCATTCATAACACGTCAAACTGAACCGTTCACATTGAGATTCTAGCCTGTCTTATCTCCTTTTTTATTATTTTCATGATCCAGCTTGCATAGCCCACAACCTTAGTTTTGATTGTTGTTGAGGATTTTGGTAAATCTGTGTATGCATTTGCTAGTATTGATTTCCTCAAATCATTCGAAGTAAGGAATACTCTAAATGCGAAACAGCCCCAACTTATTTATTTACAAACACCTTTGTATTCTCTTGTTAACTGTTACATTGGTTTGTTTTACTTTATTCTTTACGCGTTTTGATGTGAGCCTGTATGCTAATTGTTTCCTCATTAATATGGATTCTATTTACTCTTTTCGAGTCTTGCCGTAATTTGATTGCCGACTATGCTTGACATCCAGCCCCGGGATCCCGGGACTAGATTCCCTAATTGTAAAGCACATTGAAAGCAGTCATACATATTTATTCTTTTCGATTTTTACTAATGTTCAAAGAAGAACATTAGTATTAAAATCACTTTGGCCAAAAATTCATATTTCTATATATCATCAAAAAATCTCAGGACGGAATATAACTATATATATATACAGTCATTTCCACAAGAGCGTATACTTTGTAACTTTTTAATGCTCCATTTCTCAAAGAGTGGTGGGGGACTTTTAGTTACCTGCATTTTTCCTCTTTTTCGCATTGTATAAATTTGGTCATTATAAGTTCAAGTAGGAGAGTGATAAGACGTCAAGTGAAATGAGTGCGATTTACAAAAAACGATTCGAAGCTGTGTTTTTAGTAAGTCATCCGAAAGGACCAAAAATGACACCTGCATCGCAGTGGCGTGGCGTCATAGTTTACCGTAGGGAAGCAATTAGTTTATTTCGATCATTGACTTATTGGTTATGCTTTTTTCAAATTTGTTGCGTATTAAAAGAACCTCTCTCGTTAGCTACTTTTAACATTTTTAGTATAAAAGCACCCAGGAATTACGAACGGGGACGAGAGAATAGGTATACTGTATTGCTCTGAGTATTTTAATTCCCATGCTACCAATATATAATTATTTACTCTTTAAATAAATAGTTGCAAAAATTATATATTGGCAGACTTGTAAATTAGTACTGAGTAGGTACATTTCTTTGTTATAGAGACAATTTACGAATTCGGTTTCGATTGATCCTGGTTAATGATGTTTTTTTTCTTCAGCAAATTACCGAGATCCAATCATATAAAAATTAGATAAGTTGACGAATTCTAAAATTTTGACCCACAGAACAAGTGAACAGATTCACCTATTTCAACCTTTCTCTATTTCTAATATCAATCAAAAGTATCATGCAATTTTACACAGTAATTTTGCACATTTAATTCGACATAATTCTAATCTACAGCTTTACCTATTACTACATTGTGACTAAAACCCCCGCCAATTGAAAACACCTTCATAAAAGTTTCTATACAAAATAGAACAGACAAAAAATAATGTCATAATATAAATCATAAATAAAACACATAAAATAACGACTTATCGAATCCACAATATCTGGCAATGCTTGCCACATCTCGTAATTCAAATTCGTTCACAGCAAGCATTTTTCATTCACAAAAAATCTATACAAGCAAAGCAAAATGATAACAATAACAATTTACCTTGCTACTAGTGAGGGGAACGCAGGAATAAGTTCCACAGTAGTCATGCGTTCGCAGCTCTGCTCTGAGTTTCTCTCTTAATAAGATAATTTCCCCTTGGAAGCAACATCTTCATTGCTTCCAAACATACCGTATAGACACATTTTTTTAATGACGTCACAGTCTAGTCTATATGGGGTCCAATAAATGATCGTAGATGCAATTTTTATATTGCTTCCAAGTCGTGGTTGTTCGTTCATTATTTTCATTCTGTGGTGTTACCACATCAACTGTGTGAGATGTTCATAATTTGATTTGAGAATTTTTTTTATAAATGTTTATACGCGATTATTTCACGATTTCGAAATAAAAACTATTAATTTAAAATTTATGTCAGCCAAATGTAAGGGAAGCAATGCTTCCCTTGCTTCCATGAACGCCACGCCACTGCTGCGTCGGCCGGAAAGTACCTGAAAGTTTCGACACAGTTTGTGAATAAGTGGATAAAGCGTTTTAAAGATACTGGAAATGTAGACGATCTACCTGTTAGGGGTAAAACCCGAAGCACTTCAAAAACCCAGGATAAGGCCATCATTGATGTTTTTAAGAAAAATCCGTCCGTTACCTTAGTGCAGGCAAAGGAAATGTTATCAAAGAAGAATATTTACGTGTCTTTGAATACGATTCGGCGAAGATTACAAGAGGAAAACGTCAAAACCAGTTATGCCTTGTTGAAACCATTACTTACCGAAAACCACAAGCAAATACGTGTAGAGCGGGCTAAGGAAAACATCGATCGTGATTGGGATAACGTGATCTTTACGGATGAATCAAGTTTTGCTGTAAATACGTTCAGGAGACGAGTGTGGTTACAAAAAGGAGAAGCTGTCGTGAACCGAACCGTTAAACACCCTGTAAAGGTCCATGTTTATGGATGCTTTTCTGCACGCGGTTTCGGAAAATTAATAACGTTAACCGGAATTCTTACTGCTGAAAGAATGATCATTTTGTACAAGAAAGGATTATTGAAGTCTGCTTGGATGCTATATGGCAACGACAAAACCGATTGGTTTCTACAAGAAGAAAACGATCCGAAACATAAAAGCCGGTTGTGTACACGCTGGAAAGAAGAAAATAACATTCAAGTACTTGATTGGCCTTCGCAATTGCCGGATGCCAATCCTATTGAAAATGTTTGGGGATTAACGAAGCAGAAGCTTCAAGAAAAGCAAATAAAAGGAGCAGCACATAAAAGGCGAACGTTACAAAAAATTTGGAAGAACTTATCGACAGACTACGCGGAAAAATTGGCCGAAAGTTGTCACCGAAGATGCCAGTCAATAATCAATAGTGGCGGCGATTGGACCGTGTATTAAATATAATTGCGAAAATGTATTTTGTATTTACTTTCAATAAAAAAAAAATTTCTTACTTGTAACATTTTGTTTTTATTTTGTGAGGTATACGGTCTTGTGGAAATGACCGTATATATATATATATATATATATATATATATATATATATATATATATATATATATATATATATATATATATATATATATATATACATATATATATGTATATATATATATATATATATATATATATATATATATATATATATATATATATATATATATATATATATATAAGCTTGAGTAGCCTAGTGGGTAGAGCACTGGTTTT
Source organism: Nemotelus pantherinus (assembly GCA_963978885.1). Lineage (NCBI taxonomy): Eukaryota > Metazoa > Arthropoda > Insecta > Diptera > Stratiomyidae > Nemotelus > Nemotelus pantherinus. The sequence continues at coordinate 60,689,457 of OZ022265.1, forward strand.
TTGCGTGTGGGGTCCCTGGTTCGAATCCAGGTTCGGACGAGGGTCCGCGCACCAAGCTTTGAGTTCACCTAGCTCTGATTAGGTAACTGATTTAAATCAGGGGTAAAGTGAGTCGTGGAACTAATCACTCCACACTCGTATTTACAATGATTAAATAAATTGTAATGAAGCTCTCTACCAGCTTCAACCCCTAGACCCGTACGAGGGTTGTTGTGGGTTTGCTTCATATATATATATATATATAAATATAAATATATATATATATATATATATATATATATATATATATATATATATTTATATATATATATATATATATAAATGTATATATATATGTATATATATATATATATATATATATATATATATATATATATATATATATGTATATATATATGTATATATATATATATATATATATATATATATATATATATATATATATATATATATATATATATATATATATATAAAGTATTCGATTGAACTGAAATTGTGAAGTTAAAGTGAACAAGTGAAAGAAAACTATTCCAAAATGAAAAAAAATCCTTTTTCTAATTGAAAAAAAAACCTTTTCCCAAATGAAGGAAACCAATTTCCAAATAAAAAAACTTCATTTTCATATTCCTCAATAATATAAACAAATACAGTAATGTAAATACTTACAATTATATCTTAACAATCAATGTATGAGCAACTCAGCGGTCACTGCCAGAAGATTTACATACATGTCCAAGACATACTTTGTAGCATCGGCTGATGTTCTGGCTGCCACTGCTATACCTATTATTTCTACCAGGACCTGGCCTTCATTGCTCTCTGTCAAAAGAGCCTGCATTGAATATTAAATATTAGAGGTGACTTGCTCCAAAGGTTTCAGTGTAGGTGAATACGGTGGGGAAAACTTCGGCATGAAAGATGTCCGTGTTGCTTCATGGGATACATCTTGTGTTTTGTGGCTTTTTACATTATCTACCATCATGAAGGTATCTTTTATCGAAAAAAGTAGTTTCCTAGCCAACTCATGGATAAATTCGCAAAATTTTGAGCTGCTGCATGTTCCAGCAGCTACAATTTCGGAATGGACGGATATGCAGTGCTATCACAAGGTTGATGTTTCTTCCCCGAACTGTTGGAATACTTGTAACTGCCCGTGCTACCTTTTTCAAGCGGGCCCTAATCCCAGACTCATCGGTGAAAATAGGATGTTCGCAAATGTCAGGTATCTAGGAACTGAATTCACTTGCAAAACTTTTAAGTTTCTCAATGGACGCACCAAATTCATACGGTCCACTTCAACAGAAGCCTTTTTGTGGCTTTGTTTATGGTGGGCTCAAGCTTATATTAATTTACCCTTTATCTATATGAAGGTCTTAGACGGGTACGCTACAACAATTTCCTTGATTGCGACTAGCGTTTCAGGTGTGAGTAGCTTAGCTCGCATTCCCCTTTTTTCGGTTCTGGCGATTCTTAATCATTTTTTCTGTGTTCTCCAAAATGGTTTTGGCTGTGTTGACATTAATGCCAGTATTATGTGCAGCATCCTTTACTGTGAAGTTTTTTTCGTACATGTTGATTATCATGGTATTTTGGACGTACCTAACTCGCTTGTTGGAAGTTTGACGCAGCCTTTTAATCGTACGAATGTGCGTTGGGGTCGGCAGTTATATTAAATTCATAGGACGTGTTGCTATTAACTAGAACCAGGTCTGAAAGAGGTAATTTTGAAACGCAGGCAACGGTTTGGCAGTGATGCCACCTTCAAATTCTGTTTCACTTACCACGACGACATTTTGGTAGCTTGGAGTTTCGAAGAAGAGCACTTTGTTCATTTAAAACAAATATTTAAGCGACTTGTGGACCATTGTTTGTGAAATTTCTAGGTCATGAAGTGTTGGGGAAAGGCATTTAGCTCTCCTAAGATCGAGTTGAGGCAATGTCTTCCGCTGAACTCCCCAAGACTGCTAAAGACCTTAGAAGATTTTTGGGGATGGTCAATTTCTATTGTCGCTTCCTTTTTTTTTTTAGCTGAGATGCAACAACCACTCAACGCTTATCTTTGCGGCTTCAAAAAAGATGGTATTACTCGTAAAACAACCAACTGGTCGACAGAAGCTAGCAAAACTTTGATCAAATCAAGACTGATTTAACAAAGGTCATTCTTCTGTCGGTTCCGGAGTCAAACGCCGAGCTTGGTCTTTTTGCAGACGCATCCGATACCGTTATCGGGGCTGCTCTGGAGCAAAACTGCCAAAGCTTTAGCAATTCCTTGGTTTTCACTCGGCAAAACTAAGCAAAGCTCAAAGAAAGTATAGTGCATATTACCGTGAACTCTTAAGGCTCGTATCCACCAGAGCTCGCACACAGCTCGCGCTCAGATTTGGCGTCATCGATGTTTTCACGAGCTGAATGCAAACACTGTACGCGCTCTCCATCTGCAACGTCAACATCAAAAACGCAAACAGAAAATTAGCTTGCGTGCTAGCACTTTTAGTGTAGACATTAACTTCCATGCGCGCGTTCTGTACGCGCACTGCCTTTTTGCTTTCCGATCAAAATTTTTACATCAGTAAATCTAAAAAAACTTTCGTAAATGTGCAAAATGGATTTTGGAAAAGACGTAATTCTTATTCGTGCATAATCCTACATAATATTGCCTAAATCTTCAAAAAAAAAAAAAAAAAATAGAAATATGTACGATGAAAGCCTCGCTTCTACATTCTCTCTATTTCTATCCCATCACTTCGCATAATTTTCCCGATTTTCACAAAAATATTTTCTTTTATTCATTCAGAATTTATCATCTATATTAGTGTAATCCCAGAAAATAGAATATTCCATCTCTTTATTGATTAACTTAATAGCTAATTCATCAGTCCATTCCATACTGAATGGCGTTTTTCACGTCTGTTTTCCAACAGGAGCGGAAAGCAAGGAAGCAGCTCGACGAGCAATCGAAATTCAATGTTTCCACATTCATACTAAGTGTGTCTGCTCGCAAACAGAGCGTTGCATCCAAACCTGCGAACATTTTCGGTGGAGACGTATATCAAGTGCAGCTGGCGAGCAACAAGCACACAGCTCTTTTGTTTGTTCGCGCTCAGTGCGCGAGCAGCTTTTGGCGTAGACGATAGCTTGTTGCCTGAGCGCGAACAGCACGCACGCAGCGCGTTTGGTGGATACCAGCCTTTAACGGCTTATCAGCGCGTTCGTTACTTCAGATACTTTTTAGGGACTCGGCACACCGAGCCACAAACCGTACACTGATCATACACCGGTCACAAACCTTTGGCTTTTGCTTTAAGCAGAAGCCAGAAATGGGCACACTTCGTCAACTTTGACATCAAGGTTATGCAAGTGAGTTCACTTCTGACATTTGGAATGTCTCTGGTTGCAACACCGTTCTTGCTGATGCACTTTCTGGTCTTGAATAAATAATTCTTTTCAGTACCATCGACTTTGCCGCAATAACATCGTCCCGAAGATCAGACACAGAGCTTCAAAAGGTTCTTAAGAGCTCAAAATTTATTCTCAAGAAACATTCAATCTTTGGCATCAACGTAGATATTTTTTTCATTCAGTAAAATAGTGTTTAATCTGGAACACACCACACAAACAAGTTCTTCTGGACGGATATGCAGTGCTATCACAAGGTTGATGTTTCTTCCCCGAACTGTTGGAATACTTGTAACTGCCCGTGCTACCTTTTTCAAGCGGGCCCTAATCCCAGACTCATCGGTGAAAATAGGATGTTCGCAAATGTCAGGTATCTAGGAACTGAATTCACTTGCAAAACTTTTAAGTTTCTCAATGGACGCACCAAATTCATACGGTCCACTTCAACAGAAGCCTTTTTGTGGCTTTGTTTATGGTGGGCTCAAGCTTATATCTATTAATTTACCCTTTATCTGTATGAAGGTCTTAGACGGGTACGCTACAACAATTTCCTTGATTGCGACTAGCGTTTCAGGTGTGAGTAGCTTAGCTCGCATTCCCCTTTTTTCGGTTCTGGCGATTCTTAATCATTTTTTCTGTGTTCTCCAAAATGGTTTTGGCTGTGTTGACATTAATGCCAGTATTATGTGCAGCATCCTTTACTGTGAAGTTTTTTTCGTACATGTTGATTATCATGGTATTTTGGACGTACCTAACTCGCTTGTTGGAAGTTTGACGCAGCCTTTTAATCGTACGAATGTGCGTTGGGGTCGGCAGTTATATTAAATTCATAGGACGTGTTGCTATTAACTAGAACCAGGTCTGAAAGAGGTAATTTTGAAACGCAGGCAACGGTTTGGCAGTGATGCCACCTTCAAATTCTGTTTCACTTACCACGACGACATTTTGGTAGCTTGGAGTTTCGAAGAAGAGCACTTTGTTCATTTAAAACAAATATTTAAGCGACTTGTGGACCATTGTTTGTGAAATTTCTAGGTCATGAAGTGTTGGGGAAAGGCATTTAGCTCTCCTAAGATCGAGTTGAGGCAATGTCTTCCGCTGAACTCCCCAAGACTGCTAAAGACCTTAGAAGATTTTTGGGGATGGTCAATTTCTATTGTCGCTTCCTTTTTTTTTTTAGCTGAGATGCAACAACCACTCAACGCTTATCTTTGCGGCTTCAAAAAAGATGGTATTACTCGTAAAACAACCAACTGGTCGACAGAAGCTAGCAAAACTTTGATCAAATCAAGACTGATTTAACAAAGGTCATTCTTCTGTCGGTTCCGGAGTCAAACGCCGAGCTTGGTCTTTTTGCAGACGCATCCGATACCGTTATCGGGGCTGCTCTGGAGCAAAACTGCCAAAGCTTTAGCAATTCCTTGGTTTTCACTCGGCAAAACTAAGCAAAGCTCAAAGAAAGTATAGTGCATATTACCGTGAACTCTTAAGGCTCGTATCCACCAGAGCTCGCACACAGCTCGCGCTCAGATTTGGCGTCATCGATGTTTTCACGAGCTGAATGCAAACACTGTACGCGCTCTCCATCTGCAACGTCAACATCAAAAACGCAAACAGAAAATTAGCTTGCGTGCTAGCACTTTTAGTGTAGACATTAACTTCCATGCGCGCGTTCTGTACGCGCACTGCCTTTTTGCTTTCCGATCAAAATTTTTACATCAGTAAATCTAAAAAAACTTTCGTAAATGTGCAAAATGGATTTTGGAAAAGACGTAATTCTTATTCGTGCATAATCCTACATAATATTGCCTAAATCTTCAAAAAAAAAAAAAAAAAATAGAAATATGTACGATGAAAGCCTCGCTTCTACATTCTCTCTATTTCTATCCCATCACTTCGCATAATTTTCCCGATTTTCACAAAAATATTTTCTTTTATTCATTCAGAATTTATCATCTATATTAGTGTAATCCCAGAAAATAGAATATTCCATCTCTTTATTGATTAACTTAATAGCTAATTCATCAGTCCATTCCATACTGAATGGCGTTTTTCACGTCTGTTTTCCAACAGGAGCGGAAAGCAAGGAAGCAGCTCGACGAGCAATCGAAATTCAATGTTTCCACATTCATACTAAGTGTGTCTGCTCGCAAACAGAGCGTTGCATCCAAACCTGCGAACATTTTCGGTGGAGACGTATATCAAGTGCAGCTGGCGAGCAACAAGCACACAGCTCTTTTGTTTGTTCGCGCTCAGTGCGCGAGCAGCTTTTGGCGTAGACGATAGCTTGTTGCCTGAGCGCGAACAGCACGCACGCAGCGCGTTTGGTGGATACCAGCCTTTAACGGCTTATCAGCGCGTTCGTTACTTCAGATACTTTTTAGGGACTCGGCACACCGAGCCACAAACCGTACACTGATCATACACCGGTCACAAACCTTTGGCTTTTGCTTTAAGCAGAAGCCAGAAATGGGCACACTTCGTCAACTTTGACATCAAGGTTATGCAAGTGAGTTCACTTCTGACATTTGGAATGTCTCTGGTTGCAACACCGTTCTTGCTGATGCACTTTCTGGTCTTGAATAAATAATTCTTTTCAGTACCATCGACTTTGCCGCAATAACATCGTCCCGAAGATCAGACACAGAGCTTCAAAAGGTTCTTAAGAGCTCAAAATTTATTCTCAAGAAACATTCAATCTTTGGCATCAACGTAGATATTTTTTTCATTCAGTAAAATAGTGTTTAATCTGGAACACACCACACAAACAAGTTCTTCTGGACGGATATGCAGTGCTATCACAAGGTTGATGTTTCTTCCCCGAACTGTTGGAATACTTGTAACTGCCCGTGCTACCTTTTTCAAGCGGGCCCTAATCCCAGACTCATCGGTGAAAATAGGATGTTCGCAAATGTCAGGTATCTAGGAACTGAATTCACTTGCAAAACTTTTAAGTTTCTCAATGGACGCACCAAATTCATACGGTCCACTTCAACAGAAGCCTTTTTGTGGCTTTGTTTATGGTGGGCTCAAGCTTATATCTATTAATTTACCCTTTATCTGTATGAAGGTCTTAGACGGGTACGCTACAACAATTTCCTTGATTGCGACTAGCGTTTCAGGTGTGAGTAGCTTAGCTCGCATTCCCCTTTTTTCGGTTCTGGCGATTCTTAATCATTTTTTCTGTGTTCTCCAAAATGGTTTTGGCTGTGTTGACATTAATGCCAGTATTATGTGCAGCATCCTTTACTGTGAAGTTTTTTTCGTACATGTTGATTATCATGGTATTTTGGACGTACCTAACTCGCTTGTTGGAAGTTTGACGCAGCCTTTTAATCGTACGAATGTGCGTTGGGGTCGGCAGTTATATTAAATTCATAGGACGTGTTGCTATTAACTAGAACCAGGTCTGAAAGAGGTAATTTTGAAACGCAGGCAACGGTTTGGCAGTGATGCCACCTTCAAATTCTGTTTCACTTACCACGACGACATTTTGGTAGCTTGGAGTTTCGAAGAAGAGCACTTTGTTCATTTAAAACAAATATTTAAGCGACTTGTGGACCATTGTTTGTGAAATTTCTAGGTCATGAAGTGTTGGGGAAAGGCATTTAGCTCTCCTAAGATCGAGTTGAGGCAATGTCTTCCGCTGAACTCCCCAAGACTGCTAAAGACCTTAGAAGATTTTTGGGGATGGTCAATTTCTATTGTCGCTTCCTTTTTTTTTTAGCTGAGATGCAACAACCACTCAACGCTTATCTTTGCGGCTTCAAAAAAGATGGTATTACTCGTAAAACAACCAACTGGTCGACAGAAGCTAGCAAAACTTTGATCAAATCAAAACTGATTTAACAAAGGTCATTCTTCTGTCGGTTCCGGAGTCAAACGCCGAGCTTGGTCTTTTTGCAGACGCATCCGATACCGTTATTGGGGCTGCTCTGTAGCAAAACTGCCAAAGCTTTAGCAATTCCTTGGTTTTCACTCGGCAAAACTAAGCAAAGCTCAAAGAAAGTATAGTGCATATTACCGTGAACTCTTAAGGCTCGTATCCACCAGAGCTCGCACACAGCTCGCGCTCAGATTTGGCGTCATCGATGTTTTCACGAGCTGAATGCAAACACTGTACGCGCTCTCCATCTGCAACGTCAACATCAAAAACGCAAACAGAAAATTAGCTTGCGTGCTAGCACTTTTAGTGTAGACATTAACTTCCATGCGCGCGTTCTGTACGCGCACTGCCTTTTTGCTTTCCGATCAAAATTTTTACATCAGTAAATCTAAAAAAACTTTCGTAAATGTGCAAAATGGATTTTGGAAAAGACGTAATTCTTATTCGTGCAGAATCCTACATAATATTGCCTAAATCTTCAAAAAAAAAAAAAAAAAAATAGAAATATGTACGATGAAAGCCTCGCTTCTACATTCTCTCTATTTCTATCCCATCACTTCGCATAATTTTCCCGATTTTCACAAAAATATTTTCTTTTATTCATTCAGAATTTATCATCTATATTAGTGTAATCCCAGAAAATAGAATATTCCATCTCTTTATTGATTAACTTAATAGCTAATTCATCAGTCCATTCCATACTGAATGGCGTTTTTCACGTCTGTTTTCCAACAGGAGCGGAAAGCAAGGAAGCAGCTCGACGAGCAATCGAAATTCAATGTTTCCACATTCATACTAAGTGTGTCTGCTCGCAAACAGAGCGTTGCATCCAAACCTGCGAACATTTTCGGTGGAGACGTATATCAAGTGCAGCTGGCGAGCAACAAGCACACAGCTCTTTTGTTTGTTCGCGCTCAGTGCGCGAGCAGCTTTTGGCGTAGACGATAGCTTGTTGCCTGAGCGCGAACAGCACGCACGCAGCGCGTTTGGTGGATACCAGCCTTTAACGGCTTATCAGCGCGTTCGTTACTTCAGATACTTTTTAGGGACTCGGCACACCGAGCCACAAACCGTACACTGATCATACACCGGTCACAAACCTTTGGCTTTTGCTTTAAGCAGAAGCCAGAAATGGGCACACTTCGTCAACTTTGACATCAAGGTTATGCAAGTGAGTTCACTTCTGACATTTGGAATGTCTCTGGTTGCAACACCGTTCTTGCTGATGCACTTTCTGGTCTTGAATAAATAATTCTTTTCAGTACCATCGACTTTGCCGCAATAACATCGTCCCGAAGATCAGACACAGAGCTTCAAAAGGTTCTTAAGAGCTCAAAATTTATTCTCAAGAAACATTCAATCTTTGGCATCAACGTAGATATTTTTTTCATTCAGTAAAATAGTGTTTAATCTGGAACACACCACACAAACAAGTTCTTCTGGACGGATATGCAGTGCTATCACAAGGTTGATGTTTCTTCCCCGAACTGTTGGAATACTTGTAACTGCCCGTGCTACCTTTTTCAAGCGGGCCCTAATCCCAGACTCATCGGTGAAAATAGGATGTTCGCAAATGTCAGGTATCTAGGAACTGAATTCACTTGCAAAACTTTTAAGTTTCTCAATGGACGCACCAAATTCATACGGTCCACTTCAACAGAAGCCTTTTTGTGGCTTTGTTTATGGTGGGCTCAAGCTTATATCTATTAATTTACCCTTTATCTGTATGAAGGTCTTAGACGGGTACGCTACAACAATTTCCTTGATTGCGACTAGCGTTTCAGGTGTGAGTAGCTTAGCTCGCATTCCCCTTTTTTCGGTTCTGGCGATTCTTAATCATTTTTTCTGTGTTCTCCAAAATGGTTTTGGCTGTGTTGACATTAATGCCAGTATTATGTGCAGCATCCTTTACTGTGAAGTTTTTTTCGTACATGTTGATTATCATGGTATTTTGGACGTACCTAACTCGCTTGTTGGAAGTTTGACGCAGCCTTTTAATCGTACGAATGTGCGTTGGGGTCGGCAGTTATATTAAATTCATAGGACGTGTTGCTATTAACTAGAACCAGGTCTGAAAGAGGTAATTTTGAAACGCAGGCAACGGTTTGGCAGTGATGCCACCTTCAAATTCTGTTTCACTTACCACGACGACATTTTGGTAGCTTGGAGTTTCGAAGAAGAGCACTTTGTTCATTTAAAACAAATATTTAAGCGACTTGTGGACCATTGTTTGTGAAATTTCTAGGTCATGAAGTGTTGGGGAAAGGCATTTAGCTCTCCTAAGATCGAGTTGAGGCAATGTCTTCCGCTGAACTCCCCAAGACTGCTAAAGACCTTAGAAGATTTTTGGGGATGGTCAATTTCTATTGTCGCTTCCTTTTTTTTTTAGCTGAGATGCAACAACCACTCAACGCTTATCTTTGCGGCTTCAAAAAAGATGGTATTACTCGTAAAACAACCAACTGGTCGACAGAAGCTAGCAAAACTTTGATCAAATCAAAACTGATTTAACAAAGGTCATTCTTCTGTCGGTTCCGGAGTCAAACGCCGAGCTTGGTCTTTTTGCAGACGCATCCGATACCGTTATTGGGGCTGCTCTGTAGCAAAACTGCCAAAGCTTTAGCAATTCCTTGGTTTTCACTCGGCAAAACTAAGCAAAGCTCAAAGAAAGTATAGTGCATATTACCGTGAACTCTTAAGGCTCGTATCCACCAGAGCTCGCACACAGCTCGCGCTCAGATTTGGCGTCATCGATGTTTTCACGAGCTGAATGCAAACACTGTACGCGCTCTCCATCTGCAACGTCAACATCAAAAACGCAAACAGAAAATTAGCTTGCGTGCTAGCACTTTTAGTGTAGACATTAACTTCCATGCGCGCGTTCTGTACGCGCACTGCCTTTTTGCTTTCCGATCAAAATTTTTACATCAGTAAATCTAAAAAAACTTTCGTAAATGTGCAAAATGGATTTTGGAAAAGACGTAATTCTTATTCGTGCAGAATCCTACATAATATTGCCTAAATCTTCAAAAAAAAAAAAAAAAAAATAGAAATATGTACGATGAAAGCCTCGCTTCTACATTCTCTCTATTTCTATCCCATCACTTCGCATAATTTTCCCGATTTTCACAAAAATATTTTCTTTTATTCATTCAGAATTTATCATCTATATTAGTGTAATCCCAGAAAATAGAATATTCCATCTCTTTATTGATTAACTTAATAGCTAATTCATCAGTCCATTCCATACTGAATGGCGTTTTTCACGTCTGTTTTCCAACAGGAGCGGAAAGCAAGGAAGCAGCTCGACGAGCAATCGAAATTCAATGTTTCCACATTCATACTAAGTGTGTCTGCTCGCAAACAGAGCGTTGCATCCAAACCTGCGAACATTTTCGGTGGAGACGTATATCAAGTGCAGCTGGCGAGCAACAAGCACACAGCTCTTTTGTTTGTTCGCGCTCAGTGCGCGAGCAGCTTTTGGCGTAGACGATAGCTTGTTGCCTGAGCGCGAACAGCACGCACGCAGCGCGTTTGGTGGATACCAGCCTTTAACGGCTTATCAGCGCGTTCGTTACTTCAGATACTTTTTAGGGACTCGGCACACCGAGCCACAAACCGTACACTGATCATACACCGGTCACAAACCTTTGGCTTTTGCTTTAAGCAGAAGCCAGAAATGGGCACACTTCGTCAACTTTGACATCAAGGTTATGCAAGTGAGTTCACTTCTGACATTTGGAATGTCTCTGGTTGCAACACCGTTCTTGCTGATGCACTTTCTGGTCTTGAATAAATAATTCTTTTCAGTACCATCGACTTTGCCGCAATAACATCGTCCCGAAGATCAGACACAGAGCTTCAAAAGGTTCTTAAGAGCTCAAAATTTATTCTCAAGAAACATTCAATCTTTGGCATCAACGTAGATATTTTTTTCATTCAGTAAAATAGTGTTTAATCTGGAACACACCACACAAACAAGTTCTTCTGGCCTCCGATGAATAAGGACATTGCTACTTAGGCCCGACAATGTTTATCATGTCAAAAAATACAAGATTACCAGAGATGTGAGCAAACCTGTACCGACCTTTCCTACGGTCTCCGTTTTAAGGTCATTCACATCGACGTAGTTGGTCACCTAACACACTCACAGAGATAGACATTCTGTTTGATTATCATCGATCGTTGTTTGGTTACCGTTGTTTGATTATCATCGACCAACGCGTGGGCCCGAAGTATTCCCTTTGGCCAGCATTACTGCCAATGACTGTGCATTTGCTCTTCTAAGCGCTTGGATTGCTTGATTCGGAGTTCCTGAACGTATTGCCGCTAACCATGGCAGACAATTTGAGCCAGCGCTCGACACTGAGCTTGGTGGACTCTTGGGCCTCGAACATACGACCCTTGGCTGTAATTTTTCGGCCTGCTGGCTCTTATCGGTTATATTTTATTGTATTTTATCACCATATGTCATTTATTGTATTTTGTCTTCAATACTGTTTTTGCATTTTATACAATAAAAACAACAACACAAATGTATTCAAAAATTCAAACAGCCGCAGTCATTGTTCAGAGTAGAACTAGAGCCCGAGGCCAGCAAGCCGAAAAGGGGTGAAGTTCACAAAATCTATAGCTTGCGATATACTATGCACCGCATAATCACTATCAAAGAGTCACTCAAACGCAAAAGTCCCGAACAATGTGTGAATTGTCAGGAATATGACCATACCAAAACCATCTTTTCACTCTCTAGTGTGTGTATTGTATGTGGCGAGTTTCACGCTACCAAGTTCTGCGACAAGAGTAAACAAGATCCTGAAATTAAAAAATGAAGCAATTGTTTAAAAAAATATACTGCCAATTACAGAGGCTACACAGTATTTCAATCTCTGAAAGTAAATATGGTCCCTCCTCAAAACCGCACTCAATAGGCTCTGAATATTGCAGCCAATAAACCAATTTCCATGCCGGAAACGTTTGCACCTTCATCACTTGCAGTGGCGGCTCGTCAGGGTGGGCCCGGCCCGCCTGGCCCACCCTGACGAGCCGCTACTGAGTTAAAGTTAGGTAGATATTTCTTGTTGGTATCCGCGTATACCTTATAATAGTGTTTTTGTGTCGAGCGGGCCCAGTGGCGGCTCGTCAGAGTGAGCCAGATGGGCCGGGTTCACCCTGACGAGCCGCCACTGATCACTTGTAATACTTGGTATCAAATATTCCGACGCCATCAAACAAAACTCACACGGCTCTGCTGAAAGCACTGCTCAAAGCAGCTCTAACAACGAATTCACTTCTATTTTATCAATGCTTTCAGACAATATGAATCATTTCATTTCGACGATGAGTAACATGATGCAAGAATTACTTAAAAATTAAAACAAGTTGCTTTAATTTCTTATTTACAGCAAATGAGTTCATTAAAGAGAGCCCATTGAAAAACGAATAAAATTATCCAGCACAAATCGAAAATAGCATGCCTAATACCAACTCACGACATTGATGTGTTCCTCATATTGAAAACCCATCTCACGGGAAAAAACAATAAATTCAACATCCCTGACTACATCTTCTATGATAACAAACACCCAGATGGCAAGGCCAGAGATATTTCTGTAATACCTATTAAAAACCATCTACTCCATCATCTTTTAGGAGAACTCAGCGAAGATAACATCCAAGCGACATCCTTTTATTTACGTGAACAGTCGAGTCAGTTGCCCATCTACTGTCCACCGAGGTCAAACATGTCAAAGACAATATTCGAAAGCTGGGAACCAAATTGATCGTAGCTGGCGACTTTAGTGCGAAACACACATTTTGGGGATCTCAACTCATAGCACCTAGAGGCAAAGCACTCTTCGATACACTATAAACCTATGATTTGAAACATACCTCAACAGGCCAGCCAATGTATTGGCCGTCAGACACCAACAAAATTCTGGACCTCATAGACTTCGCAATCTCGAAGAGAATACTTCCAAACTCCACAAAATCAGAAGCAGTTTTTGATTTGCCTTGACGTCACTCTCCTATCAATATTTCTCTGAATATGTCACCCAACTTTGATATTCAAACAAAATATACATTCAACCGATCTTCTCCAACTCAATATTTCTGACAGCATCACTCAAATTACCGGAAGAAGTCAATTCTGCTATTCTTGAATGATCATGTCCTGGAGGTATTCGAAACCGCAACACATAAAAGTGAGCTACACCATTTAACTCGAAAAACAACATACTCTTCATCAATTAAAATCATTGCACAGGAAAAAAGATTGGTGCGAAGAAATTGGCAGCTGCACAGGTCTGCTCAAACTAAAGCACGACTTAACAAGGTTTCTGAGCTCAGGCTGGGACTTTCAAAGGAATATAAGCTTAAGTACCACTCATTCTCGGAGAACCTCTGTCCAACTAAGAATGATAACTTGTGGAAAGCGATCAAAAAAATAAACAAATCTACCATTAGGGAAGCCCTACTAAGAACCGCTTACGGACAATGGATCAGGAGTGACGAAGAAAAAGCCACCGCCTTCGCAGTTCACCTAGACCAGATTTTCACAGCTTTTACTTCGGCAACATGCGTCTTTCCGTCTAATATCAATAGACAAGGTTCACAACCGATCATGATTTCAGCTAAAGAAGTGCAAAAGATCCTAGAAACATGTGCAAAAAGTCGCCAGAAATTGATCTCATCACTAACGATAGGCTCAAACAGATGCCACCGTTCATATCTCTTGGCTTTTTAATCTGTTCAACGCTTTCTTCCAAATCGGACATTTTCCTGAAGGTTGGAAAACAGGTGAAATCATAATGATCCCCAAGTCTGGTGAAGACTCTTTTCAAGTGAAGTCATACATACCTATTAGTCTTTTATCTTGCGTCTCCAAAGTTTTCGAGAAAGTTCTGTTGAGAAATCTACTACCAATACTAGAGTATGCGAACGAAATTTCAGAACATCAATTCGGGTTTCAAAGACATCACGGCACCATTAAACAGGTCTATCGAATGACGTCAGACATTAAAATAGCATTTGAAACAAGAAGTATTGCTCAGCTATCTTTTTTGACGTAACTAAAGTTTTCGATAAAGCCTGACGTGAAGGATTGATCTTCAAAATGAAATGAAAAGAACTCTAGCGCACCTGAACCTCTAGAAACACTAATGTTCGAAGGACAGTAGAAGAATCGTGCAGGTTTTGAGTGCATATTCCACCACATGAGCTGCTTATTGTGGCCAAACTGTTTCAAACGCCACGTTTTACTTTGGTCTCAAGAATGTATTATAGCTCATATGGTTGGAAGGTTTCAGATATTACCACTGGCATGAATTTCAACGTTTATGAGAGCAAAATACGGGTTAAATATATTCGTTATCAGTTGCTTATTTCACAAAATTTTGAAAGCAGCATCTCATATAACATCAATGAAGAAAATGCTCAGTGCCTGCAGCACTGTAACTAAAGTTGGTGTTTGGGGCTGCGATCCGAAAAATTTGCAGAACTCTGGGAATTGACACATTGGTTATTTATTTTCATTGTAAATGTTTCCGGTATGAATACTAACTGTAAGTATTTATTGATACAAAAGTAGCACAACCGACTCGTTCTGGAAACCTTTTGTCAGTATCTAAGCCAAGAATATATCACATATGCTTCAGGTTATTTAATAACATTCGAAGTTATAGGAGTATAAAGAAATTTAGGGTTACCTGCAGCGAGTTTTTTCAAATAATCGAAAACTTAATATTGCTGTTTATTGTCACTACAATATCATTACCATTTGAAAATTCTACGATAAAATCGCTTAATAAAGATATTGCAATTAAACACAAAACC
This sequence comes from Nemotelus pantherinus, assembly GCA_963978885.1. Lineage (NCBI taxonomy): Eukaryota > Metazoa > Arthropoda > Insecta > Diptera > Stratiomyidae > Nemotelus > Nemotelus pantherinus. The sequence goes on from OZ022265.1 coordinate 60,704,575, forward strand.
AACAATAGCTGGCAACCCTTTCGTGGCTTTTCAACCAAATTTGGCCTGAATAATGTTTATAATAGGTTCCATTAATTGTATGAAATTCGTATTGATTTCATGACTGCACTGGAAGTTATAGGGCAAAAAGTTTTATTTTCCTGAGCGAATTTTCAAAACCAAAGACACAAAAATTACCATAGCAGGCAGCACCAATCGAATTTGTCAACCAAATTTCTACCAAACAAAGTTTAGAGTAAGGTTCAGCTACTATGTCATTTTCATGAAAATCTGGTTACTTATTCACATTTCATAGGGCAAAAAGCAGTTTTTTTCATATGTAATTTTTCAAGATGGCACCACTGGCACAGAGTTGCCCACAATTCCAAATCGCTTCTATCAGACCTGGTCCTACTTAAGTCCAATGCATTCTGTAAATTTCAACTGTATCTGATTATTGGTTCGTGAGTACCCGTGAACAGAAGTTTCTGATGCTAAAAATATAGGTTAACTGGGAGAGGGTTACCGTTCTTGTCTGACATGAAATTTTCAAAGCTTTACTTTGACTATGTAGATAAAGCATAAGATTTGTAAACAAGTTAGCTTTGATTGTAAGAAACGGAAATTTTTTAGGAGATTCGATGGTTTGAATGTTTTCACTTCCAAATTTTTATTTTTTCAAATTTAAGACATCAAAATTATCATAGCTGGCAGAATTTTTCGACCAAATTTCTACCAAACGTGGTTTAAAGTAAGGTTGTGTGAATTTCGTTAAAACCGAACGATTGAATCAGAATTTATAGGGCTAAAAGCAGTTATCTTTTATAGTGATTTATCAAGATGGCACCACTGGCACAGAATCGTCCGCATTTCAAAATCACTTTTATCAGACCTGGTCCTGTTTAATACCAATACATTCTGTAAATTTTGAGTAATTTTGCTTATTAGATCGTGAGTTTCCGTGAACAGAAGCTTTTGATGCTAAATATATAGGTAAATTGGGCAAGGGTTACCAGGCGTGCCCGTTATACCATATCAAATTTTTACTTTGAATATGTGAACAAAGCATAAGATTTACATATGATTTTTTGAAGAGACGGCATTTTTTCAAGAGAGACGATGGTTTGGAGGTTTTCACTTTCAGTGCCTGTCCTACCTACAGGGTTGCTAACACGCGCATTAAAGATTTACAAATGTATAACTAAATAATACCAATATGTCATGATTGAAAAGCTCTGTCAAAAGTTATCGCAATTAAAAATTTTCAAATTTTCCCGTTCTCTTTTTAGGCACTTAGGGCCTACATGGGGTTAAAAATTCCAAAACATTATCTGATTCGCATATAAAACACGTTTGAAATTTATTTCGTCAGCTTTATTTTTGCAGAAACTATTTGTGTACGGAATAATACGTATATTAGAAATATCACTAAAATGGCCGCCGGCGCCAAAGGGTTAACAATAATTGACATTTATTGAGACTTGGACCTATTCTGCATATACACCAATGTATCCTGAAAGTTTCAGCTCAATCGGATGGCGCGTTCCCAAGATTATCTCACTGAAATTTTTTGATGATATATATATATATATATATATATATATATATATATATATATATATATATATATATATATATATATATATATATATATATATATATATATATATATATATATATATATATCATCAAAAAATTTCAGTGAGATATATATATATACATATATATATATATAAGCCTTATATATATATATATATATATATATATATATATATATATATATATATATATATATATATATATATATATATATATATATATATATATATATATAAGCCTTGTATATATATATATATATATATATATATATATATATATATATATATATATATATCATCAAAAAATTTCAGTGAGATATATATATATATACATATATATATATATATATATATATATATATATATATATATATATATATATATATATATATATATATATATATATATATATATATATATCATCAAAAAATTTCAGTGAGATAATCTTGGGAACGCGCCATCCGATTGAGCTGAAACTTTCAGGATACATTGGTGTATATGCAGAATAGGTCCAAGTCTCAATAAATGTCAATTATTGTTAACCCTTTGGCGCCGGCGGCCATTTTAGTGATATTTCTAATATACGTATTATTCCGTACACAAATAGTTTCTGCAAAAATAAAGCTGACGAAATAAATTTCAAACGTGTTTTATATGCGAATCAGATAATGTTTTGGAATTTTTAACCCCATGTAGGCCCTAAGTGCCTAAAAAGAGAACGGGAAAATTTGAAAATTTTTAATTGCGATAACTTTTGACAGAGCTTTTCAATCATGACATATTGGTATTATTTAGTTATACATTTGTAAATCTTTAATGCGCGTGTTAGCAACCCTGTAGGTAGGACAGGCACTGAAAGTGAAAACCTCCAAACCATCGTCTCTCTTGAAAAAATGCCGTCTCTTCAAAAAATCATATGTAAATCTTATGCTTTGTTCACATATTCAAAGTAAAAATTTGATATGGTATAACGGGCACGCCTGGTAACCCTTGCCCAATTTACCTATATATTTAGCATCAAAAGCTTCTGTTCACGGAAACTCACGATCTAATAAGCAAAATTACTCAAAATTTACAGAATGTATTGGTATTAAACAGGACCAGGTCTGATAAAAGTGATTTTGAAATGCGGACGATTCTGTGCCAGTGGTGCCATCTTGATAAATCACTATAAAAGATAACTGCTTTTAGCCCTATAAATTCTGATTCAATCGTTCGGTTTTAACGAAATTCACACAACCTTACTTTAAACCACGTTTGGTAGAAATTTGGTCGAAAAATTCTGCCAGCTATGATAATTTTGATGTCTTAAATTTGAAAAAATAAAAATTTGGAAGTGAAAACATTCAAACCATCGAATCTCCTAAAAAATTTCCGTTTCTTACAATCAAAGCTAACTTGTTTACAAATCTTATGCTTTATCTACATAGTCAAAGTAAAGCTTTGGAAATTTCATGTCAGACAAGAACGGTAACCCTCTCCCAGTTAACCTATATTTTTAGCATCAGAAACTTCTGTTCACGGGTACTCACGAACCAATAATCAGATACAGTTGAAATTTACAGAATGCATTGGACTTAAGTAGGACCAGGTCTGATAGAAGCGATTTGGAATTGTGGGCAACTCTGTGCCAGTGGTGCCATCTTGAAAAATTACATATGAAAAAAACTGCTTTTTGCCCTATGAAATGTGAATAAGTAACCAGATTTTCATGAAAATGACATAGTAGCTGAACCTTACTCTAAACTTTGTTTGGTAGAAATTTGGTTGACAAATTCGATTGGTGCTGCCTGCTATGGTAATTTTTGTGTCTTTGGTTTTGAAAATTCGCTCAGGAAAATAAAACTTTTTGCCCTATAACTTCCAGTGCAGTCATGAAATCAATACGAATTTCATACAATTAATGGAACCTATTATAAACATTATTCAGGCCAAATTTGGTTGAAAAGCCACGAAAGGGTTGCCAGCTATTGTTGGTTTTGTGTTTAATTGCAATATCTTTATTAAGCGATTTTATCGTAGAATTTTCAAATGGTAATGATATTGTAGTGACAATAAACAGCAATATTAAGTTTTCGATTATTTGAAAAAACTCGCTGCAGGTAACCCTAAATTTCTTTATACTCCTATAACTTCGAATGTTATTAAATAACCTGAAGCATATGTGATATATTCTTGGCTTAGATACTGACAAAAGGTTTCCAGAACGAGTCGGTTGTGCTACTTTTGTATCAATAAATACTTACAGTTAGTATTCATACCGGAAACATTTACAATGAAAATAAATAACCAATGTGTCAATTCCCAGAGTTCTGCAAATTTTTCGGATCGCAGCCCCAAACACCAACTTTAGTTACAGTGCTGCAGGCACTGAGCATTTTCTTCATTGATGTTATATGAGATGCTGCTTTCAAAATTTTGTGAAATAAGCAACTGATAACGAATATAGTTAACCCGTATTTTGCTCTCATAAACGTTGAAATTCATGCCAGTGGTAATATCTGAAACCTTCCAACCATATGAGCTATAATACATTCTTGAGACCAAAGTAAAACGTGGCGTTTGAAACAGTTTGGCCACAATAAGCAGCTCATGTGGTGGAATATGCACTCAAAACCTGCACGATTCTTCTACTGTCCTTCGAACATTAGTGTTTCTAGAGGTTCAGGTGCGCTAGAGTTCTTTTCATTTCATTTTGAAGATCAATCCTTCACGTCAGGCTTTATCGAAAACTTTAGTTACGTCAAAAAAGATAGCTGAGCAATACTTCTTGTTTCAAATGCTATTTTAATGTCTGACGTCATTCGATAGACCTGTTTAATGGTGCCGTGATGTCTTTGAAACCCGAATTGATGTTCTGAAATTTCGTTCGCATACTCTAGTATTGGTAGTAGATTTCTCAACAGAACTTTCTCGAAAACTTTGGAGACGCAAGATAAAAGACTAATAGGTATGTATGACTTCACTTGAAAAGAGTCTTCACCAGACTTGGGGATCATTATGATTTCACCTGTTTTCCAACCTTCAGGAAAATGTCCGATTTGGAAGAAAGCGTTGAACAGATTAAAAAGCCAAGAGATATGAACGGTGGCATCTGTTTGAGCCTATCGTTAGTGATGAGATCAATTTCTGGCGACTTTTTGCACATGTTTCTAGGATCTTTTGCACTTCTTTAGCTGAAATCATGATCGGTTGTGAACCTTGTCTATTGATATTAGACGGAAAGACGCATGTTGCCGAAGTAAAAGCTGTGAAAATCTGGTCTAGGTGAACTGCGAAGGCGGTGGCTTTTTCTTCGTCACTCCTGATCCATTGTCCGTAAGCGGTTCTTAGTAGGGCTTCCCTAATGGTAGATTTGTTTATTTTTTTGATCGCTTTCCACAAGTTATCATTCTTAGTTGGACAGAGGTTCTCCGAGAATGAGTGGTACTTAAGCTTATATTCCTTTGAAAGTCCCAGCCTGAGCTCAGAAACCTTGTTAAGTCGTGCTTTAGTTTGAGCAGACCTGTGCAGCTGCCAATTTCTTCGCACCAATCTTTTTTCCTGTGCAATGATTTTAATTGATGAAGAGTATGTTGTTTTTCGAGTTAAATGGTGTAGCTCACTTTTATGTGTTGCGGTTTCGAATACCTCCAGGACATGATCATTCAAGAATAGCAGAATTGACTTCTTCCGGTAATTTGAGTGATGCTGTTAGAAATATTGAGTTGGAGAAGATCGGTTGAATGTATATTTTGTTTGAATATCAAAGTTGGGTGACATATTCAGAGAAATATTGATAGGAGAGTGACGTCAAGGCAAATCAAAAACTGCTTCTGATTTTGTGGAGTTTGGAAGTATTCTCTTCGAGATTGCGAAGTCTATGAGGTCCAGAATTTTGTTGGTGTCTGACGGCCAATACATTGGCTGGCCTGTTGAGGTATGTTTCAAATCATAGGTTTATAGTGTATCGAAGAGTGCTTTGCCTCTAGGTGCTATGAGTTGAGATCCCCAAAATGTGTGTTTCGCACTAAAGTCGCCAGCTACGATCAATTTGGTTCCCAGCTTTCGAATATTGTCTTTGACATGTTTGACCTCGGTGGACAGTAGATGGGCAACTGACTCGACTGTTCACGTAAATAAAAGGATGTCGCTTGGATGTTATCTTCGCTGAGTTCTCCTAAAAGATGATGGAGTAGATGGTTTTTAATAGGTATTACAGAAATATCTCTGGCCTTGCCATCTGGGTGTTTGTTATCATAGAAGATGTAGTCAGGGATGTTGAATTTATTGTTTTTTCCCGTGAGATGGGTTTTCAATATGAGGAACACATCAATGTCGTGAGTTGGTATTAGGCATGCTATTTTCGCTTTGTGCTGGATAATTTTATTCGTTTTTCAATGGGCTCTCTTTAATGAACTCATTTGCTGTAAATAAGAAATTAAAGCAACTTGTTTTAATTTTTAAGTAATTCTTGCATCATGTTACTCATCGTCGAAATGAAATGATTCATATTGTCTGAAAGCATTGATAAAATAGAAGTGAATTCGTTGTTAGAGCTGCTTTGAGCAGTGCTTTCAGCAGAGCCGTGTGAGTTTTGTTTGATGGCGTCGGAATATTTGATACCAAGTATTACAAGTGATCAGTGGCGGCTCGTCAGGGTGGGCCCGGCCCATCTGGCTCACTCTGACGAGCCGCCACTGGGCCCGCTCGACACAAAAACACTATTATAAGGTATACGCGGATACCAACAAGAAATATCTACCTAACTTTAACTCAGTAGCGGCTCGTCAGGGTGGGCCAGGCGGGCCGGGCCCACCCTGACGAGCCGCCACTGCAAGTGATGAAGGTGCAAACGTTTCCGGCATGGAAATTGGTTTATTGGCTGCAATATTCAGAGCCTATTGAGTGCGGTTTTGAGGAGGGACCATATTTACTTTCAGAGATTGAAATACTGTGTAGCCTCTGTAATTGGCAGTATATTTTTTTAAACAATTGCTTCATTTTTTAATTTCAGGATCTTGTTTACTCTTGTCGCAGAACTTGGTAGCGTGAAACTCGCCACATACAATACACACACTAGAGAGTGAAAAGATGGTTTTGGTATGGTCATATTCCTGACAATTCACACATTGTTCGGGACTTTTGCGTTTGAGTGACTCTTTGATAGTGATTATGCGGTGCATAGTATATCGCAAGCTATAGATTTTGTGAACTTCACCCCTTTTCGGCTTGCTGGCCTCGGGCTCTAGTTCTACTCTGAACAATGACTGCGGCTGTTTGAATTTTTGAATACATTTGTGTTGTTGTTTTTATTGTATAAAATGCAAAAACAGTATTGAAGACAAAATACAATAAATGACATATGGTGATAAAATACAATAAAATATAACCGATAAGAGCCAGCAGGCCGAAAAATTACAGCCAAGGGTCGTATGTTCGAGGCCCAAGAGTCCACCAAGCTCAGTGTCGAGCGCTGGCTCAAATTGTCTGCCATGGTTAGCGGCAATACGTTCAGGAACTCCGAATCAAGCAATCCAAGCGCTTAGAAGAGCAAATGCACAGTCATTGGCAGTAATGCTGGCCAAAGGGAATACTTCGGGCCCACGCGTTGGTCGATGATAATCAAACAACGGTAACCAAACAACGATCGATGATAATCAAACAGAATGTCTATCTCTGTGAGTGTGTTAGGTGACCAACTACGTCGATGTGAATGACCTTAAAACGGAGACCGTAGGAAAGGTCGGTACAGGTTTGCTCACATCTCTGGTAATCTTGTATTTTTTGACATGATAAACATTCTCGGGCCTAAGTAGCAATGTCCTTATTCATCGGAGGCCAGAAGAACTTGTTTGTGTGGTGTGTTCCAGATTAAACACTATTTTACTGAATGAAAAAAATATCTACGTTGATGCCAAAGATTGAATGTTTCTTGAGAATAAATTTTGAGCTCTTAAGAACCTTTTGAAGCTCTGTGTCTGATCTTCGGGACGATGTTATTGCGGCAAAGTCGATGGTACTGAAAAGAATTATTTATTCAAGACCAGAAAGTGCATCAGCAAGAACGGTGTTGCAACCAGAGACATTCCAAATGTCAGAAGTGAACTCGCTTGCATAACCTTGATGTCAAAGTTGACGAAGTGTGCCCATTTCTGGCTTCTGCTTAAAGCAAAAGCCAAAGGTTTGTGACCGGTGTATGATCAGTGTACGGTTTGTGGCTCGGTGTGCCGAGTCCCTAAAAAGTATCTGAAGTAACGAACGCGCTGATAAGCCGTTAAAGGCTGGTATCCACCAAACGCGCTGCGTGCGTGCTGTTCGCGCTCAGGCAACAAGCTATCGTCTACGCCAAAAGCTGCTCGCGCACTGAGCGCGAACAAACAAAAGAGCTGTGTGCTTGTTGCTCGCCAGCTGCACTTGATATACGTCTCCACCGAAAATGTTCGCAGGTTTGGATGCAACGCTCTGTTTGCGAGCAGACACACTTAGTATGAATGTGGAAACATTGAATTTCGATTGCTCGTCGAGCTGCTTCCTTGCTTTCCGCTCCTGTTAGAAAACAGACGTGAAAAACGCCATTCAGTATGGAATGGACTGATGAATTAGCTATTAAGTTAATCAATAAAGAGATGGAATATTCTATTTTCTGGGATTACACTAATATAGATGATAAATTCTGAATGAATAAAAGAAAATATTTTTGTGAAAATCGGGAAAATTATGCGAAGTGATGGGATAGAAATAGAGAGAATGTAGAAGCGAGGCTTTCATCGTACATATTTCTATTTTTTTTTTTTTTTTTTTGAAGATTTAGGTAATATTATGTAGGATTCTGCACGAATAAGAATTACGTCTTTTCCAAAATCCATTTTGCACATTTACGAAAGTTTTTTTAGATTTATATATATATATATATATATATATATATATATATATATATATATACATATATATATATATATATATATATATATATATATATATATATATATATATATATATATATATATATATATATATATATATATATATATATATATATATATATATATATATATATATATATATATATATATATATATAGAAATATGAATTTTAGTCCGAATCGATTTTAATACTAATGTTCTTCGAACATTTTAGTAAAAAGCTTCCATGAAATACGTACGACGTACAAATCTGGGAAGCACCTCACCCATCAAACATTAACATCATCCATAGGGCCCACTCAAGAGTACTTCGATCTATCACCTGGCTAAAAAATACAAGTTAAGGTTAGGTTAAAGTGGCTGCCGGTCCACAGAGGTCCGCCGACCGGCACACATAGGCACAAGAGAGGCCCTTTGTGATGCCACAATAATTCGTGACTCTCTCCTGCTCATTGAACTCGGGAAATCATCTGCTTTCCTTGACGAATCGCGTTATCCTTTTTAGAGCAACCAGGGACAACTCGGTCAGGTTTGAGAGAAAGGGAGCACCAATTGCCACCAACCTTCTCCTTGCTAACGCCGGGCACTGACACAAGAGGTGAAGGACAGACCCCTCCTTATCCTCAGAGCCACAACTCCGACAAAAATCGTTAAACTGCACTCCCAGTCGTTGTGCATGTCGTCCTATGAGGCAGTGGCCCGTAAAAACGCTCACAGTGCACAGTGCTTTTTTGCCTGATGGTCAGTTTGACCGATGTCATCGGTATACTTATTGAGAGGGAGCAAGAGACCTCCGGTAACAAGGTTTCAAGCCTTGCTAACTCATCGGCCTCACAGTTGCTCTGAGAACCCCTATGTCTAGGTACCCAAATCAATTGAACAACCGAATGTCTCAACATCTCCCTAAGAGATTCACGGCATTCAGCAACAATCATGGAAACTGTACAAGGACCAGCGAGGGATTTAATAGCCGCTTGGCTATCTGTGAAAATGTCCATATTTACTCCGAACATTCAATTACACAGAAGCAAGTCAATTTCCCGTAAAATAGCCGCAACCTCCGCCTGAAAGACACTACAATGGTCTGGTAGACGGAAAGACAGCTTGAGATTCAACTCATCTGAGTATACACCACTTCTGACTCTATTGTTTCGCTTTGAGCCATCAGTGAAGACATGGATAAGCCCACTTTCGAGGGTGACACCATCACGCCATTCACCCCTACCAGGAATGCGAGTTGTGAACTCCAAATCTTGTAGGCACTGCGGAGCGATGTAGTCAACAGCCGCTGGAGCGGGAGCCCCCTCGACCAAAATCCTCGCATGGCCGAATTCTGTTCTATTACATGCCGAGATACAATTAAATCTCACATCAGCAAGATTAGCTTGCTGTAAGATAAGTAGATTGGTTGAGAACCAATGACGTAACACGAATAGTGCCTTAGTAGGGGTGGTGCGGAGCGCACCAGTTACCAGTAATGCAGCTATTCTCCGCACTTTTTCAAGCTGCCGATTGCAGGTAGCCTTAAGAGCACCCTGCTACCAGAAGACAATAGAATTGGCCAGACAACCCACACCCCAGACAATAGAATTGGCTCAACCACAGCACTGTAAAGCCAAGCAACAGTACGAGGTTGTAGTTCCCAATTCGCTTCTATGGCTCTTTTACAGCAGTAAAGTGCGTTGAAAGCCTTCCGAGCTCTTTCTGTTACATTGTAGGTCCATAGTAGCTTCGATTCAAGGATCAGCCCTTAGTACCTGACCCTCTGGCTCTAGTTAATGGAGACCTTATTCAATTTGGGAAACTCAAAAGAAGGAACTTTATACTTCCTTGTAAACAGCACTAGTTCCGTTTTATTTTGGATTCACATTCAAGCCGCACTCACGACTCCAACGTGAAAGTATGCCAAGAGAGTGATTTTACCTCTCCGATAGCGTAGATAAATACTTTCCCGACACTGCTACAGCTATGTCGTCTGCATAAGCAATCACTTTCACAGCACGGTCCAGCCTGATTAGAAGAGTATTCACCGTGACAAGAATACAAACCCATCGTTCACCGTGACAAAAATACAAACCCATCGTAAATTTTAGCGATTGAAAAGAGCGAATCAGTTAAATCTTCTATCTCTAAAGCCGGAGAGTAACTTGTCCTGAGACTCACTTGTCCGGACACATTTTTTGTGTGAAAAGGTAATTTGTGAGGGGATCGAGAATAGTATGAAGTAGGTATGGCTGTGATACTTATACCGAAAATAGAATTGGAGCAGCATTGATGGTTGTTAATAATTGACACCGCTGTAAACGTGGCCAACATTTAGCCGCCTGATGACTACCAACGTTAAGACGAATCTGGACGCGAACGCCACTAGTTGGACCAAAATGTCGATTAAACCATGCAACTTAGTATTGTGAATTGTCAAATACAGCTATAATAAAATGAATTACTACTACGCTGTGTCGATATAATTTCAGACAGTTCTTTTCCACAATATTGTTTTTAATTGTAATAACGAGACAAGTGCCGTAAAACTTGCTGACCGTCGTCCATCTTTGTTCAAGAATGACGAGACGAAAGACTGTGAAGAAGAATGCTGATGTTGATGCCGATGCGAATGCCTCCAAGCATGAAGCTTTAGAGCTGGAGCACACCGCCAGCACTCCTTGGAGACAAATGCCATTTAGTCAAATTGACGACGAAATGAAGACAATGGTGTCAGGCATGTCCGCTCTTTGAACGGTGCTTGAAAACATTTGCCGCGAACAAAGACAAACATTGAGGAGTTGCGTTTCCAAATTTTGAAGAAATTCGGCGAAACATAGGGTACTCTACTGACACAGACAGTAGTCACTCCAAAAGTATCGTTATCCACGCCGCACACACACACAGCCAAGTTATAGATTTAAACTTGCGAACGACAGCTGAGTTGCAATTGACGTTGCCGCGTGTGAGTGCATCCGTACCAACTAAACCGCCGTTATATTCATCTTTACTGACATATACATTCTCGATGTATACATACCCGCGAATTTCATTATGACAATCGGGAAAACATTTTGAGACTTAACAAAGTCCTACATGGTGTCGCGAAAAGTGCTGTAACGGCTCTGTTAATTTTCCCAGACGATGTGCCACAAGTGATGCAAGAATTAGAGTTTAATTTTGGCCTCCTGAGATTCTTGTACGCTCACAGATAGACAAAGTGAATCAAGTTCCCGCAATAAGTGAAGCGCGAGTTGAGTCGATGGACTGAATGAAGAAAAAAAAATGTAATTTAAAATAATTTTATTAAAAAACTTCGATGATCAACAACAACAGACTGATTGTATTTTACTTAATCGAACTTATATTAATTTACAATTCTGCTGATATGCAAACATGCGTGTAGACTCAATTTACATTCTTCTGATATACAAACATGCGTGTAGATTTAGGTTGCATCTTTACAGGTGATTGCCTCCGGCATGTGTGGAAATACTGACTCTAGTTACGTGACCACACTCGAACAGAACGATACGGTTTGGAGCGTGTGTCTATCTATTAAACGCCACTTTATTAGACGAAAAAAATACCGCCACTACCCTGCGTTCCCCACAAACATCTAGTCAACAGAAAGAGAAGCCGTCATCGACAATGCGTAGAGTACTATATAGTTCAAATAACGTGGGAACAGCACCAGCAATTACTTGCCTACAATGTAGCCAGGAACACAGCCTCGGAGAGTGTAAGACGTTTAGTGCCCTGGTGACAGATGACAAATGGAATTTCGTAATGAATAAACAATTATGTTTCGGCTGTCTTAAAAAGGGGTACAGTCTTTCTAACTGCCGGAGAAAGCAACGCTGTTCTGTCAATGGGTGTTCGCATATGTATAACAAAATATTGCATAATTACAACATAAATTTGCTTAAGCCAATTCAACCTTATTCTAACGTACACGTACTAAATTGTTGCCAAAACAAAGAAAACATCACCATGTTTAAAATAGTCCAAGTTACTCTGTTTGGACCTGCGGGAAGTATTGCGACATACGCCATATTGGAAGAGGGTTCTTCTATTTCGTTAATGGAGGCCGATATAGCCCGCAAGCTGAGAATAAATGGACCGAAATTCCCACTCACATTGCAATGGTTTAGCAATCAACGAAAAACGGAAAAATCAAAGAATATCAACGTCAATATTAGAGGAAACTACAAGTTAGCGCAAACTTTTAGTCTGAGAAGTGTGAATACTTTAAGCAGCTTGAATTTGCCAGCGCAGACTCTTCATAAGAAAAAGTACGGTCTCATAATCGAGTTACCGATTTCAAACAATTATCAAGCCCAACCAAAAATGTTATTGGGACTGGATAAGATCTTTCTAGGAGCCAGCGAAAATGTTGTTGAGAACGGATGCCATCAGCCAATTGCCATAAGGACCAAGTTGGGATGGATTGTCTATGGACCGAGCGACCAATATTTACGTGCTTATCTTACCATTCTATATATCCGCTAAGCGCAGTCATTGAAAGAAATTCATAGGTTCGTCAATGAATATTTCTCAATTGGGAATTTTGGAGTCCGCAGTACCGACATCGAAATGAAATCCGATGAAGATCGCCGTGCTGTCCAAATTTTGGAAGATACCGTCAAAAAGATTGGTGATTGATATGAAACGGGTTTACTTTGGCATAGCGATGACACCCATATGGCGGCAAGTTACGACATGGCCAGAAACCACTTGTTGAAGGTCGAGAAAAGAATAAACAAAGACAGTCAGTATGCAGAGAAAAACATCGGTGAAATCAATAAATACATTGAAAGGGGGTATATCAGACTACTTACTGCCGATGAGGTGAAATTAGAAAAACGATGAGGTGAAATTAGGTACCGGACTTGGTACCTTCCTCATTTCAGCGTCGTCAATCCAAATAAGCTAGAGAAGCTTCGGATCGTTTTTGATTCTGCTGCCACAACACGTGACACTTCGCTCAACTCCACCTTGACAAAAGGTCCTGAGCACACCAAACCGCTTTTCATCATTTTGTTTCAATTTCGTCTAGGATCAATAGCCTAAGCCAGAGATATTATGGAAATGTTCCCGCAAATAGGAATCAGAGAAGCTGATGATAGTGCTTAGAGGTTCTTGTGGAGAGAGAAAAAACAAGGCAAAACAATTCAGGTCTATGTTATGGCGTCAATGATCTTCGGCGCCATTTGTTCACCCTGCCGTGCCGAATATATTAAGAACAAAAATGCCATGTAACACACTGCAGAAATGCCAAACGGAGTATAAGTTGTTGTGCACAATACCTAAGTGGATGACTTAATAGTGAATTTCAACAATCAAAATGTAGACGAAGCCACCGTCAAAGATGCAATCGATATAAATGCCAAGGCAGATTTTGACTCAACTTTGTCTCAAACAATCCGCAATTGCAAAATATATTAAAAACAAACGAAAATGATTGCTATCATAAAGTAAATTTGGAACAAAAAACAACGACTGAGAAGGTGATGGGATTATTTTGAAATACAACAGAGCACACTCTTCAATACAAGTTCCAATTCCACAAAGTACCACGTGAAGTTTTGGAAATGTTTCACCCGCCAACGAAGAGAGAGCTTCTGGGAATTATAATGACCGTATACGATCCATTCGACCTATTATTCAATTACATTACCTACTCAAAATTGGTAACGACTGTGATGAGCCACTGCCGAACCGCCTGAATATGCCATGGAAAGCTTGGTTGATAAGATTTCAAGATGTTAGCCATATTTCCATACCAAGATGTTATTCGACGTTTTTCTGCGAAATGAATGACATTCAATCACATGTATTTACCAACGCCAGTTCCAGTGCCTACGCAACAGTCGCCTATTTAAGATGTAAAAAATCAGCCCAATTTCACAACGCTCTCGTCGCTGCCAGGAGTAGATGTACTCCAAGAAAAAGAATGCCCATTCTGAGACTGAAACTTCAAGCAGCTATTTTGGGATACCGCCTTTCGGGGTCAATAAGAAAGTGCATAGAAGTCAAACTGAGGAATATCGTTTTTTGGTGCGACAATCTAACCGTCATACAATGGATACAGTTGACAACCAGGCAGAACAAACAATTCGTTTTGTGAAGAATAGCAGAAATTTTATCAGTTTCGACGCCTAGCCAATGGATATTGCTATCAACTAAATTGAATGTTGCTGATGAGGCTAGTAGGGCCACACTGCCAACAAGCACTGACAATAGTTCCAGATGGGGTTGCAGGGACCGGCATTTTTGAGCTGTGATGAGGAATTCTGGCCACAGTGAATCACCGATAACGCCGACGATTATACAGTGAAAGATATTGTCAATCTTTTCTAATGATAAATACGAACTACAAACCGATAATCAACTATGCAAATTACTCCTCGTATATCAAAGTGTTTCGAATAACAGCGTAGATATTGCGATTTATCCATAATACGACAAACAGTAGCCACCGCCACATAGACGAATTACCAGCCACTGAGATGTCACATGCCGAGAATATTAACTGCTGCCAATACAAGTTACATGCTTTATAGAGGAATTTTCTGCCTTAACTTCTGAGAAATATGTCGCAAATTCTAGCGATATTTATAAATTAACGCCATTTTCGGATAACGATGGAATTATGAGATTGAAGGCACAAGTCGACGCTGCCATTTGCCTACCCCTAAGTGCTCGAAATCCAGCTATATTTCCGCGAGATCATCATATCACCAGCCCAATTGTGAGTTATCATCACTAGAAGAAGAATTGTTGAAGAATTGTTTGACAGCTGTCAAGAGAAGTGGCTAGAGCGTTCTTGTCGGAGTGCAGAATGTCAATATTCATTAAGTTAAAAGTGCTATATAAATATCCTCGAAAGTGCTTAACCCTGATTTCATAACCCTCGGCTGTGTTTGGCAAGCTTTTTTAATCGTTTCGTCACACAAATTCCGCATTTTACGGCTTTTCAAACAAAACTTTGAACACCTCGGGAATCCCCCAAATGAATAACTGATTGCAACCATGAAACGCGGTGTTGTTTTTATGACGTCAACGGCTTAGCATCAAGAATTCAACTCGGTCATTTGTCTGCGAACATTTTGTCTAGTGTGCGGGCTGTGTGTGTCGCAAATTCAAGTTTTTCATCTTTTCGGGCTACGTAAGTGCACATTCAAAGAAATTTTCATAGAACAGTTACATTTTTCATAATTAAACCCAGTGCGTCACATACCGGGCATTTATATCCCGTCTAACTTTTGCACCTATTATCGATCAACATAGTCCGGTGGTTACAGTGTCGGCTCTTGGATATTCAAATTGCGAGTTCAATTTTGAATCAGTGTGAAATATTTTTGACTGGTGTTAAATATTTTTGTGACTGGTGTGAAATAATTTTTGACTGGTTTTTGACAATTTTTTTTTTTTTAAACTTAAAAAAAAAAACAACAACAACAGAAACAAAAAGCTGAATAATTTCAATTTAACTTAATATCCTCACATCCGGACATTTATATCTACTTTTCTTTACGACTCATACGTTAATCAAATTGGATCGGTGGGTACGGTATCGGCTCTCAAATACAGAAATCGTGGGTTCGTATCTCATCAGGGTAGTACATTTTTGACCTGTATTCTTTGGTTTTTATATAAAACAAACCCAGTTCTAAATAAAATACATCGACTACCGAAAAGCTGTGCTTTTGTGGGATTAAGCTTACTATATACGACTGTTACCACACATAATCGGTTCGTGTCCGTGATAAAATTTACGTCGTAAATTGCATACTTCTTGGCAGTTCAATGATGAGTTTCAAGTGCAGCCTAGAGAACTGTTTCGCATTCGACAACACCATGAAGTTTGTGCATTGCAAAGCATTCTGCAATAGAAAATTACATGGCGCATGTATGGGTGCTCCACGGGATTGGTACCATCCATACTTAGAACGCCATTTCATATGCACTGATTGCCAAAATGTGGACCGATCAAAAGCATGTACGACAGCATAATCAGTTATATTGGTACATTGAATGCTGAAAAAGACCATCTTATATTGAAACATCAAGCTCAGGCTAGAGCAAGCGAAGATATCCTGGCGGACACTTCGCAACATTTCGATGTACTTTCATCTACTCTTTCGAAGACTAACAACAACAACAACAATAGCGTTGAAAAGTCTCTTGCCGCACTAGAAGAGAGAATAGATTCTTTGAATGGCAAATTAGATACAATATCTTCAAGTATCCCAACCAATTCTGTCCCAAGCAGCTCTCGCCAAGTAACTTTTATAGATATGCTCGAGAATGCTGAGCAAATATTTTCTTCAATGTTTGATAAGCAAAATTCCTTGCTAAAAAATGCGTTCGTTGAACAAGCACTAAAGTTAAGTAATATAAATAATAGGCTTGAACACTTTGAGCACCAGCGTGAGAATCAATTGGAAGTCTTAAATAATCGGCCATCTATTCACGAACATTCGCTTCTCCATGAACTCTCAATGGCCGATATTAACAGCAACATGCCAAAAGTGACAACAAAAGACATGGCTTCGTCTCCTATCAAAGAACTAACTTCTACTACTGGTTCATCAAGTAACCAACGCGAATCTTTTATTCCTTCTTGTACGAAGCCAATATATAAATTTGGTACTTATTACAAATTCTATCCAACTTGTTGACTATTCCTTCTAAAAACCCCACCCAGTCTACGGTAGTAACAAACAATTTATCGTTGGACGGTACTTTTAATATTGCTTCTACTCGTAAGAACTCATTAATTCCACGTCCTACTGATGCTTCCGTTTCTTCTCAACAAAATGCAAACAATGTTAGCTCCTCTTTATCCTCTAGCCACCTAACTTCTTATGTCGCCTCTACCGAGGCAACTACGAATACTGCCACTATTGACAATTTTATGACAACTGCTTCTCGTCGAAAAGCAGTCAACTCTGTTAGGCATTTGTCCTAACATAACCCCTTCTTTTAATGGACTCAGACTCTTTTACCACAATTGTAGTGGTATGAGAGGCAAATTGAATAAATTATATCTTGACGCAAAATCCTGCCACTTTAATTTACTCGCCTTCACTGAAACATGGCTAAATGACTCCCATAAGAATGAAGAGATCCTTGATAGCAATTGGACAATTTACAGAAATGATCGCGACTATTCTTCCACAGGTCAATCGCGAGGCGGTGGGGTTTTACTGGCGGTTAGCAACACTATTTCAAGTGAGATTATTGACATCACCCCCAATGCATTGTTCCAACACCTTGTTATTCGTGTTTCTTTGAATAACAATTTCCTTTACATTAGTTTGGCCTATATCCCACCCAGATCGGACGAATCAGTTTACAACCATTTCTGTGAATTAATATCTTCCATTACAACATCTCTGAATGAAAAAGACAAAATAATATTCCTAGGGGATTTCAATCGTCCCAACTTACGTTTTATCCCCGATGAAAACGACGCATTTCTTCTCCCTGTTAACCTCTCAGATTCCAATGACTTCAACCTTGCGAGTACTTTTTATGGCAACGATTTGCAGCAAGTCTCTCCAACTCCCAACCAAAACGGTCATTGGTTGGATCTTGTATTTACAAACGCCTATGACGAGGTAGTGGTAAGTCCAACTGATGATGCAGAACATCTTTTTTCAAATAGTTTACACCACACTGCACTATCAGTTGAACTTCCCACTTCTGATTCTATTTATTTTAGAGCGTACAATAATTCAATTGTATATGACTTTCTTAATGCTAATTATGAAAGCATTCACCATCACCTTGACTCTATAGATTGGCCGAATACTCTTTCAACGTTAGATCTTGAGGAAGCCATTTCCATTTTTTATGACAATATATTTGACGCCGTTGAAAGATATGTACCTAAGATAAAAAAAAAGAAGAAACTGTCTGAGCCATGGCTTGATAGGGACCTTAGGCATTTGCGAAATCGAAGGAACAAACTTTATAAGCGGATTAAAAACAATATCGACGTTAGTTCTGCTATTCAGGATGAGTATAATGAAACTGCTAAGCAATTTCTGGCAAAGTCTCACGAGGCTTATGACAATTACATTAAGGCAACAGGTGAAAATATAATCCGCGACCCGAAAAAATTTTATGATTTTGTAAATGTGAAGCGAAAAACTACTGGTTATCCATCGTCGATGTTCTTTAATGATATCACTTCTTCCTCTCCTAATGAGATTTGTGATTTATTCGCAGATAATTTCCAGAATATTTTTATTGCTCCTGACTCATCAAACTCACATCTCCCTTCCTCTCATTCCACTGCTACAGCTTTTATCAGCCACTTAGAAATTACACGTGACGAAATACGTAAAGCTATTTCGGAACTCGATTGCAACAAAGGTCCAGGGCCAGATCTTCTTCCTCCAACTTTCTTGCGCAAATGTGTAGAGCAGCTTATAACTCCCTTTCATATCTTTTTCAACAGATCACTTTCGTCTGGAGTTTTCCCATCCCGTTGGAAACTTTCATATGTCACACCCATATTCAAAAATGGTGATAAACGCTGTATCGGAAATTATAGAGGTATTGCCATCTTATCTTCTATTCCGAAACTTTTTGAAAAGATTGTCTACGATAAACTTTCTCCACTTGTTGACTCCCGTCTGAACGAGCAACAACATGGTTTTAGAAAAGGTCGCTCAACTACCACAAATTTGACAGTCCTAATCTCAGAAGTCCTATGTAAAATGGAGAAAGGATACCAAATTGACGCAGTCTATACAGACTTTAGTAAAGCTTTTGACACAGTTGACCACCCTACCTTAATTCTAAAGCTACTGAAATTCGGACTTGGTGGATCTTTGCTTAGCTGGCTGACTTCTTACCTTGGAAATCGAACTCAGCTGGTAAAATTTCAAGGACTCTTATCGAAAAATATCTCTGCTACCTCTGGTGTACCACAAGGTAGCCATCTTGGCCCACTTCTCTTTAATATATTTATTTCTGGCCTATCTGACGCCCTAGCAAATATACCTCATCTACTTTATGCCGACGATCTCAAAGTCTATCATATCATTAAATCTAAATCCGATGCACTCTTTCTCCAATCCAAACTTGATTCACTTGACCATTGGTGCAATGAAAACAAGCTCTCTCTCAACATTGCTAAGTGCCAAGTTATAAGTTTCTCCCGAAAATGTACCGTCTCACATAACACATACTTCCTCGGGAATAATTTGTTAGCTCGAGTTGATAACGTTGTCGACCTTGGTGTTGTCTTGGATGAGCGACTCCGCTTCACCTTGCATTATGATAAAATACTTTCCCGTGCGAACAAACAGCTAGGCTTCATCAAAAGACGTGCCAAAGAATTTCGTAACCTGTGGGTCACAAGATCCTTATATACCTCTCTTGTACGCCCCATTCTCGAATATGCTTCCATTTGCTGGAATCCGGCTTTTGAAACCCACAGTAGCAGGCTCGAGTCCATACAAAAGCAATTCTTACTTTTCGCATTGAGAGAACTATACAGCCCTTACGATTTTAATACCCTTCCTCCTTATGAGTTTCGACTGGGTCATCTAAACTTATTAACACTTGCATCTAGAAGAAAGATGATTTCGGCCTGCTTCACATTTGACGTCATTAGAGGCGTCATCAAAGTTGAATTCCTGAATAGCAAAATTGTGTTGAATAACCCTGTAAGAAATACTAGGTCCTCCCGTTTACTTAAGCAATATCCACACTCCACTACATACGCAGCTAATGAGCCGATAAATAGATGCTGCAGGATATTCAATAGCATAAGTAATCTGTATTCTCCAACAGTCTCAAAATTATCCTTCAAATCTTCCCTTTTCCAAGCCATCCGCAACCCTTAATCCTAAGCTATATGACAATGTTTTATTTATTTGTTATTTATTAATTTATTATTGATTTATTTTGTTAATTATTTTATTTAATTTTTCGTTTTGTTTCTATGTACTCGTAATTTACAACTTTGCTTTTTTTACTGTTTATGTTACTTGTACCTTGCTTGGTTGATAAATAAATAAGCGTCATCACCAAAACGACTATCTTATTATTAACGAGATTCGCCGGAAATTTTGGATACCTCGACTCCGTTCCGTTCTTGAGACAGTAAAAAAAGCCTGCCCGATCTGTCAATATTTAAAGGCAAAACCTGAGCCACTTGTCATGAGACAATTGCCACCTAACCGTCTCACGCCATATGTTCGTCCGTTCACATATAGTGGAGTGTAGTGATGGGAAATTTCGTTACTTTTGAGTAATGATAACGAATCACTACTTTCAATCGTAGTAATCATTACTTTTATATCGTTACTCATTACTATTACTATTATCTGCGAGGACAGCTAAAAAAAAAGCGTACCCTTACGACAACAACGGAAAATATGTACTCTTATGAGCATGACATTCTTAAAATTTTTAAAAAAGATTAATTAGTAAGAAAGCAGTTTAATTTTTAAGAATATAATAAAATTGCTCTTGACAAATACCAATAGAGAAGGAACTTTATACCAAGCTTAATGAAAATTTAAAAATTTTTTATCCGAAATTAAAATAAACCATCATCCGCAAATTTTTACTAATGTTCGAAGAAGAACATTATTACTAATGTTCGAAGAAGAACATTAGTATTAAAATCACTTTGGCCAAAAATTCATATTTCTATATATATATATATATATATATATCATCAAAAAATTTCAGTGAAAAAATCTCAGGAACGCGCCATCCGATTGAGCTGAAATTTTCAGGACACATTGGTGTATATGCAGAATAGTGCCAGGTCTCAGAAAAAGTTAAAAATCTTTAACCCTTTGGCGCCGGCGGCCATTTTAGTGATATTTTTATTATACCTATTATTCCGTACACAAATAAGTTTTGCAAAAATAAAGTTAACAAAATAAATTTCGAACGTGTTTTACATGTGAATCGGATAATTTTTTGGAATTTTTTAACCCCATGTGTGCGCTGGGTGCCTAAAAAGAGATCGGCAAAAATTGAAAATTTTTAAATTGCGATATCTTTTGACAGAGCTTTTCAATCATTACTAAATTTTCAGAACATGTTGGTATTATTTAGTTGTAAATTTGTGTAGCTTTTGATGAGCGTGCTGGCAACCCTGAAGCTAGGGCAAGCACTGAAAGTGAAAACTTTCAAATTATCGTTTCTCTTGAAAAAATGCCGTTTCTTCAAAAAAAAGCCACTCATATGTAAATTTCGTGCTTTGTTAACATAGGCAAAAAATAAAATTTGATATGGTATAACGGGCACGCCTGGTAACCCTTGCCCAATTTACCTATGTTTTTAGCATCAAAAACTTCTGTTCACGGAAACTCACGATCCAATGAGCAGAATTATTTGAAATTTGCAGAATGTATTGGTCTTAACTAGGACCAGGTCTGATAGAAGTAATTTTGAAATGCAAGCGATTCTGTGCCAGTGGTGCCATCTTGAAAAATCACTAAAAAAGATAACTGTTTTTAGCCCTATAAATTCTGATTGAATCGTTCGATTTTGACGAAATTCACACAGTAGGTGGACCTTACTTTAAACCACGTTTAATAGAAATTTGGTCGAAAAGTTCGGTTGGAGCTGCCAGCTATGATAATTTTGGTGTCTTAAATTTTAAGAAATAAAAATTTGGTAGTGAAAACATTCAAATCATCGAATATCCTAAAAATGTCCGTTTCTTACAATAAAACCAGTCTGTATACAAATCTTATGCTTTATCTACACGTTCAAAGGTAAACTTTGGAAATCTCATGTCGGACAAGAACGGTAACCCTCTCCCAGTTAACCCATATTTTTAGCATCAAAAACTTCTGTTCACGGGAATTCACGAACCAATAATCAGATACCATTGAAATTTACAGAATGCATTGAACTTAAGTAGAACCAGGTCTGATAGAAGCGATTTTGAATTGGGGGCAACTCTGTGCCAGTGGTGCCATCTTGAAAAATTACAAAGAAAAAAAAACTGCTTTTTGCCCTATGAAATGTGAATAGTAACCAGATTTTCATGAAATTGACGCAGTAGCTGCACCTTACTCTAAACTCTGTTTGGTAGAAATTTGGTTGAAAAATTCGATTGGTGCTGCCAGCCATGGTAATTTTGGTGTCTATGGTTTTGAGAATTCGCTCAGGAAAATAAAACTTTTTGCCCTATAGCTGCCAGTGCAGTCATGAAATCAATACGAATTTCATACAATTAACGGAACCTATTATAAGCATTATTCAGGCCAAATTTGGTTGAAAAGCCACGATAGGGTTGCCAGCTATTGTTGGTTTTGTGTTTAATTGCAATATCTTTACTAAGCGGTTTTATCGTAGAATTTTCAAATGGTAATGATATTGTAGTGACAATAAACAGCAAATATTAAGCTTTCGATTATTTGAAAAAACTTCCTGTAGGTAACCCTAAATTTCTTTATACACCTATAACTTCGAATGTAATATAACAACGTGAAGCAGATGTGATATATTCTTGGCTTTGATACTGGCAGAAGGTTGCCAGCACGAGTCTGTTGTGCTACTTTTGTCTCAATAAATGCTTACAGTTAGTATTCATACCGGAAACATTTACAATGAAAATAAATAACCAATGTTTCAATTCCCAAAGTTCTGCAAATTTTTCGGATCGCAGCCCCAAACGCCAACTTCAGTTACAGTGCTGCAGGCACTGAGCATTTTCTTCATTGGTGTTATATGAGATGCTGCTTTCAAAGTTTGGTGAAATAAGCAACTGATAACGAATATAATTAACAAGTGTTTTTCTTTCATAAACTTTGAAACCCATGCCAATGGTAATATCTGAAACCTTCTACCATATGAGTTATAATGCATTCTTGAGACCAAAGTAAAACGTGGCATTTGAAACAGTTTGGCCGTAATAAGCAGCTCATGTGGTGGAATATGCACTCAAAACCTGCACGATTCTTCTACTGTTCTTCGAACATTAGTGTTTCTAGCGGTTCAGGTGCGCTAGAGTTTTTGGTCTTCGTCTACTTCGCCTGTCCGATATTATGTGGCCTGCTTTTGGAAATATTCTCTCACACAGAAGTTGTTGGTACTCCTAAATATTTTTTCGCGACCGTACCTAATCTTGGATAAGTTTGTGACCTTGTTTTCCACTATTTAAGAGGATTTTGATTCCTCTGATTGTTGGGCTCTTCACTGAATTGTCATATTTAAATGAGGGTCTTCCGAATGTTGGGGTTGATCTGGCACATGCAACTATTGTTTCTAATACGGACCACAATCTAATCTAATCATCAGGTCTAGTTGATGTGCTTGGGATTGAACTGGCTGTAGATTCTTCGGTCCCAAGATCATTACTTGAAGTTTGAATGACATCAACTGAAGCTTGCATGTTAGTTTGTTCAGCTTCTTCCTTCAGTTCGTCCTTCTCTTTCACTACAGTCAAAGCTGATTCATCGCCGAACTCATACTTTTTGAAACGCGGGTTTAAGTATGTTGCTTTGGTAAGATGGGACCAACTAACCCTGTTGTCATCTTTATGACTTTTCATGGATAGCAAACTTTTCCTGAATAATCTTAAACAGTCGATTCTCCACTTCGCCTCACTGAAGCAAGAAGTTTGCGGAAAATTTTATTAAGAAGTGTTACAAAAAATGTTTCGCTTATTAAACATGCACCCACTAGGGGGCCAACCTCCTCGGTAAGGCTGGACATGAGTCCAGGGGCATCTTACCTCCCGCGGTCTCGTAAATTTTACAACCCCGGTGGGGTTGGAGATACCCTCGTGGCAACCTGCAGTCACGAGGATGGCCTCAGCACAGCCAGAGAAGCCAACTCACGACCCAAAAAGGATCTCGACCTGTTAATCCTTAGCAATTTAAGTGCTACTTTCAGTTTTCCCGGACGGTTTTCCGGCGGATTTTATTTTGCCGTATCTTCGAAACTAGGCCGCTTTTTCCCAGACTTGTATGAAAATTTTGCCCGAAACAACTGAGAGAGGTTCCCGAATTTACCCTAGACAAAAAAAAAGATTTTGGAAAAAATTGACGTTTTTGCCCAATTTCATCCTATCTACATTTTTTTCGCCCTTAAAATATTACTATTGTACACCCCGATCACTTTCAATCATCGAAAGCGCCGCAAAGACATTTTTTGCCAAACTATGGTCAAAAAACCCCTTACTCCCCGACAAAACTGAAATTTTTGTATCACAGCAATAGGTCTTGGCCCGTTATGTCCCAAACCACTCTAACCCAAAATTAGCCGATTTCAGCTACTTTTGCCGTATCTTCGAAACGTGGCCGCTTTTTCCTAGACTTGCATGGAAATCTCGCCCGAAACAACTCAGAGAGGTCCCCGAATTCATGCTAGACCAAAAAATAGATTTTAGAAAAAATGGACGTTTCTGCTCAATTTTCCCTATCAACATTTTTTCACCCTTAAAATATTACTATTGTGCTCCCCGACCACTTTCAATCATCGAAAGCGCCATAACGGCAGTTTTTGCCAAACTATGGCCAAAAAACCCCTCACTCCCCTACAAAACCGAAATTTTTGTATCACAGCAATAGGTCTTGGCTCGTTATGTCACAAACCACTCTAACCCAAAATTGGCCGATTTGATCCGATTTCAGCTACTTTTACCTTAAAAACTTTTTGAATATTTGAATAAAATACTTCCAAGTACGAAAATAATCGACAGTACGAAAATACTCGATACAAAAATACGCGATACGAAAACACTTGCAAGTACGAAATACTCGTGATAACGAATTCAAAAGCCATCAAACATCCAGCAATCGAAATCGTTACTCATCTCATTCCTTACTTTGTGAATCGATCACGAATTCAAAAGTAACGAAATGGTAGCATTCATTATCGTTACTCATTTCATTCCTTACTTTCAATCACGAATTCACAAGTAACGATATGGTAGCATTCATTATCGTTACTCTTTCATTCCTTACTTTCGATCACGAATTCACAAGTAACGATATGGTCAGATTTCACTATCGTTACTCGTTACTCGTTTTTCATTTCATTCCTTACTTTCGATCACGAATTCAAAAGTAACGAAATAGTCAGAATTCATTATCAATACTCGTTACTCATTTCATTCCTTACTTTCGATCACGAATTCACAAGAAACGATATGGTCAGCAAATCGTTACTCATTTCATTCCTCAAAGGAACGAAAAGTAACCATTACTTTGCACACGTAGAGAGTTGAGACCGGTCTCTAGATCACGCTTGGATATCATCGCTGGATATCATCCAAGCTTGGATATCATCGCTGCCTCGGTAACGAAATACATTTTGTGTGTCGTATGGCCTTAGAACGACGAAGGAACGATTGTGAGAAAAGTAATGGTTACTTTCGTTTTCTAGTAATGATTACTTTTCGTTACTTTGAGTAACCATTACTTTTAAGACGTTCATTACTTTTTGAACACCTCTAGTGGAGTGGATTATTGTGGTGGCCATAGAAGGTGGCCTAGAATATTTCACATCCTCTCCCCAGCAGGATTCACCGGGGCCCGAGGATGTTAATAACTTATCGCTGTAAGCGCAGTTTTTAAAACGATCACTCTAAAGATGGCCAACATTAAGCCGCCCGATGACTACTAACGTGAAAACGAATCTGGACGTGAACGCCACTAGTCGGACCAAAATATCTATTTAAACGTGCGGCTTAGCATTTTGAATTGTCAGTTACAGCTTTAATAAAGTGAATTACTATTACGCCGTGTTGACTTAATTTCTGACAGTTGTTTGCCAAAACAATGGTCACATTTACCCGTTTTACTTGCTTATTTTGACGAGATAGACATCTTCAAAATTGCCAGCTCTGATTTCAGCTCTGTTTGCTGCTTATCATGAATGAACTCGCGGACATGTGTAGCTGGGACGTACAGAGACTACGCGCAAATGTGTCGGATATATTTCTAAAAAGTTTCGGAAATATTTCTGAAATATTTCCGGACATGTATGGCTCCGACCTAACGTAGAAGAAAACTACTTGCTTAGACACTTTGTTTTGCATTATATAAACTCTTTGCATTATATAAGTTGCAGCTCTAGAGCACTAACTTTGCTCTTTGTTCTCTGACTCTAAATCAATAATGTAAATTGCGTCCAAAATATACACGTCCTCAACTGTCCACATCACTTGTCCTAGCATGTAAGATTTTGAAACAAACTGAAGCTTCTTATACGATAGTAGCGGTTTAACAAAGCTGTTATACAAAAAAAGTATTGCATAGTTAGTTTGTGCTACGACTGAAATAATGCCGTAAAACTATTGTTGAAATATGAGTTTGGCTGCGATGTTTTTTTGCCGCACGTACAGGGCTTAGCTTCAGAAATTCATGAAAACGTACCTTAGTGATGACCTAGGAGTAATTTTAGAAGTTCTAAAAGAAGCAAATAGTTTTTCGGTCATATTGTGAATAGTATGGGATCGCTGATGCTTAGAAAAATTGTAAAGAATAAGGAATTGGTGGTTTCTTCCGGTCGAAATTACATTCACTGCTTTAACTTTTTCAACGAAATTACTAAAGCAAGTTTTATATCAACATTCTAGACGCTTAAAGTTATGTCAATTGATCAGGTAAACAGGGTGATAAATATAAAACGTATAATAACTTTTCGAAACAGTTATATAGTTCGGCCTTGTAATTTATTTCGTTCAAGACTTAATATTCCAAAGATTAGTAAAAAAACTCCCTTTTCCTTCGCTAGTGCAGGCAAATGCTTGTACGTTGTGATCTTGTAAAGATAAATTTTAAGAAATAGTTTTGACATTTTTTTAGTGTTTCCCGATTGTAACCAAGTGTTTGGCTTGATCTTCTTAGGTCTGAGGATTACCACGAAAATAGGCCTCAGCTCGATCTAAAGCTTCTGAAGTCGTAACTGTTAGACCAGGCACAAGGTTTTTGAGACCGTCAATCATTCAAAGTTGCGTGAGATAAAAAATGCTTAAGGAGCTTCAAAAAGTAACAAAAAGTTAAAAATTCAACAAACATAAATCCAAGGCTAAAAATAAAAAAACATAAAATTTAAGGGAAAAAAACTCTAGCGCATCAGAATCGCTAGAAAATTGATTTTCGAAGATATTGTTCTTGGGTGACTAAAAATATACCAAATCTGCTTCACGTTAAGTTAAACTCAACATTGTAAATTTCGTTTCGATCGATAGACTCCTCTGGGTGAAGGGTGAAAAGGGTGAAAAGAATTTAATTTTTTTATTTAATTTTTTATAATTTTTCAATTTTTTTCCAAATTTTCGAAACATCAATATTTGCTGTTATTTGTCATTGGTGGATCATTCTCACATGCACATTTAATGATAATATCGCTTAGTTAAGATGTGCCAAAAATTACAAAAATTTTGAATTCTGATTTTCTTACGAAATTCCTACAACAATTGGTTTGGTACATGAATTTCGTTTTGACTTTATGACTGCATCGGAAATAATAAGGAAAAGATATTTATTTTTCTGCAGATTAAGGTGAACAAAGTTACTATAGCTGGTAGCTCTATTGTAATTTTTCAACCAAATTTCTCCTTTAGGAAGCATAAAGAAGGGATCAGGCACTGTGTGAATTTCGTTAAATTTTTCGGCTGAATCGAAAGTTATAGGCTACAAAGCAGTTTTCGCAGTGAATTTTAGACATGGTACCACTGCCACAGGGTTGCCTGCACATCAAATTCAATTCTTTCAGACCAAGTCATAATTAATACGAACATGTCCTGCAAATTTCGTTATGATCGGATTATCCGGTCCACAGTCCTCGTGGAAAGAAGTTTCGACTGTTGAAAATAAAGCTAATTTGGTGATGGGTTGCCGCTCTTGTGCAACTTAGAGTATTGATAATCTCAAATTCACATTGTGAACGAACATAAAAATTTATGAATAATTTGAATTTTTGTCAAAGAAAAATTTTTCAGGAGGGTCGATGATTTGAGGGATTTTTTTTTACGTGCCTGCCGTAGCCACAAGGTTGCCCATACAGTTTTGAAAACCCATGTGTGCATAGTTTAAGTCAACATTAATACGCTCTGCGAATTTCACAATAACCGAATGTTTTTGTCAGAAGCTATGAAAAATGGAAATTTGAAAAACAAATCCTTGGCTACTTTTAGGTACTCCGCGCCCAGACAAAGCTCAAAATTTCCAATTCTTTATCATAGGCAGGAACATAATAAGTTTTCATTCCCCCTCTTTTTGCTTTGTCAAAAATGTACTTTACATAGAAATATAGGGTACTTGAAGTTTCACTAAAATGCCCGCAGTCGCCAAAATCTTAATTTCAATAAGTCATGGACCACTCCATACATATATACACATATATATGTATATATACATATATATATATATATGTATATATATATATATATATATATATATATAAATATATATATATATATATATATATATATATATATATATATATATATATATATATATATATATATATATATATATATATATATATATATATATTTAAAAATATATATTTATATATGAATTTCCTGCGAAACGAGTCTAATACGTATTTTCTTCGAAAATCAGCAAAAAGTAAAAGAAAATACAAAATATGGCTTACCCGCTAGAACGCCGTATTTAACAGCAAAGGATAAGTCTTGTATTATGTTTTTACATTACGTATTTCTGTGGTAACAGATTCTTCAATTAAGTAGTAACATCCATTAAGTTTCACTTTTTGTGCATTTTTTTACTCCGTTTTTGTTAAACATCCTTTGCAGTTAAACAATATAAAATGACCTGCAAACAGAACTTATAGTAGTTATTCACAACAAAGTATGGAAGTGGAGTCAAGGAATAGACTATTCTTCGAATTTGGGTGCATGATCGTAATTCTCGGTCTCTAAGTGTGACCCTTAATGATGAGGAAAATGCCCCTATTGCAGCTGGTTCTTCTTTTATTGTGCCCACATTTGCAAAAAACCTAAGTCGTGGTTTCCGTAGAACTCTAGAGTGTCATTCACCCTAACTTGTCGATACGCTTCTCATAGTTTCGTTCTGCTTGCGTATTTAAGCAATTGTCCAAATCCAAACGTCTGGAAATTAAACGCGTTTTGTAGATTCCTCAAACTTATCTCATGTTTTTTATCCTTTTATATAATAGCATTAAATAGTGTTAGCCAATACTGGTCCATGTAGTGTGCAATTTTGCCCATCTCTAGTTGTCATTTAGACGGTTCATTGACAGAGAGATCTGGGCGTCGCGTCGACGTAATTTGAATTCATTTACTACAGACCCAGAGAGTAATTGCATCTTGAATGGGCCAAAGTGCGAGCTAAAATGCAAATTTTTTTTTTTTCAATATGTTTACCTGCTACTTTAATTCACTTTCCGGATCTTTCAATAAGTATGCATATACCTTCCCAACACAAAATGTTTTTTTGTTGTCGGAAAAGTATGTAATCCTTTTCTTGCTCGCCATTTGAAAACGTCTTCCCACGAAGTTAGTTTTTTTAATTTCGGGAAAGTTATTAATCGCTGGGGGCCAGGTTAACGCTTTGTTGACTAAGTGATTGAAATTATCGAAGCCCACCTTATAACGCAAAATGACTTTTTTGAACAGGCGCGTCACCGTGCAGTAGGAGGACACTTTTGGTTAATTTCATATTCTTTTTTCTTTGATGACCTCTTTCAACTACTCTAGAATTGAAGCGTAGTATTTTTAAGCTATATATAGTAGATGCCTTTGTTTTTAAAATATTTTTGAGTCCGAAACACGATTACCATTACTTTTCCAGAAGACAGTGACACCTTGATTTTCTAGGGTGGTATTTTGAGCCACAGCATAAAGTCTTGTTTCAATTTAGCATTTAATAATGAATACAAATCTCCTCTCGAGGATAGATTCGACTCAACACTCCATGTTTATTATCATTATAGAGGTCCAAAAAGTATTCCAGTGAGTCCCTTCTTTGTTTTAATACACTGTGCTCTTTAAAAATCATGGTTCTCTTTGCACTTAAGCTCGTCTTGCTATCTCCTTCATTATGATTCAAACTGACTCGATTTTCTCCATATTTTACACTTTCATCTAGATTGAGTTGCTTGTTAGACGATATTTCAAAAACTAATTGCTGGATTAAAATCAAACTTGTAATTTGTACTAACAATGAGACATTGAACTATTTACGTTCTATTTAACTACGCTCATTAACGACCTAGCTACTCATTCTGCGAACTAAATAGACCACCTTCGGACAACCTCACCCGAACTTTGCTTTTTTGAAGGCAGCACACGATTTGGAGTAGGTATTCACTGGTTATTTTAAATGTAGTAAAACTGGTGACGCTGCATTTTTATAGGCATGTATTTATTCAACTATATTTAACTACCTGTACAGGTTTTTGTATGCAAATATTTTTTTAAGTGCACTAAAGGACATGCATATGAGAGCTCAAACATTCGAATAATTCCAAGTCACGGACGACTAAAAACCAACCAAAGCAACTGTACATCACCATTGCTCAAGCTTATTACAGCTGTAAATTTTAATGGCAGAAATAGGTGTAAAAGAAATAAATCAAAAATTGAAGCTCGTGAAAGATACTAGACAATTTTATGTTTGAAGAAAAGGTGGAGGAATGTTTACATTTTGAATACGTGTTTAATAAACCAAAACTGTTTGGATACTCTTCGATTTTGGAGCGAACTATTCTGTTAATTTGGTTTTGAAGCAACGACAGCATCATCTATTATAACACTAGATAGATTTTATAATTTCGAAATTCCAATATGCAAGTACGTCTTATAAATATGGTTTTCACCATAGAGTGTTTATGTAATAAATTATACTACTACCAATAACACTCATTTTGTGCGCTGGTAAAAAAGTTAAAAGCTTGAAGATACCACGCACAGCCTCAAAACTACCCGCATATGTATCAAACTTCTATCAGACCTGGTTATACATAAGAAGAATACATTCTATGAATTTCATATTGATCTCGTTTTCATGATCTCAAAATAGATGATTTAGTGAAAAGTAACCGCTCTTGTGTGATGGCTATTTTCAAAATTTTAAGCTGAGGGAAGCAAGCATATAAATTTGATGATTTTTTCACAAACCTACCGTAGTAGTCACTTAATAAGAGTGGTAGTCACTTCTTTGCGTGAAAAGTTACGTCTCTCCATGAAAAGATGCTTTCCAAATTGAAATGCTTTCATCTTTCAAAATTGAAATTTAGCAAGAGTCGTATTCACTTCTTTGCGTTTAAAGTTGCTTCTTCCCGTGAAAAGATGCTTTAGGAATTGAAATGCAGATGAAATTTGACATGTTTTCAATCATTTTACGCCAATAAAATTAATAAGTCTGTTCCCGTACTTTCAGCCACTGAATTTTCATGAATTTTCCTGAATCATTTGGTGGGAGAAATTCATGAAAGTAAGGGAACGCTCTCATTGCATTTCCAGAAAACTGACAACCAAAAGTGTCAGTTTTCGGTTTTTGGAAGAACAATAGTGATTATAAAGTCATCCTAAGCGGTGATAAATTATCGCCACAAAAATATTCGACCTTCATAGCAAAATTACGCAAAAAATATGTTACTTGCCGCGCACATTTGAAAATATTTACTATATGCAAATTATTTTTTCGAACTAAAAAGTAACATTTCGTCTTTGAATTTGAAAATTGAATAAGCCAAAGTCTTTTCAATAATAAAATCGATCGAAAATTGAAATTCTTGTAGTAACTTTAAAGTGTAACCGCGGCCGTTGGGCCAGTTATATAACGCACTCTATTATGGATGACATAAAGGTAGGCAGCTCAACGTCACTTGTCGCCAAGAGAAAAAATAAGGCTTGTGCTATCGTTTGAAATAAAAAACGAAAAATATATTATGAATAATTGGGTGCATATTAAAAAAGAACAAAAGGCAACATTCTTGACATTTTATCTGCGAGGAATCAACAGTCTCCACAATTTTTTTTTGTGAAAAATTTTACTCCAAAGAATGATCAGATAATGGAGACTTGTCAAAAGTTAGTTTCACGATTAAGTCAGTACCAATTTTATATCAAAAGTCACACATGCTTACATGTTACAAAAACACCAATATGTTCGTAATGATTTGCTGACTCTCTCAGAATTAATCACACCTCGAAACTGGCTGAAAAAATATTTACCTTTTTCAAGCACCTAGGGGCTACCCGGGCTACAAACTTCTCGAGCAATATCATAACCAGGCTTATAACAACAGCTTTTATTTCGCATTTTTTTGTTTTTTTACATTTACTTTATCGCTAGAGAGAAAGAGCTACCTGAAGAATCACTAAAACATTCGCTGCCGGCAGATGATTAAAGAGTTTTTATATTACTTTATTGCAGATCTTTTTATATTAGGCGTGTTTTTTTGCTCTCCTACCCAGCAGAGAATAGAGTATACGCATTGGAAACAACAACATTCCTGTACCAGTGAATTCACTAGTACATAAATTCTATTCCTCATTTGTAATTCAAGTGCTGAAGTATAGAATGTGCTTATAGAAAAAAGAAAAGCTCATGAGAAGTTGTCTTTTTTGCTGTGAGGTGGCTTTGGGTATATCATGGTTATGTTGAATGTTTTGGTAGTTAGGAAATTAGAAAAAGCCATAGATATGAGAGGAATGGATATGAAATGGGCCGAGAGAAATGAAGCAATTTTCGACCGTTGGTATCGTTGTGTGAGCGCGAGGTCGCAATGTGTTTGTATGACGAGGAAGGCGTGAAATATTGTAAAATTTAATTGCAACTTTTTTGGTGTAAATACAAATTTATTACTATTGATGTAATGTTATTCACGTCAATAGCGAATCAATGAGTTTCGATTTGCATTAAAAGCGTCCGTAGTATTTGCATTTATCTAGCATTTATCATGCGTAAATGACTGATAGTGGTGCTAAAACCATTAAGTCTGATCAAAGTGTATGATCAAATATTATATGAAGTAGTTTTGTCCTGCTTTCAAGTATGTTAAAATAAAATCTGCTTTAAGGTAGTGCAGTTTGCATATCAAGCATATCAAGTATCGAGTATTTTCGTCCTTGCGAGTATTTTATTCAAACATTCAAAAAGTTTGTAGGGCAAAAGTAGCTGAAATCGGCCAATTTTGGGTTAGAGTAGTTTGGGACATAACGAACCAAGACCTATTGCTGTGATACAAACATTTCGGTTTTGTAGGGGAGTAAAGGGTTTTTTGGCCATAGTTTGGCAAAAACTGCCTTTACGGCGCTTTCGGTAGTTGAAAGAGGTCGGAGAGTATAATAATGATATTTTAAAACTCAGCAGCTCTGCGAGCTTTTGTGTGAACTGAAGCTGCGTGGACTGTCCGATTGGATCTACTAACCCAAGGCCCATTCTAAAATGTACTGAATGAATCGTCTACTAAATTTTTAGTTCACATTTTAAATTAACTTAGTATATTATTAAAAATGTCTGTGATCGACTGTCGAACTGTTTCCGATCGACCGTTTGCCCACCCCTGCTCTACTGCATCATTCTGTTAAATTTCAAATACTTATCTTTTGTGGAAGTATGCTGAAATCAATATTCAAAAATGACCTCTGCTCTTGATCTGCTGCTAAAATTGTGTTCTGTATGGTTATATAGCTAACTTAAAAAAAAAACGAAAATATTTATTTATTTGCAGTATAAATCTCGAAGGCGCTAAAATGTGCATAGAACATTAATGCGATTCACGGCCGTGGTGCCGCCAAATGACTAAAACCACATAACCATCATCACAAATGGTTCATGTAACGTTGATGCATAAAGTGGCGACATCGCTGTTCACCAGACACGCACCAACTAAGTGAACAGCACTCGCCAGAAGCCTCAATAAAACAAATTTCCCTGTTTCCACACGCTTCAACGAAGTAAGCGGTGAATTTCAGAAGCCGCCACATTGGAATTCCCTTACATGAATACGCTTCTACGAAGTGAACTGCACTCGCCAGAAGCCGACATATTAGAAGTGTGCCCGTTTATACACGCTCCTGCGAAATGAACAGCGTTCTTCAGAAGTCGCCATGAAAGGAATTTCCCTGTATGGAAACGCCCTTACGAAATCAACACCAATCAGCAGAAGCCGCTAGGGGAAATCTTATGCTCGAGCATGCTCGCACGGTATGAACAGGATAAGCCAGAATCTGCCATATTGGAAATCTGACTACGCGGACGTGCTGACATGAAGCAAGCAGCGTTGGTCAGAAGCCGCCATATCGGAAAGCTGCGTCTATGCACAAGCTCGAACGAAGTGAACAGCAGTATTCAGATACCGCCATAATGAAAATCTACGTGTACGTACACAGAATTATCGTGTACACACAAATACAATAACACGCAGAGAAAGCTCACGAATTACGGTATATTCCCAATCCCGAATTGGGAACTGCTGTAAAATCGCTCATAGAGCGTTTTTACACGACTTCCCAATTTGGGATTGGGAATATACCGTAATTCGTGAGCTTTAGCCCGATTTCCATGTATGTGTGCGCAGACTATGTACGTGCACGGAAGCTCCTCATGAGCTTGATTTCCGAATACCGGTTTTGTACGCAGCGTTTATATGTGTGTGTGCCGGATCAAATTCTATGGCTACACGAAGATCGGATTAAAACCGGTTTGAAATCCCGATCTCGTGTAATCATAGAAATTTGAGCGGCGATCTGGTTTACAAACACATAGATTGTGATTTGTTTTCAATAGGGCGTGTCCAAAAGGGAAATTTCTAATATCGTGGCTTCTAGCGGCCGCTGTTCACTTCTTCGATCAGTTTGGTGGCCATCCACCAAACAGTATGCATCGGAATGCAATATCATTCCGAAAATGCCTCTGAGCGGAAAGCACGTGCGTTGTATCTGAGCGTTGAATAAAGTTAACTGTCGTGGACGAATTGAAAACAAATACTGTTTAAACATTTTCACTTTTTATTTATAGTTTTGAATATAAAAAGGATCTTCCATTGATCTTGTAGTGTGTTTTCAATAATACAATCAAATTGTCATCGTATCGAATAAGTACACGGCCTTTTTTCACACAAATCACTTGCAACATTCTTACTTTTTAGTTTACTTATTTTGTACTTTTACTTCACTTGATTTTGCTCAGTTTGAGAAAACACTTGATACACACTTCTTCTTTTTCTGATCTCCCTCGATCTGATCTTCTTGATTTTATAGTGTTAGGACTGCTGTGGTTGCAGAAATTGCTAGATGCGATTTGTGTAACCTGATCTGTGCTTATTTCGCTTTGATCTTAGAATTTTTGTTTTGATAAACATATATGTTTATCTGAAGGTTGATTTGTTTATATGAAGATTGAAGAGTATTAAATTGATATGATGGATTTGTTTATATGAAAATTGAAGAGTATTGAATTGATATGATGGATTTATTTATATGAAGATTGATTTATTTTGAAAGGTATTGAATTTCTTCATTCTACCGTTGGATAAAGATTTAGACCGGATGTCGGTACTTGAGAGTTAGGTGCTGACGGTGCCATAACTATAGTTATCTTTATCGTGGTCGTTTAATAAAACAGTGTTTTTTGCTTAATCACTTTAACATATTTTATTTCTTTATCAGAACTAATTCTTTACTTATAACGTTGAATATATATACTAGTGTTAATTCTTTTATTAAATTTGATTAACTTGTTTTAACTGATCTTGATTGATTGAAACACACTCTTGATTGATTGAACCCACTCTAATCTACTTTCTTCTTGATTGGATATTAGATATTAGAACTGCTGTGGTCGCAGAAATTGCTAAATGCGATTTCTGTAACCTGATCTGTGCGAATTTCGCTTTGATCTTAGAAATAAAAATTTTTGTTTTGAGCAGATATGTTTATATGAAGATTGATTTGTTTATATGAGTATTGAAATGATATGATAGTTGCAGATGAAAAGTATTGAATTTGTTTAGGAAAGTATTGAGTTGCAATATTGAATTTGTTTATATGAGTATTGAATTGATATGATGGTTGCAGATGAAAAGTATTGAATTTGTTTACTATTCGACTATTGGATAGAGAGTTAGACCAGATGTCGGTACTTGAGGGTTAGGTGCTGACGGTGCCATAACTAGAATGCTCTTAAGGATTTATTTTAAGTGTAGGGTGAAGAAATTCTGCTGTTGATAGCATACAAGCAAATGGCATACCATATTGCCTACCGATTGGCTTGCATACACATCACTAAAATCCACTCAAACTCATATATAATACACATCAATGTGTCCCGTAAGTCTACGAAATGTCTGGTGGAAGCACAGATCAAAACAGAACTGTTAAAACATAACTTTCATACATTTATTTCCAAAATAGCACCAACTTAGCTTTGGTGTGACAATTTAATCAAATTCACAAATATTCAACGTTGAAATGAATTAAACGTTATCTATAATGGAATAACCGCAATGTTTTCTCTATTACAATTCAATTTGTAGACAAAATCTATCATAAATCTGAGAGATATTATTTTGTGTGATTGCTTCGTGGCAACTTGAAGTTCGAACGAAATCCAGAGCCTCGACTTTTTTTCGTTGTTCGCTTCACGTGAAATGTCCCTTATTTTAAATTATTAATTTAAAATCTCTCATAAATATAATTAGAAATTAAATCAAACACTCGCTCTGCCCTGATTCCCATAAACTTTCTTTCAAAATTTTGCTCAATTTTGCGTTAGTAATACTCGAAAATTACATACTCTACTGCAGCTGTGGGCAAACCTAATACTGGTATGATCGACATTAATTTTTTTAATTTATGCGCGATCAACTTCGAAAAATGGGTTAAATTAAAAACAAATAAAAATTAAATTAAGGTCTTTATTGATATTAATATGTTAAATACATTGTATTACTACTTTGTGCAATGTACTTTATTAATAAATATTTTGGTTAACTTTTTGATGTATATGAGTGACTCTCCATTTCATCAAAAAGTATTGTAGAGTTAGGCTTGTAAGCACTGAAGCACAATGCTAAATTTGATGAAATACCCTCGTTATCGAATTCTCTAAAAGGAAATGAAATAAATTCAAAAATCGGTTGAAGGATATTGAGATTTGCAAATCGTCTCTCGAGTTCTTGTTTAAAATTTTCCAGTTCAGGACAAAACATTTCAATATTACATGCACCAGTAGGTTAGGTTAGGTTGTACCAGTTAGCACAAGGCCACACATGGACCTATTGGTACATAGTGCTACGAGATAAATGCGGCAGGAGAAAAAAAATCAGTCCAAGCGGCCATCGAAAACCCCGGACTTCATATCCCCCGGACCCCGGACTTGAAATCAATATTCAAAAATGACCTCTGTTCTTGATCTCCTGCTAAAATTGTGTGCTGTATGGTTATACAGCTAACTTAAAAAAACGAAAATATTTATTTATTTACAATACAAATCAAAACATAAATCATCGAATATCTCGAAAGCGCTAAAATGTGCACAGAACATCCGATTCACGGCCGCGGTGCCGCCAAATGCCTACACCACATAACCATCATCGCAAATGGTTCATGTCAAGTTGATGCATAAAGCGGCGACGTCGCTGTTCACCAGACACGCACCAACTAAGTGAACAGCACTCGCCCGAAGCATCAATAAAACAAATTTCCCTGTTTCCACGCGCTTCAACGAAGTAAACGGTGAATTTCAGAAGCCGCCACATTGGAATTCCCTTACATGAATACGCTTCTAATGAAATAAACTGCACTCGTCAGAAGCCGACATGTTAGAATTGTGCCCGTTTGTACACGCTCCTGCGAAATGAACAGCATTTTTCAGAAGTCGCCATGTAAAGAATTTCCCTGTAGGGAAACGCCCTTACGAAATCAGCACCAATCAGCAGAAGCCGCTAGGGGAAATCTTCTGCACGAGCATGCTCGCACGATGTGAATAGGATAAATCAGAATCTGCCATATTGGAAATTTGACTACACGGACGTGCTGACACGAAGCAAGCAGCTTTGGTCAGAAGCCGCCATATCGGAAAGCTGCGTCCATGCACATGCTCGAACGAAGTGAACAGCAGTAGTCAGATGCCGCCATAATGAAAATCTACGTGTACGTACACAGAATTATCGTGTACACACAAATACAATAACATGCAGAGAAAGCTCACGAATTTCGGTATATTCCCAATCCCGAATTGGGAACAGCTATAAAATCGCTCATAGTCTGCACGTAGCATTCCTAAATAGTAGCCTAAGTCAATTCCAAAGTTTGCTTGTGCTACTTTAAATCGTTCATTCACACCGGTTTTCATCGTTCGAACAATTTTCTTCACCTAAATGGCTGACACCACAAACTTAATGCCCCTACACGTTATCAAGCTTTCCTCGCCTATGAACAAAAGCAATAAATAAAAATGGCGATCGGGCGGTTTGACACATGTTTTATTTTCGTGTTTTCATCAATTAAAAGTGTAAATGTTTAGATTGGTGAATAAACAGTGCGAAAGTAAAAAGTCTTTTCAATATGGCCTGAAAATTTCGTAGTGATTGAATAGCTCTGTCAAAAGTTATTGCAATTTAAAAATTATCAAGTTTTCCTGTTCTCTTTTTAAGCACCCAGCGCACACATGAGGTTAAAAAATTCCAAAACATTATCCGATTTACATGTAAAACACGTTCGAAATTTATTTCGTCAACTTTGTTTTTGCAAAAATTATTCAAACAGTTTCAAAAGTTTTCTTCTTCTGCACGACGACGCGCCTGTTCACAAAAGTCGTTCTGCGTTGGTTGCCTTGCATAAAATGAGCTTTGATATTTTAAATCACCCAGCTTACAGTCCTTATCTGCTGCCAAGGGAAATAACTTTCTTAACATTAAAAGACTATCTTCGTGATAAAATGTTTTTATACTTCCCCGATAAAGAAAAATCATATTCTAGAAGGACAAATGTATGAGAGTAGCAGGTGAAACTATTGAAAAAGAAAACAAAAGCCTAGCGGGGCAGAATCGCTGGAAAACTGATCTTCGAAGAAATTATCTTTGAGTGACTTAAAAATGTAGAAAGACATAATACACTTGTTTGTAGTATCATATCAACCACCTCTTGCTCAAGGTAACAAAAATCGTTTCCTGACAGCATTTCGTATAAGGCAAATGTTCTAATGGAAATATTCAGTGCTGGGAGAATTTGTCCAATGCGTTCTTAAATCAACCTGTCATTTGAATTTTGTTTTCATCCGAGGATATCACCAAAAGTTTTAATGATTAAACTATTTCTAAAATTTCGAAAATGGGAAAATTAAACATTGACTCTTATTTTATTGTAAATGCTTTGCATCTTTTTTTCAATATGGTGGCGTCTGTTGATGCAATGTTTACGAAAATGTCTGGTGCTGACAGTCCTCTAATCAAAATTCACATCATTTCCAAAATCAAAATTTCAAAACAACATCCTTACCTACTTTTAGGCAGCCAGCGCACACAATGGGCTCAAAATTTTCAATTATTTATCACGAGTAAACATAAAACATATCAAATTTTCATTCCCAATACTTACTGTTAACAAAAATGTACTCTGCCTAGCAATTTAAGGGTGCCTGAAAAATCACTAAAATTATTTCTAATACTAATTTCTTCGAAAAT